>BROG01000037.1:1497500-2027500 GCA_030159075.1 Atrina japonica | reverse complement strand
AAACCAGAAAGAAAAGAGATGCGATTTTTCCCCATAACTGGTACATCAATTGAATAAAAATAAGTTTAAATTTTGGTATAATTATTTTATGAATTTGCATTTCTGAAGACATATATTTATCTTTCAAGATTGATCGATGTACAACGGATGATTTCGCATCCATTATCTAAAGATGTGGGTACGCCTTACTACATGAGTCCAGAAATATTAGAACAAAAACCGTATGACCAAAAGGTAGAAAAATATCCCGGCGGGTATGGAGAGAGAGAGAGAGAGAGAGAGAGAGAGAGAGAGAGAGAGAGAGAGAGAGAGAGAGAGAGAGAGAGAGAGAGAGAGAGAGAGAGAGAGAGAGAGAGAGAGAGAGAGAGAGAGAGTTGAAATGTCAAATATACCTGTATTACGCATGACCTGTATTTTCTTTCCGCCATTGATGAGTGATAGTATAGTTATTGAAATCCAACCAAGGTTAAATCTGCAATCAAACTTGCATTCAATTGACATATATGATTTATACCATACAAATAATATTATGTTTATGTTTGCGTCATTTTATAATTGCGATAACACAGGCAATCTAAGTATCTGTGTTCCGCTTATAATAACATATGTGTTACGATTACATTTCTATTATGACCGTGTTATCTCCGGCATAAACAAAATCATACGTTACTCTGCAATACCTGAATGCGAAGAGTTTTTTGTTTTCTTCATGTCCCTATAGACAGACATCTGGAGCTTGGGCTGTACTTGTTACGAAATGGCGACTGGACAATACGCATTTGAAGAGGAGACCATGACTCAAATAAAAAAGATAGTTTGTAATAGCAAGGTAACAATATAGTTATATATCCATACAAACAATAAATAAGTCTATTTCAGAAATCATCGCAAATTATGAACTTAATATTAAATCTTGTTCACATATATTTGATAGTATCGTTTTAAATCATTTTGATCTTCATGCATTTTTGTAAGAGCTATTGTGTATTAACTTGTGTATTTCTTATAATTACATCAAAAAAATATTAAATCAAACATTTATCATTACCACTGCTTTCATTACAATTTATTCTTCTAGATCCCGGATGTTGGCAAAATAAAATACACCGAAGGAATCAAGACGCTTATCACACAAATGTTGGCTAAAGATAGTTCCAGTCGTCCGACCATATATCAGATCCTTGCCTTTATCCAGGAACACCAGGAAAACAGACAAATAAAAGAAGGTAACGCTTACATATACATGTATATGGTTTTGTACATTTGTTGTTTTTTATTGTTTTTCAAGATTCTTTCATTCATATGGGGGAGTAACCAGCTAAGTCAAATTTTGATCTGTGCTATGGGATATAGCAATGTTAAAGGAGAAGTTCTTTTAACTTAACATGCCTTTTGTGGCAGGACCTTTTTACGTCTCATACTTTCATTTCTAATGATGAATTTTCACTACATTAGTTGTAGACCTATCGTTTTTAATTTCGGGACTGGAAATCCAACCTGGATCTTCGATTTGCACTTCAAACACTTTATCAATTGACTACCATAACAGATTATATATATATATACTTATTATTATTTTGACAACATTTTATTTATTATTTGAAAGAAAAGATGATAAAAATTGCCAGAACTACAGTTTATAAATCGAATATATAAGCTGACTTGTTTATTTATTTATTCATATGAAGAAGATGTTTTCACTGATCCGTTAATAACCCAGATATCTGAAAGCACTTATGGGTCAGGTGAGTAAGCTATTTTTATCCCTCTGCGTCCATCGTCGGCGTCTTCTGCGTCCTTGACCACATCCGTCTTGTTTTGTGTTAACTTTTAAATTTCTCTGACACTATTTGACTAATCTTGGCCAAAATTGATAGGAATATTAATTTGATGATTGTCTATCACGTTTGTTCATTTGGTGCCAATTCGATATCCGCCGTTGCTAAAATTTGTTATGATTTGTTATAGTTTCAAAGTTTTTCTCGTCAGAAACCACAAGGGCATTGGAGTTGTTTTTTGGAAAGAATAATTTCTCATGTGGTATTCTTTTATATTCGTTCTTCTATTGGCGATTTAAATTCCAAGATGGACCCATTCATGGATCAAAATTTAGTACTAATTCCTGATCGGCTGACCTTGAAAACTTTTTTCTCAACCAACATACTTCATGAAGACATCTTTCTACAACCATTACTCTAAAATTGTATATAGGTTTACCCTTTAGTTGTATCATAGACTCATCGTGTACTGTAATACAGTAAAACTTGCTTTAGCGACCATGCATGGTTGTATGGACAGATGGATGCATGCAATATCTGTATGTGTGCTTAAATTATGTTTACGTATCAGTATACAGAATATATAATTGTGTCTATACATGTACGTACGCGTATGCATATAAGTATGTATGTATCGATGAATTGATTATTGAAATTGCTGTTCCGGTATTTTTACAGAGACAGATCCAGTAACCATTGATAAAAACAGACGGTTTTTAGAAAGGCAGTCTGCTAAATTACAGAAGTAAGATTATTTGCTAGTTGTTTCTATACTTATAAATTTATTATTTGACCTTGTATGATACCACGTTCTCTTTAGAAAATACATATACATTTTAAATTGTAGCTCAACTGATGAAGTCTAATTGACAGAAACGATCGTCTTGAGCATTATAACTTTGGTATTATCGTTATTATATTTATTACCACTGCTGGGGACCATTTGAGTACCCGAGGATATACATAAAACTAGTACCTGGTATTTCGGTACCAGCTGATCATGAATCTTATACTAAAGTAATGGTTGGCACTGATAACATAATTTAAATTCCAAAGTTTCCTAAAGCTAAGATAGTCATCTTTTTACAGTGGTTACTCTTAGAAGGATTTCGGCTATAGTTTTAGATTTATTATTTGACCTTGTATGATACCACTTTCTCTTTAGAGAATACATGTACATTTAAAATTGTAGCTCAACTGATGAAGTCTAATTGACAGAAACTATCGTTATAACTTTGGTATTATCGTTATAATATTCCTAACAACTACTATATCTTTATTGTGAATACATTATGTTCTGATCTGTTTATTTTATACTTCTATATTATAAAAATCACGAATACCAAAGTAATAATCTACAGGATGTCCAGGATACGATATGCAAATCACAGATACCAAAGTAATAATCAATAGGTGTCCAGGATACATTATAAAAATCACAGATACCAAAGTAATAATCAATAGGATGCCCAGGATATAATATACAAATCACAGATACCAAAGTAATAATCAATAGGATGCCCAGGATACAATATACAAATCACAGATACCAAAGTATTAATCAATAGGATTCCCAGGATATAATATACAAATCACAGATACCAAAGTAATAATCTTCAGGATGTCCAGGATACAATATACAAATCACAGATACCAAAGTAATAATCAATAGGATGCCCAAGATATAATATACAAATCACAGATACCAAAGTAATAATCTTCAGGATGCCCAGGATACAATATACAAATCACAGATACCAAAGTAATAATCTTCAGGATGTCCAGGATACAATATACAAATTACAGATACCAAAGTAATAATCTTCAGGATGCCCAGGATATAATAGACAAATCACAGATACCAAAGTAATAATCTTCAGGATGCCCAGGATACAATATACAAATTACAGATACCAAAGTAATAATCTTCAGGATGCCCAGGATATAATAGACAAATCACAGATACCAAAGTAATAATCAATAGGATGCCCAGGATACAATATACAAATTTGATGAATCTACGATACGATAATCCATTTTATGTCTGCAGTACTCCTTTTTAACGCAAAATTAGCAATGTTTGTTTAACGTTTTTTGTAATTGTAAATTTTTGCTACGGTATAAAAGGGATTTTTACAAAGCTCGATTGATAATATGAACTGCAGCCTCCACTTTTTCTCAAGTTTATTTATGTTTTAGTCCCATATTATGGAAAGGAATTCATACAAGAAGTATATAAAGCATATACGTAATCATAATATAAGTGATAACATAGATTCTGATATTTTTCCGTCACGACCACCGTGAATCTGCTATCAAATCCAAATGGAATAAAATTGAGGCAAATTTCCTTCTCACAATCGGTATAGACTACTCAATTCAACAAATAGTCATTACACCGATTGAAAGATCTGCGTGATTTTGACTTTAAACAGGTCGGTCTTTATCAGGTTTTGATTTTATTAACGAGTAAACTGTTTTAAGAACGGATTTATACTTACCGATATACTTCATTCATTTTAGGACAATAGTAAAGGAAATAGGTGGCCATAAAGCGCCAGATATACTCGTTGCAGCCAAATCATTATTGAAAAAGAAAACCGAGTCTTCTGTTTTTAAGGTAAAAGTTTTAAAAATCGAACTAATATCAAATGACCTCCATCTCTCTCTATCTCTCTCTCTCTCTCTCTCTCTCTCTCTCTCTCTCTCTCTCTCTCTCTCTCTCTCTCTCTCTCTCTCTCTCTCTCTCTCTCCTTTTTGCATCTAAGAATGAATGCTGTTACTATATACAAATGTCACAATTCATTTTTTCCATTTACCCAGTATAATTCTTTTCCTCAAATAATTTTTATACTTACACTTTGACTATGGTAGTGATTGTTTTTAAAATGACAAGCACAAAACACACACATTGCATTTTTGTGCAGTATGATAGTAATATCATAGAAGTCGTGCTGCATGTATGCTTATAGACATACATATTTATAGAGATACATATTTATAGAGATACATATTTATAGACATATATATTATAGAGATACATATTTATAGACATACATATTTATAGAGATACATATTTATAGAGATACATATTTATAGAGACACATATTTATAGAGATACATATTTATAGACATACATATTTATAGACATACATATTTCTAACACTTGAGACGGATGTGTCTGCAAATTAAAATGTCCAGGGACAAGCCCATGTGCCGGTATCATACGATATTTTGACCCCCGCGATAGAATGACCCCGGGGTAATTTTATCGCGATATAATAACCCCGGGGTCACTTTATCGCGTCCCTTGTGATATATTGAACCCCTGAAAATATATCGCGGCTGATATAAAATGACCCCCTATGAAAATGTTTGGTATGTATCTTCATTTAGAATTTGTTTTGATAAGTAATTTCATTTAGAATCAATATTTAATGCCCATGTGGTCTTCAGTAATTCTGAATATGTGAATACCAAGGGTGTCAAAATATTGCGACTGCGATAAAATGAACTCCCCTATGAAAATTTCTCTAAAAATGTCGATTGGAATGTTTCGTCGTTGAGAATCATTATTTCATGGCTATCCAACCATAATTATTTCTAGATATGCGAATATTAAGGATGGTAAAAATATCACAAGTGCGATAAAATGACACCCTCTCCCCTGTGAAAAGTTTTCGAAGTGTTTCTTGATATGTTACTTCATTTACAGTCATGTTGCATATCTGCTTATAATTATGGTTGGAGAGTCATAAAATATTGATTTAAATGCAGAAGAATATCAAGAAATATTTTAGAAAACTTTTTGCAGGGAGTGGGGGCATTTCACCGTGGGGAGGGGGGTCAATTTATCGCAGTGAGGTGGGTCAAGATATCGTAAGGGGGTCACTTTATCGCGGTAGTACACCGCGATAAAATGACGGCGGTGTCATTTTATCGCTGGGTCAAAATATTGTATGACACGGGAACTACTTTTTAAATATATGTTGTCGTCTGCTTGTAAACAAAGATGGTTGCAGTCCGTTTTTTATACTGTTTCAACGTGAGAGAAACCAGTCAAAACACCACATTGAGGGAGATACAAATAAACAACAAAAGTTTGTGTAATCAGATTGAGGTTTCGTCATTCCTCCCTCAAAGTGGTGCGAGATACATATATCCTGTTGGTAGTTGATACTTTGGCACTTTGATATTTTTATTCCCATTCGTTTAACTTTTTATTGGTTTACGATCGAATAAACCAACATAAATTATGTATTAACTCATCTATAACCATTTACACCATATTGTAGGCTTTTAAAATGAAATATGCGTGATATCATTTATATTGTCTGTATTTTAGCGAATTAACTTTCCTTTATATATTGACTCGAACAATAGTCTCAACACTTAAATGTATGAAAGAGTGGTTCTTATTTTGCATTCATTTTTGAAAACTAAACATGCGTATATGGACTCCATGAACAACTTTAGAATTAGACAAACGACTTTTCGTTATATTCATTATTCCATATTTAATGTTTCTACAATCTAAATTTGATTTAATGTCTTTAATACCCTATATTTTAGTCCAAAATGGTGACGATGATTGGAGAAGATAAATACGACCGTTTATATCCTCTTCTGATGGCGATGAGTTGTCTGGAAAATGGTGTTCGCGCCCTAACACCTATTGGAGATTTTTCACCGAGTTTATCGGGAATGGAAATAAGCCTACCAGGATCCGATCGACCATTTAAAACATAATTCCTCGTGAAACTGACATATCAAAACACTTACAATAAACAATACATGCTTTTGAATGTTTCCTAAAACAGTCCTTTACTCTGACTGTAATATATTTTATACAATTACGGTATTACCTATCAGATCAGAAAAAATGGATGGTGCATAAACATAACACCAAAGTTACATTTGCAAAAAGGAGGCATAAACGCAGAAGATGTTCGTTTCTGTCAATAAGATTTCATCAACTGAGCTCGAATTTAAGATATATATGAAACAGAACGTGGCATCATACAAGGTAAAAAAAACAATTACCTAAAGGTATTCCAAATCCGTCTGCAAGTAAACCACTGTAAAATATGACTATCTTAGCTTTTGAGAAGTTTAGAATTTAGATGGTGCTATCCACACGAAATATTACTTGGAACATTTGGGACGGATGTGACATGCTAACAGGGGACGCTGACTCCTTCCGGACACAATCCCATTTGGAATTAGCAATGGTTTGTCGTGTTGAGACCATTGTTTTATTCTAATCAACCAGGGTCTGACACCATAAAAATTGTGAATTACTTAAGTCTAAAAGTTACTCAACTTTGGCTAATTTTGAAATCTGAATAGCTGAGCAGGGCAAATTGAGAATATTTTCAGACTTGAATAAATTCTCAAGTTTAAGGGTGCCAGGATAGCCATTTTAATTTCCTCATTATACTTTGGTATAGAATGATTAACTGACACTGAAATGCTACTGACTTAATGTCACAGTTGATGAATGTTAACTTCCGCTTCATGTTTTAGCTGTTGAAGTAGAGATATTCGCAACCCTGAATATTCTCGACTTTGAACAAATGAATATTGTGATATAACAGATTAAAAGATCCGAATTTTCAATCGATCTGGCATAAATGGGTAAATATTTAGTCTCTTATTTGGCGTACATTTCACATCAACACCGATAATTTGAAAAATTAATAGCCCGCACTTTGTGCAGATATTCTAGATATATAGATCCTACTGTTAAGGATATAATATGGCGAGTGTATGTACAAAATGACTTTATCGTGGACTAGACAACTAACATTAATAAATAATTGTATTGATATGAGTTGTTGTAGTGCATTTTGTCTACTTAAGATGTAGGAAAAATATGGGGAAACAAATTGATGGAATAAGGAAAACGAACAAATAAAATCAACAAAGCGGAACAACACTTAATGTAAAAGTATTACGGTATTTTGTAACGTATGTTTTGTATGCGATACTCCATCTAGTGAATATGTACACCTGGTGAGCCAAGTCGACGAAATGGAATGTTGGACAAACACACGACCGGGTGTGATGGAATTAGCATTCCCTGCTTACTGGTCGATGATAGTCTTGCGGGGGAAAAGGCAAGATCAGAACAATATCTTGAAATATCTAATTCCGGAACACAATGTGTATGATCCCTTATACATTCCCTAATTTTAACAATCATGGGGGGGTGGGGTAAGTGGTACGTCTGTATTTTGTTAAACTGGTATCCGATTGTATTTCCGCTTTGCTCTAAGACAACCGGCACGGCCCAATATCATTCGGACAGAAATCTGCCCGTAGGATTTTAACGAGATTTGACACTACTTTGTTTCACGGCAACGTATACAACATCAAACTTCTACTCTGAGGCGGTTTGAAAAAAAAGAATTTTTTTTTTCAATCTGTAGTATGCCTTGTTTATTTGAGATAGGGCATACCACGCGTAATTTGATTGATCGATATAGATAAGTCTCTTGACCAATCAAGTTCAACAATAGATTGGATCATACCGGCTGTCTATGAACGAAAAGTAGGAGTCAGTCGGAGACCAGCTTAGTATTGGATGACGCTGGGTCTCCTACCAGTCTTATTTCCATCTAACTCATCAAACAAATTAATTTAGTCTGTAATTTCAAACAATTTCTCAAAATATTTCTTGATGAAAAAAAAAGGATTTAGGGTTTACGACTGCCTAGGCCCAGTCGGAAATTACCGACTAAATTTGTCGTGAATCGGTAGTCGGAAACGTTCATGAAACGGACTTTTCCCCCGTTTTACGACTTTTATGAAACGATGTCCTGTTTTCACAGTTAAATCATATTTCCACTGTTAAATCATATATCCATGGTTAAATTGTGTTTCCAGAATATTCATGTTTCACAGACGGGAAATTAGTAACTAAGCTATACGATAAACGCGACGATTTCGGCTTTCCCATCGTAAATTTTCCACATTTAAGTAGTAATATCCCTCAGTCACCCGCATATGGAGTTTATATTTCACAAATGATCCGATATGCCAGGGCGTGCACAACATATGAAGATTTCATATACAGAGGTAAACTACTCACTGACAAATTATTGACACAGGGATATCGAAAACCGCGTTTAATGTCAACGTTCCGCAAATTTTACGGTCGGTATAATAGTCTTGTTTGCGAGTACTCCGTTTCACTAAGTGAAATGTTGAGTTGCCTTTTCGTTGGCGGTTGTTGAGACGTCTGTACCATATGTGACGAGGATACACTCCTCACTTGTTTCGTTGGACTTGACTGTGGACTCACGGCGGGTGTGACCGGTCGACAGGGGATGCTTACTCCTCCATGGCACCTGATCCCACCTCTTGGTTTCCAGAGGTCCGTGTTTGTCCATTTTTACCGGATTTGTATCTGTGTCCTGGACATTCTATTGATTTATACTTTGGTATCTGAAATTTTTATATTTCAACTGTCAAATCATGTTTTCACAAACAGATCACATTTCCACTGTCAAATCATTTTCCACAATCAGATCATGTTTTCACTGTTAAATCATGTTTCCCAGTTAAATCATGTTTCCACAGTCAAATTAAATTTCAACTGTCAAGTCGTGCATGTGTTTTGGATATTTGGTTGTAAACGTGACATTTTGAATGTTACCCACCATTTTGTAAGATTAACAAGATAACAAGATCAATACCCATGTATGTTTTACAGACTTAAACTGTAGATCAAATACTAATATCGACGGATTTTATCCGTGCTTTGTTTGATAAAAATTGAAACATAGGGCAAATGGAATTTTTAAAATTGCGATCGATAGCCATCTAACCTAGTTGTTTGCTTATTTTGTTGTTGTTGTTTATTTTTGTTTTACGTCCCACTCAAGAATCTATCATTTATATGGAGATGTCACCAAATACCGGTGAAGGGCTTCAAATGTTGGCCTATGCCCGGCATATATGATTATTGAGCAGTGAAGGTTCTTAAATATGCCGACACCTACTGTGACACTGGACCTCGGATTTTACTGTCTCAATCCGAAGGACAGGAAACCTACCTGCCACCGTCCGGACTAGTACTCACGACCTTACGATCAAGAGTCGAGTGCGCTATCGACTGAGCCCGGCCGGCTGTCCTAGTTGTTTGCCATTTAATTTGTGCAACTGTAATCCACAGTTAGATCATTTATTCCATCTTCTCTGTAATTTTCTGAATACCCCTAAAATAAAAAATTATTTTCTGTTAATGAAACAGATTTGATACACCGTAACATGTGACTTTAAGGACACAAAAACAAAGGATAATTCACCATTTATTTCCTAACAATGAATGAAATAGCCAAGATATTCAATGCACCTAGATGGTTTTTGATGATGATGATGGTGGTGGTGGTGGTGGTGGTGATGGTGGTAATGTTCTTAGTGTTATTGTTGTTGATTTCGTTTGGTGCTGTTGTTGTTGTTTTGCTTGCTGTTGTTGTTGATGGTGGAAGTGGTGGTGATGTTATTCGTGTTATTGTTGTTCTTTTTGTTAGTTTTTGCTGCTGTTGTTATATCCTTTATGAGGGTTACAGATAACTTAAAACGTAAACACGTCAAGGTCAAGAAAGGGTTCATAACGCTCCACCCCCGCCAGGTTATATGGATTTTACTATATCAACTTTTGCCATTCCCTTCATATGCCGAGCACCTAGCAAACAGTCACTACCATCTTCAAAGGTTTAGGTACGACCAATTAACATAAATCAAAACCCGGATCTTCCACATGGACGACCACCGCGTACGGTCCTCGCAGATTTTATTCTGCCTACAAATGAACTAGTGTATTATGAATATAAAGGAATAATGCAATACTTTCACTATGTGTTTATCAATCAAGACAATCATCGAGGCATTTTATCTTTGACGAATTTCATTGACGTTTTACACAATTACATGTATGTTTTGTGAATAGTAATACCTTTATTGAACTTATATAGTGTATTTATCATGGAATCTACCAAGGTATAACGTGTATAATTTTCAACCTGTACACATGTAATAATGTTTAAAGTATGCGCACACTCCAATTTATCATCAATCGCAATCATGGTAGTATCTCTATTTTTCTTGTTAAGAGTACTTTTATTGGTGAAAGTTACTAATTCCTACTTTAGTTTCATGGTGCATTGATTGCAAGAACGCACACTTCAGAGTACGTTCATCACACAGATTTTGTATTTCATGAATACTGGCGATTTTGATTTTTTTTTAAATGTTGAAAATACATCTATTGTAAAATAAAATACATGTATTTCTCGCTTTTTTCTTTTGTGAGTGTTTGTTTTTGTTTTGTTTTATTTTTCACAAAGTAATTAGATTCCATAGTAACTACAATAAGTGCAGGTGTACCAGGTTAATTGACACATGTTTACAAACACAACGAGTCTTAATTCATTCAAAACAGGGGAGACAGGCTCCTTGACAGCACAAAATATTACACCTGCAGTAATGCATGGAATCCGTGCATAGCACTTTCTTTTATCTGCACATATTTTTTTTTTTTAAAAAATAGGCCGCATTGTTTTGGTTTTTTGACAGACCCCGGATGTCCACCACAGACCACCTGTAGTATTTGAAATTGTCAGTAGGACGTGTTTGTAAAACGTATCTTCTACCTATCGGAGGCTAACGGGTACGTTCGATCCAATCAGTATTATATCTCTATTCATCCGATTAAATTAGTTTTCATGTGTAGGTTATTTTTGTGTTGTACTGCATGTCTAGATCGCTTAAACTTAAAAAAAGCATTCGGTTGTACAGAAATATTTAAGATCATTAGCACTGGAGCTTTAAAGCCATGGAAAATGACGATTGGAGTGCTAGACAATTAATTTATATCTTACACATGGTAAAGAAAATAATTAATGTAATTCGAACGGGAAACATGTAGTAAAAATCACCAGGTCGTACAAGTTTTTAGTAGAAAAGGCCCTTCTTCTCACTATATAACTATAGTACAAAGTGGTGCTTCTTACAAGTTAGAAAGCTCATTGTTCCCAAACGTTGTATAAATTGAATCGATAAAAGCTATACAATAGAAGAATACCATGATATATGTCAGGGATTCAGCCTTTCTGGTGTTTCATAAACTATCAGACAGAAATACCTTCGAATATTATTATTATAGACATAAAACAAATATTATATAGTCGGGATCTTTTAAACTTTGTGTTTGTCACCAGATTTGTATATGTATTCAGCACGTCCTGAAGATTTATACTTCAGTATCTGAGATTTTATACTGTTATTACCTAATTCCCAATCATCGGTATCAGAAGTAGTCCTGGAAACGAAAACATAACACAAAACATATCAATAACACACACATACACAGCACAAACACACAGAGACACATACACACCACAACACACGCACACACACACACACACACACACACACACACACACACACACACACACACACACACACACACACACACACACACACACACACACACACGGAGCATAGGAAATTAAGGCCTCCGGATCACGATGAATTTTGTTTTTTGGTTTGTGCCATTTGATTCATTTTTAAACGTAATTGTGATGCATTTCCACTAATTGGGATTTTCAATCGATTTTTATACATCGACAGCATGATCCAGTAACTCGCCATACAGAAGATATAAATATGTGATCTTGATTATATAAAAAATCTCAGATACCGAAGAATAATCAATAAAATGTCCAGGACACAGATACACATCCGGTAAAAATGGACAAACACGGACCTCTGGAAACCAAGAGGTGGGATCAGGTGCCATGGAGGAGTAAGCATCCCCTGTCGACCGGTCAAACCCGCCGTGAGTCCACAGTCAAGTTCAATGAAATACGTGATTTTAAAACTCCCAGGCACTTTAAATCATTTGAAAAATAAATTATGGCAGGTGATCACTTGTTCTTACTCTCGCGAAGTTCTTCTACTTAACAAGGATCTGACACACATAAAAGAAGTGACCATGACAAGCATGACAAGAAGGGAAGATTTAAATGATTTCTAATAGTTTCTAAGAGAAGTAGCAAATATGCTGCCTCGACTAGATTAAAGACATACAAGATTGAAATTTATTATATTAAATGCTTCAAGTATTCTATGTTTTATACAAATATTTTTTTTAAATCCAAGATTGTAAAAATTACTTGTTATAATGTCATATTTGTGAAAAGAAATCGAATGTGAACATTTGTATTCTTACGTAGATGGCAGGTATTTAAATCGTCTTCGTATTTCATTATTCTAGGTGATATATTCATGATATGTTAATAGTTTTTACGGCAATATATCTTTATAGCATTTTAATCAAAGTTTTTGTATATTCACAAGATATTGTTTCATGTAAAAATGAAGAAGTATGGTTACCAATTGATAATCGAAACTCAAACCCATTAGAACACGACAAATTAGATGTGCAATGGTCTCAACGTGAAGAACAATTGTAAATCCCAAACGGGATAGGACCAGGTGTCCGGAAGGAAGTACGTTGAACGATGATTCTTTACTATGGGACTGGTACGCGGGGGATGTACAAAAAAACCTTTTCATCGCATATTTTGTGTAAATTACCCCCACACGTAAACTTCCACATTTACAGTTGTTTGTAAAACTCTGAATGATTAGGAAACACAATGATTATTTTCCATCATTCTCATTAAAACTCTTTGATTACCGTACTCAAAATTCAAGTATGTACTCAGTGTCTTGATATTTCTGAAGTTCTCATCAAATAAGAAATTATTTTTTTCATTATTTACATTTATGCCGTAAATATACAAATATCTAATCGCATTAGAATAGTATTAATTAATACATAAAATGATTTTAAAATTTAAAAAGTGTTTAAAAATGACATTTTCAAAAAAGGTCTCAATATAAAGTACATAACTACAGTGTCAAGTAAAAATGAAGAAGTCCTAATAAATAATCGAAACTCAAGCCCATTAGAACACGACAAATTAGATGCGTAAATGGTCTCAACATGAAGAAAAATTGCGAGTCCGAAACGGGATAGGACCAGGTGCCAGAAGGAGTATGAAATGAATATTTTCTGAAACATATTTGAACCTCCATGCTTTTACAAACTACTTCAGTTCTTGTACAGACTTTTGAGTAAATATCTTAAATTTTATGAATGTCACATGACTGAAAACTTAAAATTGAATCTCAAAATCGGTGAATTTCTTCAATCCAGGATTGGATTACTATCATTTAGTTAAGTTTGAAATGTCTCTCAGTCGCTTTATACGAACAAAATGTGTATCTTTTTATTCATTTTTATCAACAAGATGATATAAGTATAGGATATTGTCTGCATTTAGTTTGAAATAAATCAGGAAAGGTAAATTAAAAAGTTTAAATATCATATCAGAATCAAAAGAAATAAGATCAAGGTTAAATAAAGAGTAGAATGTTATTTGATTTTAAAAAGAAGAAACATCAGGCATTTGAAAAAAATCAGGGAAAGTCCCGTCCGTCCTCGGAAGTCAATTCCTTTAACCATATTAGTTTTTCTACGAATTTATGTTACTAGAAGGGCTTTTGATCAGTGACAATGAACTGTTAATAAAAAAAAATTGCTTCCTCCCTCATACTACCTATATATATATATATATATATATATATATATATATATATATATATATATATATATATATATATATATATATATATATATATATATATATTCGTCGTTCGATAATCGCGCAGTAAACTATGAAGTCTCTCATTTCTGGTCAGCGCAGAACCGAGTCCCGCTTTAATTTAAGCTGGTTTTGTGAAGAAGTTTGCTGGGTAACTTGAGGAAGACCGGTTGTCTCTTCCCAGGTACATTGTAACCGGGTTCCCTCCTCCATCATTAAAAACTGGCAGCCAGCATATTACTGAAAAGTTGTTGAATGTGGGGGTAAAACACTTATCAAAATTAAAAACTCCATTCTACGGATGGTTTTCCCCTTTCTTCTTTTGGTTATTTTCCATTACTCATGAAAATCAGTTCTCATTTATTCTTTGAATAACTGCCCTATTGACTTCACTATCATAATAACAAATGAACCGTACCTTTAATTATTGACAAAATAAATAGAGTTTCGAAATACTTAAATAAATTACAAGGAATGATGGAATGGAAAATTTAATGAAAATATTGTTAACCTTATGATACACTGTTTAACATAGTTAACAAATCAATTGTATACCCCAAAACATGTGACAACCCGGAAGTTTAAAACGCTACCATGTCCGATAACTGTAACTTGGAATGACGCCAGGCATACCCGTTTTTGTGTGTAAATAAGCATGCTGTTACTTATCACTCGGCATTACCAACCTGATAGTTGTTGTGTATGATTTGGTATTGAAATATGTCTTCAAAACTGGACATAAATGCAGTTTGTGATCACAAACGCCTACAGGGTCAGATATTTGGTGATTATAAACTTTTGGAACTCATTGGAACGGGAACGTATGGATGTGTTTATAGAGCAGTCAAATATTCTAAAGGCGAAAAAGATCCGACAGACCCAGAACAGGTATGTTTATTTTGTATATCAAAATGCATTTCGGAAAATATATTGTCAATATCGTGTAAAAAATAAACAAACAAAACACTTTGGAAAATATAGAAGATATAAATCCAAACATTACAACATAAGATATCTTGAATGTATGTACTAAAACTCAATGCACTTATAATCAGTGACAAACATAAAGACTAAAGATTTAAATAGAATCGATACTTCAGAGTACACCATATAACGGCGAGGGTTTTCCAATACTTTAAATGTTATGCTCTGATAAAGCTAAATACTCAGGTATTTCCAACACTTAAAAATATGCTGGGGATTTGTGTTCAATAACAGAGTGTTTTAAAGTACAGGTGGGATCTCCATTATTATTGTCGCACAGTTGGTATTTACATATTATTCTGATCTGTAAACTTCACTTATATGGAAATAACACCAGCTGATATGCAACGGATTAATTCTTCCGTTATGAATCTTGAAATTACTGTTTGTAAACTAATTATGGATCTTGGCTTTAACGATCATTGCCGCTTTTTAATATCAGTTGGGTTTTTACTACTTATATAAGTATCCACAGGCA
Source organism: Atrina japonica (assembly GCA_030159075.1). Taxonomy (NCBI): domain Eukaryota; kingdom Metazoa; phylum Mollusca; class Bivalvia; order Pterioida; family Pinnidae; genus Atrina; species Atrina japonica. Next base: position 2,011,580 of record BROG01000037.1, on the reverse strand, counting down.
TAATAAAACCTATATATCTTGTAAAAATAAGGTCAGGTCCAGTGTTGTATGTATATATAAATAAAGAGGTCGAATTAATCATTTGTAAACGAATATTTGCCAAACTGAGTTCCTCAAGCAATGTTCACAAAATATATAGGGATTTCGGGAAAAAACACAGCTAGTGCCCGTTTAAGTATATCTAGAAAGTTCGGAGACTTATATTTTGGATGCAATTAGAATATTTACCACGTGTAACAAAGGTTATTTTTCACTTAATTTCCTAAGATTCCTTTTACTATTTCTGGTTATTAAGAGTTTTCTGTTAAATTAAAGATATCATTCATTGCATTGTATTGAATATTGTATCTGCAATAAAGACAAACGATGATAAAGGGGGTGCGGGCTATAACATCTACATATCTATGTGAGTAATATAACCTATCAACAATAGCCAAATATGCCGAGTTATGGACTTTTAAGTTAATGATATATAAAAATCATGAATACCAAAGTATTCATCCTAGGTACAGGAGACAATATACAATTCAGGTAAAAATTGTACACACAAGGACCTCTGAAAATCCAAAGGTGGGATCAGGTACCTTGGAGGAGAAAGCATCATATCATTATATTGTATTTACACTGATGTGGTTATGTTCAATTCGTTGAGTAAATGCCCAAAACATAATTTACAATTCCTTACCTCACTATCAGACAAACTGTGTTAGAGTGTCCTTCACAACCAAAATGGTTCCGACACTTGACTACAACGTCAATGTAAATGTCCTACCTAATTCCTCGCGAAGAATTGGCTCTACAATACAATCGTATCAATATTGTAAACATGTTTGGCAAAGAAAATGTTTTCAATTATATAACGATAAACGCATTTTATGTTACTGTTACAACACAGTAATAAGTCACAAAGATAATGAGAGATGGCAAACTTTGTGGTAGTTATAATGACCAGTGTCGTTTAAACCAAATTTTGCTAACTGAAATGTTGAACTACCTGTATAGACAACTGAACAACTTCTTTGATATTCGACAAACTAAAATCACACAAATGACTTTTCTAGGTAAAACTAAAATTAGGTTTGCTTCATTAATGTATGTATGGCATGTCATATATAGTATTTCATAAATATTGAATCCAGTCCCCATTTATTTTGTTTATGGATATGAACCCAATGCGGGTCATGTAACCTCGATGGGGTATCCGGGATGTTTATAATTTCAGGGCACCTGGCCCCACTTCAGGATTTTCCGGATGTCTGATTTTATCAAATATTTACTATGGTTTATATATTGTTTAAGGGTTTTCATACAAAAAAACCGCTTTGGTATCTATTTGCATTGTTAGCGATTAAGTACATACTAGAAAAGTAATGCTATAGGTATTTATGGCACGCCAAAATCACATTAATGAGTTAAACCTAGTTTTTTCTCAGTTAAACTCAGTTTTTCTTCATGTAAACCTAGTTTTTTTCAATAATTCACATTAACTGGAGAAAAACTAGGTTTAACTGAGAAAAAGTAGGTTTAACATCGCCAAATAACAAAGTGAGTTAAACCTAATTTTTTTCGAGAAAAACTATATTCAACTTCGCCACAATCACATTAATGAGTATTAATATCATGTTTTTCTCAGTTAAATCTAGTTTTTCTCTAGTTAATGTGGGTTACGAGAAAAACTACGATTAGCTGGAGAAAAATTAGGTTGAACTCGTAAACCACTTTAACTGGAGAAAAATTAGGTTTAACTGAGAAAAACTAGGTTTATCTCGAGAAAATCTATGATTAACTCATTGTTGTAATTTTGGCGTGCTTCATCAGTTAAACCTAAATTTTCTAAGTTAAACCTAGTTTTTCTTCAGTAAAACCTAGTTTTTCTCAATAACCCACATTAACTGGAAAAAAAACCAAGTTTAACTGAGAAAAATTAGGGTTTAATTAAGTCAAAATCACAAAAATGAGTTAAACTTAGCATTTCTCGAGAAAAAAACTAGTTTAACTGAGAAAAATTAGGTTTAACTGCGCCACAATAAAATAAATGAGAATTTCGCGCAGTGAAACCTAGATATTCTCAGTTAAACTTAGTTTTTCTCCAGTTAATTTGGGTTACGAGAAAAATTTGGATTAACTGGAGAAAAAAAGGTTTAACTTGTAACACACAATAACTGGAGAGAAAACGAGATTTAACTGAGAAAAACTAGGTTAAACTGGGGAAAAACTAAGTGTGTCTGAGAAAAACTAGGTTTAACTCATTAATGTGATTTTGGCGTGCCATAGGTATACGCATAATTTTCAAATATTTCGGTGTTTACGTTTTATACAAATGTAATTAAATCTATGATCAGCGTTTTTGTTAACCTGCTGGTGAATTCCATTAAAATGAAAGGGATTATTATCACTGTTAGTGGATCGATCTGGATGGTTTTTAAACTATTATTTTTCATGTTTACACTTCGAAACTCTTATCTTTTAATAGAATTTAATTCAATACCATATTGATAGAGTAAAAACCAATTACTTATCCTTTAAAGTATTAAAGTTCTATTTCAAATCCATCGATGTACAACAATTTTAAGTAATCGACGAATCAACATAATCATTAACATCCTTATCCCCATCATCGCCATCGTCGTTATTGTTATCATTACCAGGGCCTCTGTTGTAACCGAGTGATAGGCGCCGAGCTTTAAGTCATTAAGTGTCTCACCACTAGCCAGTACGGGATTGAGTCAAACTGAAACCTAACATGTTCCTGTGAGAAAGTTTGCTAGTTTACTTGCGGGAAGCCGGTGGTCTTACCGGGGACATTGTAACTTGGTTCTCTCATTCACCACACGAAACTGGCCGGAATTATATGACTCGAAAAAAATTGTGGCGTTGATATTCAAATTTAAGTAATCATTACCATAAAACAATTACAACCTCTAAATATTCATAAATTAATATATATGAAAATATTTAAAGATGAGTGTTTTCAACTTGATATGATAATAAGCTAGTTGGGTTTGGGTATTATATTTATTATTATTATTATTATTATTATTATTATTATTATTATTATTATTATCATCATCATTATTATTATTATTATCATCATCATTATTATTATTATTATTATTTGTTTATAGCATTGCACAATTCAATGATATAACTCTTTTGATATCTGTCCTTTATTTAAATATGTAGGAACAGGTGGTAGATACCGATCTTAAACATGATCTAAAATCTTATCAATCGTCCTTTAAATTGTGTGACCCATGATAAATATAATTTGCTTTTTTTTGCTAAATACATGTATACATATTGTACCGACAAAAGAAAAAACAATTATAACCAGGCTTGTTTGTCGTATTGCTAGATCATTGTGCTTTATACAAAGTCGTCTCTTACCTTTAGGAAGCACGGGTTCGTTCTAGCTTTGCCAAGAACTAGTCTCTATGTTCATGTGGGTTCTATTGCTTGTTTTCTTGCAGAAGGCTGGGATACTTTTCCTATGTACATTGAAACCGGGTTTTCTGTTCTGCCGCCCCGTCAGTTAGTGGTAATCTGTATAGCCGAAAACTTAATAATTATGATAATCTATGTACTGATAATATGCATGTATTTGATATATCAGGGGCATTAGCTGTAATTTTTCAAATGTTTGTCCACCTTTGTATACTACTTAGATTGATATACAATAACAAAAAAGAGATATGCACATGCATAAAAATTCTTAAATTGCTATATTTTTTTAAAAAATTGCTTGAGAAACCCAGGTTTGGCACTTTTTAAATTGCAATTGATTTACTCAACCTTACTATTTATATTTGAATACCATACTGGAGCTGACCTTCTTTTCACAAATTATATAGGAATATAAGATTTTGTATATCCGAAAAATTAGATACATTTATAACAACGGTCTCAACATGAATAATATGCAAAAAATATCATAAATGTTTCCTGTATTTGCATGAGCTTTTTATTTCCCGATTATACGGGCTTTGTCAACTGTATTCAGCTAACACATGTGAATTACTTCGTGCTCCATTGAGGGGCTATCAAGTAAAAACCTGGTTCTGGCAAATGGTTCGTTTACCTGAATGTTTATTAATGTCCTTATAATTACATTACACAATGTACAGTTCTAGTTTTCTGTTCTTTTTTGTTTCACTTTTTAGTTTCTTGCAATAAAAGTGATAAAGCTCAGTAAAGATAACATGAGACACATGGAACTTGTTGACAGGGAAATCGAAGTTTGTAAAACGGTCGAATCAAAGCAATTCGTCAATATCGTCTCATTTAAAGACTACTTCAAACATTGTGACTACCCGTGCGTTGTGATGGAATACTGTGATTCCGGAACACTGTATGAAAAAATTCAGAGACTCAAAGAAAATGGCAAATTGATGAAGGAAAAGGATTTTATAAATACCTTAAAACAAATTGTCGACGGAGTTGAGGTAAGAGAGATTATACCTGTCAATAATGTTTAAAAGACAATTTACTGTTTTAACTCTAAACAAAATTTCTAATTCTCACATTATCGTCAGCAGTTACGTTAAATAACACCATTTTTCGATTACATCATTTGTGCTGTTAAACTCATCACATTGTTAACATTATTAAATTTATCATTCATACCGGATTTAATTATAACCTGACTGACCCAAGACTTTCGCTCCTTATGCCGAGCGGTTGACAATGGAACAGTCAATGCCTTTTATAAAAGTCTATAGGTATGTACCGGAACCGGAAATCGAATTTGGGATAATCTGCTTCCGAGTAGAATGTTCTACAACTGGATCCAACAAGTGGTCGAAATATGTATAAAGCATTTTGTAATATTACATCTTACGCTTTATGAAACATATTTATGATTCGTTAATACATGATTTATATGGCGTTCACCAAATATAATATCGACTGAAATATACCAATCTATTTTATCTTACAATCACAGCTATAGGCTTCCGCACATTTTTTAAAAGTAATTCTATATATATATCATCTTGTTTTATTCTTATCATCAGGTTCTTCATGATATGAACATCATTCATCGAGACTTAAAAACAAAAAACATTTTATTGACATCCGATGAAAAGTGTAAAATCGCAGATTTTGGAGTTGCAAAGTACGTATCTCTCTCTGTGTCTTTGTCTTTGTCTGTCTGTCTGTCTGTCTCTGTCTCTGTCTGTCTCTGTCTCTCTCTGTCTCTGTCTTTGTCTGTCTGTCTCTGTCTCTGTCTGTGTCTGTGTCTGTGTCTGTCTCTGTCTGTCTGTCTGTCTGTCTGTCTGTCTGTCTGTCTGTCTCTCTCTCTCTCTCTCTCTCTCTCTCTCTCTCTCTCTCTCTCTCTCTCTCTCTCTCTCTCTCTCTATAAGCCAGCAAATCACATTCAAGCAATCAATATATATATATATATATATATATATATATATATATATATATATATATGTATATATATATATATATATATATATATATATACATGTATATATATATATATATATATATATCGATAGACAATTGCATAAATCTATTTTTTCAAAAAAGTCTTCTGAAACACATTGGAGTAATTTTTTCAAAAATTAGCAGAGTATTATACTTGTGTTTTAAGTATTTACATATTACTATGCCGTGATATTAATATATTTTATGTCATTAATAGACTAATCGAGATTGCCGGAGTAAATACCGCCAGAATTGGAACTCCATTTTATATGTGTCCAGAAATACTACAAGGAAAGGCATATGATCAAAAGGTACTGTAGTGATATAAGTAACACACACACACACACACACACACACACACACACACACACACACACACACACACACACACACACACACACACACACACACACACACACACACACACATGTATATATATACATGGTAGGTACCTTCTACGTTATAATTAGTTACCCAACAAGAAAATACTTTGATAGTGTCTAAATTACAGGAAAATACGTGATATAATTTTATCGACACTTTATGAGGAAAGACGGCATCTGAGCATCTTGGAGCAGAAAATACACCGCCACATTTATCAGCAGATATCTTTAAGCAGAAACATGAGGCATCTAAACCTAACTGAGCGTGAAATTGTCCTTAGTCTCTTTGAGCTGAATATGAAAGTGATGGAAGACATTATAAGTAGGGGGAAAGTTTGGAGATGAATAATATAGAAGAAATACAGATTTTTCATCTGTGCTGCGATTGTGTCTTGATTGCATTTAAAACTGTAAGCGACATCTTAAATTTGAAATTCCGACAAATGTAGCTAAACGGGTTTTTTTTATTCAATGGTATGTTAGGTTCTGTCGTGGTTTTTTCCTCATATATACAGATGTCACTAACTATCCGAGCGGTGAAATAAATTTTGAATTGTGCTATGGACTGCGGCAATGCAGTAATGGTTTGTAGTGTGTCACGACATTTGAACCCGATTTACTCCTAACTAATGAGAAATATCAACAGTTAAGTTACTGCTGATATGTCAAATGAAAGATAAGATTTGTTGAACATAAAAGTCAAATATACATGGATATATATTAATCATGTTACTCTATTGTTTTCTTTAGGCTGACATATTTAGTTTGGGCTGCAGTTGTTACGAAATGGCAACTGGGAAATATGCATTCGATGGAGCAACATTTCAGGAAGTCCAAGCAATTATTTCTTCGGGAAAGGTACTTTTACTTTTATTAAATAACTGAACAGGAATCACTAACGACATATACTTTTTTAAAAATTATTTTTAAAACTTCCGGAATCCCAAGTACATATTTACATTTAATAAGAAGTTACTTTGTATCTATCAACATTGATTGATTTGAAACAATCAAATACATTTCCAATTTAATTTGAAGATTTAATAATTATACAAAACAAATACATTTCTCTATTCAACTATGTATTGCATACATACATTTATATTGACTTTTTCCGATACTCGTATGCAGTATTTAGTCGGTGACAAAAAAGTACCTGTAAATATCGGTGTTATCCATCACTTACAATGTAAATTTTCAAAATCAAAACATATGAGCCATCAAATCCCCAATATTAACTATTTGTTCGTACATTTGCAAATACCTTTTAATGTCCATGTATCAAACAGTTGCATACACAGGCTTATATTTGTAATGTCTACTTCCTATACAGTACGTACAGACCGTGATCAAAAGTATTCGCAAATTACGTGTTTTTCTTATCATTTACAATTTGAAAAATCAAAATATTTTTAAAGCCGTTAAATTTTCAATGTGAAAAATAATTTCATATATAGGCAAAACTTTATTCAGTATTACCTTGTTCACATGTATTTAGATATTTATCAAGTGACCATTTTTATTGCTGTAAGTTATCAGAATACGATAAGCAATTTCCAAGTCAGATCTTAAGATAATTCATATTTTCTTTCGGGGAGAGGGTCTGAAAATCATAAAAGGTGTTTCAGAATTACTCGACATGGAAAATGATAGACATAAAACCTGAAACAATTTTGGTCACTGAAGGTAGTTCGATACAGTATGCAACCAAATTCGAGGTCAAAATCAATTAACATATTTCAAATATCGGAAAGTATTATCAAAGATAATACAGCAGGTGCGTATTAAAGATGCAAAATCCGACAATAGCGTATAAGCAGAAATTTTAGCGAGGATTCAATTTTGCATTACTAGCGATTGTAATCGCTAAAGTGGAATATCGCTAACAATTCATACCTCATCGTAGGAAAGAGTTATCGTGTTTCAATCATAAAATCGCTGAAATTAATTTTGCTAACATTATAAACAAATTTATAGGACAAAACGCTAAATTTGCGTCTCGCTAAAATTTCCACTTATACAGTGTCACGTGTTTTTGTTTTCATTAGCTACCAGTCACGACCAACATTGAATACAGTGATGAAATCAAGGACATCATACTGCAAATGTTATCTCATGAACCGGCAAAGCGTCCAACCATAAAACAAGTGAAACAATTTCTAAAGGATTATAAACACAGCGGGGCAAAATCAAAAAAGAAAAAGAAGCACAGACATCGCCATGATTCAGATGAGAGTAAGTAATAAATTATTGTGCATATATGTTTGATATTAAAAAGTTATGCTTATGCTGATTTTTTCATGTAAGATAAATTCTCTTAACTTCTTGATTCTAATTTATGCAGTAAATCAAATATTTTTTATCTATCTATATTTCTATCTAATAATTAAATTCCATATTTACATTATTTTTACATTCACATTATTATATATATTTTGTTAAAACCTAATGGTGAATACTAACCCAGCTGTAGGTTAATTAGTATGTAAAGAAATTGAAATGTTTTATTTCTTTGTCTTTAAAGCAAGAAAGCGTGACACAAAAACCGATTCCGGGGTGGGATCAAGTGGTTCTTGTGGCATTTATACAGGTACGTTACACAAACGGACGAACCTATACATATCACACAATTGAATATGAAGACATAACATGTATATATCAAATGCAACAATATATGGAATATTCTCATTCATGATTAAATACACTAAAAACGTCTTTTGGTAAAACTTTCCAAACATATATATTAATGTTTAACCTTTATATGACCATTAATACCATTCATATTTCTTAGTTATCTTTGGTTTTAATCTGCCTGTCGTAATTAACTAGCTGGCTATTACACGATTTCGGCTATAAGGAACACGATTTTGTGAGATTTACGTTAGATCAATCAAACAGAAAGAAAGATACATTGTCATGGTACACACTAAAGACGTAGTCAAACCATAGCCGGCCACTGGTCTTACATAGGTTCTGGTCCTTGACCAATAATGTAGATAGAAAGAGAGTCCAAGAGTTCAAAAATTAAAGAAAGAGTGTAGATCGAAATAGCGAACAATGCATTCTGCTATGCTTTCCCATTATGTTCAACCTATTATTGACTCTTTCGATGGCACTGTATCTTTATATTGGTGTGAATTTTCATTTCAAGACAACGCTCAGAAGAAGGCGATATTTGTTTTAGAACGTAATGGATTTTTAGTATATTTTAAGGGTGTTGTAGGTCACACTCTACACTTTTTCAGTTATATGGATGGCGGTCAATTATTAATGGTGGAGGAAATAACTCGGGTACAATATACACGGGATGATACTACCGGCCGTCCACAAAAAAAAAAAAAGACTAGCACACTTTCTCGCAAAAGCAGCTTAGGTTCATAGTTTAAAGCGGAATGCTGTAGCTACTCGGCCACGGAGACCTCATTACGGATTTCGGATAACAATTCAAATAAAATGACAGACGATATTACATAATCAATTAAAAATACCTTGCACAAGAAAATCGCTCTAGATAAAAAAAACAATTGACAGATATCAGACAATGTGACGTCACAATAGACAGAGGTCAGTAAATTCAACAAGACACCTTAATTCCTGTACTAAATGACCTGTGTCCATGTTAAGCCAATGAAAATCGTGAAATGAAGTAGCATTCGTTTTATATAATACGTGCAAATAAATATCATTAATGATTTAATGATTGGGAATTACATTTGCAGATGTACGAGTGCTTGCACAGAACAAGGAGCTGCTTGAAATCGAATCGTCAAAAATGCAATCGTAAGTATATTCTGAATATAATAGGATATTTGGAATGTAATATATGTAAACCAATAAAAAAAAACCACAGACACCCAGATGTCAACCGTAAGTAGATACAAAATCAAATCTGGCAAACTTTCGATAAAATCGGGAACCATCCGAAAATTAAAAGGTGAGATCAGTTGCCATGGTACAGTTTGAATACCCAGATACCTGTTCACAGTAGCTTTGGTTCCACGCTCAAATGTACTTAAAAACAAGTGAGGAATGAATCATTGTCATAACTGGTACAGGCGATCTCGACGATTACTGTCCAATGGATATCTCAACACTGTATTTAGTGATTGCAAATAAGGTCCGACTGTAACGTTTCAGAAATGTTGACTTGAAACACCAATTTATCAATAAATAGTTTGTTTTTGTTAAGCTAGGATATATTGGGTCATCTTGGAGATGTAGTTACCATATGCACGCACAAAAGGTATGTTAAAACAAAATAAGGTTTAATTGGATATAAAATATCGATTTAAGCAAGAGGTGATAGATGTGATTCATTAATATCATTTATCTGTTGTGTCACTATAGGACATTAGTAACCGAAATCAAAAGCCATAAAGCAGCAGACATCGTGTCGTACATCAAATCCCTACAGAAACTTAATACTCCAGAAGAAGAGTTTCAGGTGAGATATGACCCCACAACTTTTTTATTTTCCACAACCTTAAAGGAATTTAATTGTCCTGAATTTTGTTTGCATACATAAGAAAATTATAATTTCGTGCACAATATTTAATTTGCAGTAAATACATGTACTGCATTGAACCCTTTCAACTTTTTGTCAATGTTTATAAATTTTATGTGAGCAACTTTTATACCTGTTTTGTTCGAGTAACTTCTATAACTGTTGATTTTGTTGTTTTATAGAACCATATTATTCAATTTAAAAACACTGTTTTTTTCCTGTTTACTTGATGGGCGTGTTTCTGTTTTGTGGAGCCGACTTCTAAAATTATATTTTGCATCAGATTCGCTGTGGTGGCGTATCGTGCTTTTAAATCATGACGTTCTTCCACCTATAGGTATCACAGGTTCGAAATCCACTAACCCCTAGGGTTATAAAGTAGCGAAAATTTGTTGGTTTACACTTGTCTTCCAACCTCCATCAATAAAGTCTAGTCGCGAATTTAAAACTGAAAAACTATAAAAAGCGGTTATCCAAGACAACTGTCAGCTGCAGTTTGAAAACTATAATTGACAAGTTTTAACTATTTGTATTTAGACCAATTTTTAATCAACATTGATAGGTTGCATTTAATAATATACTTTATAACCTTATAGATACCTTTGCTCATGAGCCGGCCTGGCTCAGTCGGAAGCACGCTCGACTCTTGATCGTGATGTCTTGAGTTCGAGTCCAGTCGGCGGCAGGTCGGATTCCTATCCTTCGGATGAGAGAGTAAAAACCGGTCACAGTAGGTGGCGGCACAATAAAAAACCCTCACTGCTCAATGGCCGTAAATGTTGAGCATAGTCCAAAATTTGAAGCCCTTCATCGACATTTGGTGAAAGACATATGAGTGAAAGATTCTAGAGTGGGACGTTAAACAACAATACAACCAACCAAAAACCTTTGCTCATTCTACTTGTACATCCAAGTTATAAGTATCATCAAGTTTATATCACCATATTGAGGTTGCATTTATATATATATATATATATTGTGTTTATAGATATATTATTATCATTATTATTTCAGACAAAAGTTGTAAAGCATATCGGACAGCCTTTGTTTCAAAGACTTTATCCTCTAATGCAAGCAATGAAGTGTATTGAAGATGGTCGCCGGAAACTACAAACAATATCTCAAGACACTACACTAGGTGTAACATATTCCAACCTTGAATCTTGAAAATAACACCTTTACGGATACATTAATGTGCCATTTAAAATCAGTCCAAGCCTTAGTTTCGTAATCATTTCCTCTAGCATTTCTAAGAGGATAGAACAAATGCCGCTACATCGTCGACGTTCTGGACATGATCAACTACAGAAGGAAACTTTTAACATTTGTTTATGAAAATATGATTTCTGCATGGGTACTATTTGGTACGAGAAAAGTGTTCAGAACCTGAGACTGAGGCATTACTTCATGTTATAAACCTGAGATTGAGACATTACTTCATGTTATATGTTCATATTTCAAGTTAATAGCATTTAACATATTTACTACAACATAACGGGTTTCATTTTTACATATTCTGACTCTAGACCTGGGACATACATCAACAGTCACCAAAGATAACTCAGAGGTAATGATCATATCTCTGCCAATTTCAATATCCATTTGATCGTCTCTATTTTAACAGCAGACCAATACCATCGCTAGTTTACAGATATAATTATCTGTCAACTATATGTCCATGTCAGTCTTGCAATGTTAAATTGTTGTAAAAAACAACACAACAAACAAATGACGGATTTGCTTTTCAATTATGTAAATGGATATCTTGTGATGATCACAATGTCCCATCTTGGATGTTGCTGTGCTAAATGTAAAAATCTCATCTAAAACGCAATAACTAATATGAGAACAAAACCAAGATTCTATGTAGTTTATTATGTGCCATGGGTAAACCAGTCCATAATTGTTTACAAGTTTTCAACATCTGTGATATGTTTTGATTTATTATTTCATGTCATTTATATTTATCATTAAAACTTAATAAAAACAACCCTGACCTTGTTGACTCTCTCTCTCTCTCTCTCTCTCTCTCTCTCTCTCTCTCTCTCTCTCTCTCTCTCTCTCTCTCTCTCTCTCTCTCTCTGTGAAATAAAGAAAGCGAAGTGTAACAATAATGAGCTAGTTAACAATGATTCGTTCAACGACAGAGTGGTCGACCTTGATGCGAAAGATCCAAATGAAGAGTACAGGATAGCAAACAAATCTTGGCTTAAGGTTTAAATTTCAATCTTTACCAATTTGTGTATTAACATTTTTAAAACCAAACACTTGTATTTGTACAGTTGGAATGTACATTTGGCACGTAATTCTGACTCCAAATGCAAAGTTTAATGACATCCGGGAATTTTAAAATAGATACCAAATTTTACTTATGTGTAAAGATCTGGATGCCTTTCCGATATACATATATACTTCAGTGATATAAAATCACAGATACCAAAGTATTCTGCAGGATGTGTAGGAAACAATATACAAATCTGGTGAACATTGGACAATCATGGACCTCTGGAAATCCAGAGGTGGGATCAGGTGCCATGGAAGAGTAAGAAATACCTTATTTTCCTTCACCAACCACTTGACATAAGGAGCCAATGTCAGGGATATATATGATGAAAATTCAATGTTAAAGTAACAGTGGGTATGAGTTGTACATTACAAAACTAAACTTTCACTGTATTGTCAACAGAACAAAGCATACGTCTAATTTTGTGGAACTAGTGTCAAATCCACATAAGTGAACAATCTCTGACAGGACTTTAAAAAATGAAGATAAAGAGGTATACAAATTGCAGAAGGTATTTCCATTTAATCAATTATTTTGAAAAATAAAAATCGTGATAAAACCGAGAAACCAAAAGCACTTTACCGTCAGAAAGTTTCAGAAGTCAGTATTCAAATATGGTGGAAAACGGACCTCTGGAGAAATCTTGACATGGAATGAGGTGCCATGGAGGAGTAAGCATCCCCCATCAACCAGTCACACCTCTGCGAATCCATAGTCTGCATCAAATAAAAAGGGGTAGGGAATGTCATGCTGGTCACAATCGGCACATCCACTACTACTTTCGAAACAGATCACTCCTCAACATTTCAAATATTTAAACATGGACTAAAACTGACAAACAAGGTCATTATGAATTAACAATAACTAGTGGGACATAAACAATAAAAATAAAAAGGTAAGATATTACTGATCCTGATCCAAAAGTATGAAGTTAAAACAAATCAGACACAAATATGCCAAAAGAAAGAAAAACTATGGACATAAAAATATGAAGATTTCACGCAGAAGATTTTTCCATTTTAATCAATTCTTATGGAAAATAAAAATCGTGATAAAACACCGACACCAAAGTATTTAACAAGCAGGAGTTCAGGAGTCAGTATTTAAAAACTGGTGAAAATGGACCCCTTGAAAATCCATAGATGGAATCAGTTACCATAGAGGAGTAAGTATCCCCTGTCAACCAGTCACACCGCCGTGAATCCATAGTCAACATCAAGTAAAAACAAGTGAGGTATAGAAGTATATCAAGGTGGTCACAATCGACACAGACCACTACAACTTTCAAACAGATTCGGTAACTCAACATTTCAATTATTGATAAAGGGACTTGTAATTGCAAACAAGGTAATTATAGATTAACAATATCTAGCGGGACACAACAATGAAAATGAAAACGTATGACTTGGCTAATTACAATCCAAAAGTATGAAGTCAAAACAAATCAGACAGAGATATGACAAAAGAAAGAAAAACAAACAGATAAATACACTCTAAGAACATCAAATAGAAAATCAAATATTGGGCTGAAAATGTCACACAAAATCCCACGCAAAGGTTTTCATTGATTAGCTGATGACTTTGTTATTCTAGATACATTCTAGGTAAATACATTAAGATAATTTACATATGGATATAGCTTGGTCACGGCCAAGATGAGAACAGGGATAGACCAAGGAGGACATATAATACATTACGTTTGACGAAACCTATATTTTATTCTGGAGGTTTTTGTTTATACCAGTATTTCCCAAAGTATAATGAGGAAGTACCAATGGATAACCGAAACTCCAAGTTCATTAGAATACGACAAATTATAAATTAAAACGGTCTCAACACGACAAACAAACGCGAATATCTGTCCAAAATAATATTCTTTATTTCATTCTACCCTACTTATAACTGAAGCTGTCCAAGAGTAATCACAAAACTGGGATATTCTACTTCATAATTAATCTTCCTGATTGTGAAATGTTTCTTAGTACAAAACATTAGCATTCATTGCACGGTTATTTATCAAGCACCCCCATTAAGACGCACATGGGTGGCACAGAGGTACGGAATAATACGCTGCGAGGTATTTTTATATCAAACCTGTGTCGAGAAATGTATAATTGTCATTTCTTTAATTGTTTTGAGTTAAAGTAGAAAAGTTCATTTCATCAAGTAATTAAATACAAGTTTAATCTTAGATGAAAAGTTTACTATTCATGCTAAAATCAATATAGTTTACGAGTTTAAATTTTTCATGCTAAAATCAATATTTAACCATATGTACGAGACGTCAGGTGAAAAAAACCTCATGTCGTGACCAGAGTCTCCGTATGACAGCTAATTACTTTAAAATGGAAAACACTGTTAACGCTCCAAAAATAAAAGCTCATATAAAAACTATTTCACTGGTAAGGTAAAAAAATACGCTGACAAGTGTCAAACAAATCCATTTTTATGCTGACCATATGTCACATATGTACGAGTATCCAGTCAGGAATGAAAAAAACGTTTTTCTCGTGTTTGTCGTGACCGAAAAATGAGAAGAGTCCTCCGTATGATAATCAAAAGGTTACTCCAAGTTATGTGAAATGGACTTTAAAATCTGTGAAAGAGTTAATTAAAAATACAATTGTATGTCCCGTTTTAATTGTACCTCTTATTTCAATATGATAGACATATTATATACAGGAAAGCAGTTCATTTGTATTTCGGAGGTAATACATCTGTATTAATTTCTAAAACACCATAATTACGACAGGTTATGATTTTAATTGTACTGAATAAAATAAAAGAAAGAAAATAATGGATTCTGTGTGCGAAAGAGAAGGGTCAGAGTCCAATTTCCATTTCACTTTTATAGATATTTATAGATATACAACAGCTAATTACTTTAAAATGGAAAACACTATTGGTGTGTAACGCTCCAAAAATATCTAACTCTGCCCATATAAGTTAGACTATTTCACTGGTAAGGTAAAATAAAAAATTTAAAGAATTTTTTACGCCCTTATGTTATTGTATTTCAGTGTCAAAGAAATCCATTTAGATAGATCAAGAATGCATTTTTTTATCAAATTTTTATGTCATTTAAAATCCCTACTGTGTCTGACATACCCTCGTGTGTGTTTACCTAGTTCACGTGCAATAACCCGAAATTGTATAAGGTTAAGGCATCTTACTTTGAAATTTGAATGGTGTTCTTATTAATAACCAACGGTGTGATCATATCGTATGAACGTTCTTTAGTCCTCAAAATATCCTTAAATGTTAAAGTGCCGCCAAAGTAAACAAAATAATAACGGATAAAAATAACTTAAATATTATGTACCCTGTTATAACTTAAAAGCTCTTTGGTATAGATATTTTTAAATAACACAAAACGTTACAAATTGGAAAATCACAATATATTCTTTCACCAATTATAGATGTTTTTACATGACACATACGTTACAAATTGGAAAAACACAATATATTCTTTCACCAATAAATATATATATATATATATATATATATATATATATATATATAATATCATCTACTTTATCATCTATATAGGTCCATATATCACATATATAGAAATAGTCAATACATTGTCATTTTAACTACATATATATATATATATATGTATCACCGATGATTTAAATAACTGGGGTTTACCGTTTTCAGTTTTCATGACGTCACATTTTGTCAGATTGTCAAAAGTATTTAGATCGCTGGAAGATTCATATGTCCGTGATTCATTAGCATCTTAAAAATGGCCTGCAAGGAAAGGGAAATCGGGAATTACATTATTCTGGGTACTAAACCAATAGGTGTAGGTACCTATGGCGTAGTTTACAAAGTTATGGAGAAAAGCGACATGTCAAAACAAGCATTTGGTACGGAACATGAGGTAAACTTCCTGTTTTGCGAATAATCAGCTATATTCTATTGATTCAAATGTTAGAGAAACGCTCTATGGATACTATAACATGGTTATAGCAAGGGGCCCGAGAAATACTTTAAATGAAAATGATAAATTGAAAGTAACTGTTGTTTGTACATTAAGGTATTGTCAATTTGAGCATGGTATAAATTTTGCTGTAATAAAACACGGTCGGTAAAAAGGAATTTTATCTTAAACTTTTAAAAGGGGTATGCTGATATCCTGCTATTACACACATAAATGAAAATCTTGTAAAATTATCTTCATGGTGAAATGAATTGTTTGATATATAAATTCAATATCTTTATATGCTAAAATTCCGCAAAAATAGTCATTGCTGCGAGTAAGAAATGAAATCCAAAATCAAAGCCAGAAAGGAAAGCAGGTATTTTAGACATTTTAAACGGGCATTTGTAATTTTATGGCAACGAAAATATCAATTAACAACACAATTTTACCAGTAATGAATTTTATTTTATACCTATTTTGTTTCAAAATTTGATCTCGTGATTTGTCAAAAAGAGAAGTCTGCATGTTTTACGTATATGTATAATTTCAATTTGAATGATTTGACAATTAGATTGTAGAATTTAAATATCCCAATTATATTTTAAAGGGAAATGCATGGTCTTGGCGCAAAAGCGTAATACAAATTATATTGACTCACTCATATTAAAGATCCGATATTCGAGATGTATGCATTTCTTTTTTATTCAAATCTTTATTTAAATCAAAAATAAAGAAAAATCTTAGTAGAACATACCGCATTAGGTCTTGTTTGTGATTACTCTGTTTCACTACGTGAAATGCGGAGTTGAATTTTCGTTGGCGGTTGTTGATACTTCTGTTCCAATTGTGACGTATTTCATTTGGACTTGACTGTGGACTCACGGCGGGTGTGGCCATCCTCTTGGTTTCCAGAGGTCCATGTTTGTCCATTTTTACCAGACTTGTATCTATATCCTGGGCATCCTAAATATTTATACTTTGGTATCGGAGATGTTTTATAATTCAAAATAATTCCATTGACCACCACGAAGCTTTTTTGAAAAAAAAATATAATAAAATCAAAATTTAGACTATCGATAGTATAACACAAAATTTCAACATGTTCCGCTTTGTAAGAAAATAGGAACGAAATGGAATAGAAATTGCTCTGAGTCAAACTCCCGTCAAACATACTGTGTGGGTACTTTATATGCCCTATGACACGAAGAGGATTAAGTAAGTAAGTTAAACATTGTTTATATCTTTGGCGGTCATCATCCAAATCCAATTTATGGCATGCCCTGTTCCTGAAGTTTTATAGCATATAACTTATTGCAGCGTCTTAATGTCATTTCATTCATATTTTGAGGCATACTTATCATTGTCATAAATATATGATGAATATAATTTAAAGTTAACTTTTCTCAAATTTTACGGCCAGTATAATGATCTTGTTTGAATTACCGTTACAGCCTTGACTAATATATAAAATCTCAGACACCAAAGTATAAATCTACCGGATGTCCAGAACACATATACAAATCTTGTGATTTTGAACATACACGTGACCTCGGTTTTCAGTTTCATCCGAAAAACTCGTGACTTTCACTTCGTACGCCGAGCGCGTGGCGAAAAAATAGTCACTACCACTTATAAAGTCTTTAGTATGACCCGGTTCGGGAATCGAACTCGGGAGTTTCCGCTTGCGAGTCGAACACTCTACAACTAGACCAGTGCAAACTGTTCAAGCTTAGATATACGTAGGGTGCGGTGGTATGTTTTATATGCCATATAATTTTTTTATAAAGGGTGTTACAAAATGTGTATTCATATGTTCCCTGCCCATAATACTCTGAATTTTGGGAATTATTGATAAGTTTATTTGTTAAATGCACAATGGATAATAATGCAGTTAACAAATGTATTGTATGTATTGCCATTTGAAGAGTAAGGTCATTTTACCATGAATTTAGACATCTGAATTTCTAACATTGTTATTTAGTCAATGAACACTGCAACTATTGTTTGAGAAACCCAGGGAAAATGCTGATAGGACTAATTGTTGTTGTTGTTGTTTAACGTCCTACTCAAGAATCTTTCACACATATTTAGACGCCACCAAATGCCGGTAAAGGGCTACAAAATTTGGCCTATGCTCGACACTTACGGCCATTGAGTATTGAGGGTTCTTTAACGTGTCGACACCTACTGTGACACGGGTTTTTGCT
Source organism: Atrina japonica (assembly GCA_030159075.1). Classification (NCBI taxonomy): domain Eukaryota; kingdom Metazoa; phylum Mollusca; class Bivalvia; order Pterioida; family Pinnidae; genus Atrina; species Atrina japonica. The sequence goes on along the minus strand of BROG01000037.1, from coordinate 1,992,844 downwards.
AATAGGAAAAATAAAGAGGGGAAAAGCCTGGAGCGTTTACTGAATTTGTTGTCTATATATTTATAATCAATTTGGTCATGTATGACACCACCTTTTCCAAAAACATTATACATTTGATATATTAAATTTGAACTAAACTATTTAAGTCTTTATGACAGAAACGATCGACTTGACCATTTGTTTTGGACTATTTTGTGTAAAACTATAACTTTGGTAATGTTATAATACATGTAATATTTAACTGTATATTCAAAGGTCACATCTTAAATTTCAGGATAATGTCTATGCAATCAAAGAGATAGACGTAAGCAAGGCTAACCAAAAGGAAAAAGAAAGAGTTGAGCGCGAGTTGGATTTTATGAAGAAAATGGACGAGTACAGGCATGCAAACATAATTTCGTACAAACAATCTTTTAAAATTGCGTCAAAGATTTATATTGTGATGGAATACTGTGAGAGGGGAACCCTCTTTGACTACATCAGGAATGGTCGTTCTGGATTACCAGAGACAGAGTTCGTTCAGTTGTTGCCTCAAATTGCACGTGGATTATCGGTCAGTGTGTTCGAAATACATTCTTGGTGTGATTATATATGACATGATAATAAAATGTAAAAAATGTAAAAAGCTGTGTTTTTATATTAAAAAAATTGTACTACTTAGTTTAATATACAATAACAAAATGATTTATTCAACCTCACCATTTGTATATGCATACCACACTGAGCCTGATGTTATTTTCACCATCAAGTAGCAAAAGTCAATAAAAATTCCAAATATTTTTGTAAACACAGCTATTGTCCCTTTGAATTACTTTTTGTCAAGATGTAATGTACATTGTATTTATTTGTAGTTTATTTTCCTTTTACTGGTAATTCATTGTTTTGTTTTGTTTTGTTTTTTCTGTTATATATTTTCTTTAATATTTTTTTGTGTGTGATCAACTGGGCTTATTTAAAGTAATATTGTTTTTCCTCATTTCACGTACCATTTTCAATTTCAGTATTTACATGCAAAAAACATAATGCACAGAGATTTGAAGTCTAAGAACATTCTATTGACTGGCCGTGGTCCGACAGCCAAAATTGCAGATTTTGGTGTCGCAAGGTGAGTAGTTTTTTTAAGTCAGGCAATGCACTCACATTTTACCATTATGCAAAATGTATAAAATATTCATAATATGTCGGAAGAGCCTACAGGCATAAGCGCGTACTATATAAAACACAAGCTACTGTGATATTTTCAACCTTTCTTGAAACTATTTACTTTGTGCCAAGGAACATTCATCTCCAAAACACACACACACACACACACACACCCACACACATATATATATATATATATATATATATTATATATATATATATATATATATATATATATATATATATATATATATATATATATATATATATATATCTTTCTTCTACCTTTAGAGAAACCACAGTGACTGTGCTATCTACTAAGCCTGGTACATACCTTTACATGAGTCCCGAGGTTCTATTAGGACAAAAGTACACCGAGAAGGTATTTTACTATTTTGGAAAGTAAAGATTTGCTGTAAAAACTTTCAACTATCAGACAGAATGTAAAGAGTACACAACGTTAAAGGTGTGTGTGTGTGTGTGTGTGTGTGTGTGTGTGTGTGTGTGTGTGTGTGTGTGTGTGGTAATGTTGTAAGATGCAAATTGAACTCGAAAATTTATTTTCAATGTATCGCATCGATAAAATTTATAGTGTCTAAAAATACCGTAGGCATCAAAGGTATATGTGATGTTTAACATGATGAGCAAGTCTTTCCTTTTTCATAATTTTCCCACAATTTTAAAACAGGAGCCGTTCTTGCTTTATAAACATTGCCGTAGTTCATAAATTGATATTATTTTTAATTGAAGCAATGGAACATTAATGTTCCATGTAAAACTGTTGATGTATGCTTTTGTCCACTCCATATTTGAAACCTATTTTCATTATCTTATTTCTCAATTTTATGTCAGATACTTAAAGTGGTATTAGCTTTGTTTACCAAAAGAATTATTTTTGTTCTACCTTTACTTATTGTAGTTTATGTATAATAAGATATAAGAGCCTTACACAGGCAATGACAATCTTATATTCCTATATATTTTGTGAAAAAGATAAGTAAGGTATTCTGATTCCAATAGTTAGGTTGAGTTATCAATCGCAAGTGAAAAATCTGGATTTCTGAAGCAGTTTTGATAAGATATATAGGAATTCAATCATTTTTATGCCAGTGTATATCTCTTTTTTGTTATTGTATATCAATCTAAAAGGCAAAAACAATTGGAAAAAACAGCTTATGCCCCTTTAAGATCACTTTTTGTTAATATTGAGTACATATAAATTTAGATTTATACTTATATATTTCAGACAGATATATGGTCATTAGGTTGTACTTGTTACGAGATGATTACAGGATGTTATTATGCAGAGGGCAAAACGAAGCAAGAAATCGAACGGTCTGTTGCACGCGATCCGGTAAATAAGAAAACAATTATGAAATTTGTGCATAGGAATTTGATAAAATAGTTTTTGACATTTCTGTTGAAATTATTTTGGTTTTTTACAAAAACATCAAAAACACTCAGGGACAATGATTCGAAATTTATATTAAAATATTATTACTTTAAATTGAGTTATGTCCCCTTATTTTGTCAGGATTTGCTATTTCACAGAATTTCGTAAAATTCAGCATTTTTATTATACAAAATTACTTAAATTAACAATACCATTTAGTGTCAATGTGTTGTTTTAAAAACCACAAATAAGAAGGCTGGGATTGGAATAGACCGAGAATGGCTGGCATGTATTATTCCCAGCTCTTTAGACTGTTGCAACAAAAAATCTTAATTAGGGCCTACACGCCTTTATTTATTTTGTTCTAAGTCGATGTATTTATCCTAAACCTTACCGTGAACTTGTTAAATCCATCAGGTTATTATAAAATAAAATTACGTCAAAATAACATTTGGTCCTAAATACCGGGCAATCTGTGAGAAGCTTCAGTGGTTGAGTAGTCAAGGCATCTCTCTTATAACCATAACGTGTCTCACCGCTGGAATCTAAGCTGAATTTGTGAAAAAAATTACCAGTTTACGCGTGGAAGTCCGGTGGAATTTTCCTAAATTATAACCTGGTTCCATAATTGTAAACATAATACCAAAGTTATAATGCTCAAAACGATCGTTTCTGTCAATTAGACTTCATCAGTTGAGCTACAAGTTTACATATTTTTTCTAAAGAGAAAGTGGTATCAGACAAGGCCAAATAATATATCTAAACATATAGCCAAAATCCGTCCACCCTACGCCAATTAAGTCAGTCCCGATTGTATAACTGAATTTCATCGGATACATTGTAACCAACATTAAAACTGGTCCTCATTCTATAACTGAAGAATGTAAAGGTGTGGCGTTAACCATCATAAAACAAACAAACAAACAACTAAAGGGCAAAAACAATTGAAGTTTGTGTTTTAAATAGTATGAAATACTGCTGTAAACAAGTTTTTATGTTTCAGCCTACCTTTAGTCAAATCCAATACTGCAGTGAAATGAAAGAACTTGTATTACGTATGCTTGATAAAAATCAAAATAATCGACCCTCAGCAAACGACATACAGAAATTATTGGCAAATCATATGTGTAAATACACATCAGCTCAGATGAATCGGGGGCGGCCATTAAGGACCAAGTCCGAGTCGGGTATAAAGGATTCGGGAGACAAACGGGAGGGCAGCAGTTTATCCGAATTTTCATCTAGACTATCAATACCAGGCAAGTATTAATTCAAAATGATATTTAACTGTTTTTGTCAGTCTCCTTGACATGCAAGTGGAAGGTAGGGGGTTTGATTCCGAGTGCCTTAGTTATACATACGACTTGTATGGTGCAGCACAGTGTACAATGTACAGTGCTTGTTCAGTTCTCGACATGCAAAGCAAACGTCATGATACAGGCGTGGCATAAGTCCATAGAAAAAGTCAAATTTGTGGAACTTCAACCGATGACATGTTCACATAATAGTAAAACACTTACCGGATCGTAAACAATGATGCAACAAACCAACAAATTGATGTTTTGACATTCTCTTCAGCAAAATCATTTTCAAAATCGTCTACATACAAAGAATACAAACTTAATATCACAACATAAGTGAATTATATTCTACACACTGGATGCAATACATGTAATAAACATGTTATAATTAACATTATATTTCATACTGGCATGTGAAAAGATAATCCTTGACTGAAGAAAATGAACCTCCAAATTACAATGGAACGACAATTTGCAAATGATGAAAAATACCTGCACAAATCATGCACACGTTCACATAATATAAACTGATAACATTAATTTCTTTTCAGAATCAGAATCTTCCTGGGATTCTGGAAGAGGAACCGGTGCAGGTATTTCTGAAGGTATCCTTTGTTAAGGCATTACATGTCAGATTAGTTTTCCATTCGGACCTGTTCATCTATTTAAAATTTCGAACTCTACATATCAAGTATTTATGACAAAAACGATCATTTTGATAAATTTTCTTACAGACCTTTGAAAACATGTTTGCATGTATATGTAAATACTGTATAAATGTATGGAAATTTTCTTTTGGTTTTTTCCCCTCTTACAACAATATCATTTTCACTCCATCTTAATTTCGACGTAAACCACCAATGCCTCATCGAGGACATATGCGTCCGTGCTTCAATTATTTAGCTTGAAATTTCGCTTTCGTTTAAAGTCGGCCTTTCATCTAAGGACAAATATTGCGGAAATTAAAGTGTAACGAAAATTCCCCGGTATACAGTACTTTAAAGTTGTCACTTCAAATTTGCTTTCACTTATGACTCTACATATAATTATTTCTTTTTAATACAAGCACATTACAGTTTCTAACATAAAGATGTTACTATTTCAAAAATTTAAATGAAATTAATATAAAAAAATGTTAATGCAAGATCATAATGGCAAAATACCTTTGCAAAATATTTCATGGAAACATTTATCTTTCTTTTGTCAGCTCTCATAAAAAGAAGAATCAAACTGTATAAGAATGAGTCCAAGCTTTTGCAAAGGTGGGTTTTGCACTGCAATAATTCTTCAATTTTCTCCATTATATTAACATAACAAGGAAATTTCGTTATCTTTTCACTTGTCAGTTCTGGAGTGAACTATAAAAATTGCAGATACCTAAGTATTAATCGTAAGGAAGTACTTGAGCGATGAAAATATTCAGGTGAAAACTGCACACACACACACACACACACACACACACACACACACACACACACACACACAACACGAACTTCTGAAAATCCTGAAGTGGGATAAGGTGTCATGGAGAAGTAAGCATCCCTTGTCAACTGGTCATGGTCACACCTGCCGTGAATCCACAGCGAGAGTGAAAACTTTTGTAATCCACAAGAATGTATAATGTCCAATATATATCCCTAAAACTCCGTTTCAACACTTTTGGCTTAGGGTGATTCAAGATTGTTAGTTGTGTGTGGGTTTTTTTTTCAAAATATTTTTTTCCTATTTTACTTCTTAGATATACACAGGTATAAACATTCATAAATTCCTTATATAGGAATATTTTTGTGAAAATTGTTTGAGAAACCCAGTTTGGCACTTTTTCACTTTGAATTGAATATTTGTAGATGCATACTACACTGGACCTGATTTTATTTTCACAAAATACATAGGAATATAAGATTGTTTATGCCTGTGGTAGCTCTTTTTTGCTGCTGTACAAGTACCAGTTGTAAAAGTAGAAAAATATCGAAATATTTTTGGTAAACACAGCTGATGTCCCCTTTAAATGACGGTCATGTCAGATCCGTATTATTTGTTGTTATCAGTAACACCGTGCACCATTTGTTGAATACATGTATCTTGTTCTAACAACGTTATTGTCATTTTAATTGTGAAATAAGTATACTGTATACCTAAAAAGTTTTGCCCTTGGTTATTTCGCCATTTTATTACAGAAAACGTCGTAAATTCACGCGAAATCACGTTAGTCTCATTGATGGCATGTATTTTCGTGCTTCAATTAAATTCGCTTTCATTTTAATTCGCCCCTAAAGACGACAATGGCGAAAGATAACTCATTGACCCCTTAAGACACATTTGGACTGGCCTCAATCTTTGATTTGCAGAAGAGTCCATTATTTTTCAGGGATTGATGAGTTAAACGGGAGCGAAATTTTCTAGGTATACAGTATTTTCTGCCAATTACGAAAAATGTTAAGTAAACAAGTAAAGATAAATGATCAAATATTTGTAAAATTTTAATTCACATATATCCACGCAGGAGAATAACAGAGGAACTGGATAGCTATACCGCTCATGATGATTTGGTCAAAATAAGAAAACAGTTCAAAGATAATTCTATGGATGATGTTGTGGTAAGTTAATTTTACTAGAGAGATAGAGTTCATTTTACATAACTTAGCGGGCGGAGTAACATTTGAATTTTCATATGGGCGATTCTAAATACTTTTCAGTTATGTAAAACTTCACGAAAAAGCGTTTTATTCCTACACGAATATTAATAGATATGGTAACAAGTAGGTTAGGGTTAGGGTTACTCTTGCAAGTGTAATTTTAATGTCGTTTTGTCACCTAAAACATAAACTCGTCCAGGTCAAGAAAGGGTTCTCGAGACTCCACCTGCGAGATTCTATGGATTTTACTACATATATAATAAGGCAGATTTATGGATGGATGGATGGATGGGTGTTTGGATGGATGGGTGGATGGATGGATAGACGGACGGGGTGATACCATTGTGTATGTACCGTGAATCATTTATTCTTTTTTTTAAATTATTGCTTTTTCATATCATTTTTCAGCATGAAGCAGAACAAGTTTTGGGTAGAAAATTTTTCAAGGTAGAGCATCTAATACGCGCCTTGAAGGAAATAGAAGACGGCATAAGAGAAACGCAGCAATTGAGAAGTGTTGACGTCAGAAGTGTCAAGAGTTTAACATCAACAATGTAAATATTGTCAAAACTACTTGTGCCATTTCTGTCAAGAAACCGAATAATCTAGTAGTTAATATTACGCTGACCTCGATCAATATATCACAAGAGTATACCCAATCAGAGCGTTTCAATCGGAAGATATTTAGACTTTACCATAGTTTGACGTCATAATAATTTACGTCAGAATTTTATGACGTTACATAATACACAACACAGTTTCAAATAACTCGTAAATGAAACATGTGAAAGTCGTGATTTATCATAATCTGTTGGTTAAACTTACAAATGTAGGCCTATCACTTACATGTTGTATACGTTAAATAGATTATCTTTCTTTCTTTGTTTTTAATTCCAACATATATTCAGAGTACTCAAATTGAGGGCGAACAATAACGATAGATCGATATTTGTCCTTAATATAATTTAAATAGCCACCAATATTCATATTTGTAAACAAAGGGGTGATAGCACGGAATCAGGACTGCGCATAATCATTAAATTGTTGCCCGCGATTATTCAATGTAAAAAAAAATCTCAAATACCAAAGTATAAATCTCTAAGATATCAAGGATATGGATACAAAAAATGGACAAACACAGACCTCCTGGAAATCAAGAGGTGGGATCAGGTGCCATGGAGGAGTAAGCATCCATGGCATTCAATTCAATTCAATACAATTTGAATTGGACTGATGCAGTATATCAACACTTTGTCTTCAAGTCTTTTAGAGGACACTTACCGTAAGATGTCGCTGTAATTATTCGAGTTACCATGGTATCAATATTTCTAACTGGTAGTGTTAACTGACATAACGAAGATATCACCATAACAGCATATTAAGTCATCTTCCTTTGCAACAAAAATACGTAGAAATAAACAATGTAGATACAGCCACTATTATATGGTCTATTTCAAGCTTGATATCTTCAGCATAGAGACATGTAGATTCTATTCACATTAGCCAATTTTATCTTTATATTGTCAAAAACGTAGCTACAAAAAATGAAAATATCTCCAAATTCATATGAACTATTTCTACCTGAATATCAATAATATATATATATATATTATATATATATATATATATATATATATATATATATATATATATATATATATATGTATATATATATATATATATATATATATATATATATATATATATATATATATATAGCCATGCACCATTTCTGTTTTGACGTCAGTGATCTAGAAAGAGTCATAGCCATTTCTGCCTTGGCGTTAATGACGTAGAAAGAGCTGTAGTCATTTCTGCATTGCCGTCAATAACGTGGAGAACACCAGTGATATCGGCCATTTCTACCTTGATATGGACAATTGGCACAGTCACGCTCCATATCTACTTTGACATAGCCATGCCCCATGCCTACCTAGACATCAATAATGTAGATACGATCATAATTATATCAACCATTTCTACCTTGATATCGGCAATATAAATATACCATTATATGAGCCCCTCTCCCTTAACATCAACAACGCAAAGAACCGTAATTACATGACTTATTTCTACATTGATATCAAAATGATTAGATGAAACAATGAAGATTATATAAATCATGATTATATGAGTCATTTCTATAACTAGATATACGTGTACACAGTTTACTGTGATTCCACAATCACATCAGCCATTTCATTCTTGATATCAACAATGTAGATACAACAATAATTAGATAAGTCATTCTACCGTGGCAGTCATAACGTAGGTTTCGTCATATACTAGATTCGTTCTTATTTTTACATCAACAAATTTGCATGAGCCATTCCTTTCTTGATGTTCAAAATGTAGGTACGACGACCATCAAATAAATTATATCTATCCTGACTTCTATATCGGTGATGGCTCATAAATATAAACGAGCCATCCTCATCTTGATCTAAAAATATTGGTTTCCGATCTCATTGTATTTGTTCAAAATACACTTTACACTCATGCATTGGGAAGATTTGTCCGAGGTATGAAAAAGCTGTAAATATATTTAATTATTTACCGCCCTGATATAACTGCGTGTACCTGTGTTTCTCAACAAATTTATGATCTTATTACACCTGGTCCCACTCCGTTTTGAGATTCAAAAAGTTCTGTTCGTCATGTTGAGACCGTTATTTTATCAAATGTGCGGTATTCCAATGGACTTGGGAGTTTCCAATATCCATTGTACTTCTTCAATTTACTTTATTATTCATCTGCTGAAATGACTATATCGACGACATCTAATGTAAGATGAAAAATAGAATATCACCAGTTAGTCGATCCAAAGTGTTACCAAGTATAACCAAGAGTTATCTCGATATGATCATTGTCCATTTGATTTTCCACTATTCATTATTTTGTATATTGTCTGATTTAGATATTGTTGACATTTTGTATTGATATTCAATAAATTTAGCTGTCGCCTATTTATTGCTTTGTCAGGATATATGTATTACTAGATCCATGATACTTATATTTAAATGTCAACAGGCCATCTAAATATTGCATAAGTTATTCATGCTATTTTTTGATTCACCATAATGTGTTTTGTATTTTTGATATTCTATCTTGTTATTGTTGTTTCACACATGCAAATATTGTCAAATACCATTTCTTCCCGTATTGTATTTATATAATATTTATCTATATTCATATTATATTAATTTAAAAATAAAGAAATGCTTTGAGTTATATCAACACAATATTGATCTAAAGTCATATACAACGATCTAATACTTGTTTCGATCTGTTAAGCGAATATTTACCGTGGGTATTACACACACGCACACATGCAAACACACACACACACACACACACACACGCACACACTTGCCCTTGAGGTGAATCTTACATAAACTGAAAAGAAATGGTACAGCAAAACCGTTTTGCAGAAGTTGAAATAAATGATTAACTTCCAAATAATCCACATGATGACAGCCAATTGATTGCAAATAAGTCGATCTAAATAATAAAACAGTATGCTACATTTTTGTTAAAATGTAGTCTCATTTTCAGAAGAAAAAAATGAATATTTTCCACAATTTATTTTTCAATGAAAATTCAAAATATGACACAACACATTTACATAAAATATATATTCTAATGTAACAAAGATTTAATAAAAATCCTAAAACAATAACAAAACAATACATTTAAACAAGATAATATAGATATAAAATCACCATAGGCTTCGGTTTCTTTACAAACCTACACATAGATGTTAGTATACACTTATATGAACACGTAACTAATTACTTAGATGTAGTTGTATTTAATCTAGAAACAGAATACATTTTTCACTCAGGAATACTAGTTTTACATGTCTGAAAAAATATCATTGATTTAATAACGATCAATAACAGATCTTGAATATGAGTGTGAACACAAAAAACATAATATAGACAATACATTTAGCATACATTTTATATTGATACATTTTAAAACATGTAAATAATATTATGTTTGAGTTTGTGTAAGTATGTGTGTGAATGTGTGTAGTTGTGCAAATTGAAGTGTGTGTGTGTGTGCGTGTATGTGTGTGTGTGTGTGTGTTGTAGGGAAGCAGTACAGTATTACTGTAGATCTTACAATGACATACAACTGATTAAACAAATATGTTCATAATTACAGGAGACAGATAACTTACTTAAATTATTAAAATATAAAGTTTTATTTCTTAATTTATCCTCTCAAATTACCTTACTTATACAAGAAATAAGGTCAACCTTTTAATATCATCACAGGAGCTGGTAACGCCCTGTCATCATACAAATATATATAAAATAGATCTTTGTACGATGACCTGGCGTTTCCAGCTCCTGTGAATACTATACACAAAGAAACCAATCCAAATCAAAGCAGAGTACAGTCATCAAACCATCAACCCTTTCACCCCTACAGACCATTATTGACTTATCTTATAAAAGAGAAAGGACCATGTCATTAAAATATTTGGGGTGAAAGGGTTGCAGTATAATTGTAATAAAGGCAATTAAAAATGTTTCTCAACTAAAATATTTTCAAAAAATCAAATAATCGTTTATAGTCTAGACACCATGATTTACAATAAATTAAGATACAGTCAAAGTGAGCGAGAATTTACACTTTTCAAAGATAATGTCAAATGGAATAGTGCAAAACCTATGAATTGGTTGGAAGATGTAAACCTTTATTGCCGTGGCGAACTTATATTTTTTGATGAATTCAACTAGTTAAAAATGTAAAAATAACAACAGTAAATAAGACACGATGAGAAGAGTTTGAAGAATATTTTGGCATTTGCTAGAAAAATAGAATATAAATGTAGATGATCGTTGAATAGCTTGCTTATTTGAATTTTCATGTAAAGCATATATATTTATAAAAAATACATCAAACTTTTGATGATATTTGTAATTAGTTGATAAATGAAGAAATATATTCTATCAAACGTATATATCAAGTATATTATTTTTAGAATTTGGCACAATTTTTCGTCTACCAAAGAATCTAGTAATCATACTAAAAAAATAACACATTCTTTTTACATTACACCACAGAATCAGCCTGTTAATCAGTTTTGACATTAAAGAAACAGGTGTCATGTTTTGGTTAGACAATTGGTGATTAAGCTGTGAAAACCATTTTGTATAACTATTAGGTAGACTTTTGTAAATGAGAGACAATGATATTTTGTTTAGGCAAAAAAAACAAAAGGGCACTAACGGAATTTAACATCACAGGAATATCTAGAATCATGTTTTATGTCAATGTTCCGCAAATTTCACTGTCGAGATAATGACTTTGTTTGCAATTACTGTGTTTCACTAAATGAAATGTTGAGTTACCTGTTTGATAGTGGTTGTCGAGTCATCTATACCGCATGTGAAGGCGATTAAATCCTCATATTTTATTTGACTTTCGACTCACCATGGGTGTGACCGGCCAACAGGGGATGCTTACTCCTCCATGACACCTGATCCCTCCTCTGTATTTCCAGAGGTCCGTGTTTGTCCAGTATTCACTAGGATGGAATATTGTATCCTGGACATCCTGAAGATTAATGCTTTCGTATTGGTAATTCTTATATTATCATGTAGAACAACTAGACTATAATTCTTACTAGATGTACTTGAGAAACACTTTGCTCCCAAGAAATGTGTCATTCATAAATATTTTAAGGTTCCATAACTCTGTTAGATATTGACTACTGATGGTAAAAATCAAACTTATCCTAGATATATTGGTATAAAGCAACATATTTCAAAATTTGGTTACACTTTGAGGTAAGAAGCAAAGGTTATCTGACGGAAACCATTATGTTTCAAACAGACAACTGGGTAAACAGACAAACCAAATTATTCAGGGAATAGAATGTTAGTTTGTCCAATGAAACTAGAATGTAAAAATCTCAGATACCAATGTATAAATCTTCAGGATGTCAAGGATACAATATATCAAACTGGTTAATATTGGACAACCATGGACTTCTGGAAATTCAAAGGTGGGATCATGTGTCATGGAGGTATAATCCCATGACATTTTTTAGTCAGATCCTAGATCCTGTGGGTAATTCATGTGTGAAATCACTGTATGAATACAAGATACAAAATTCAAGTGACGACAGCAAAAGGCAAAACTATAGAACATGTATACCATGTATGTGAAAACATGTCTTCTTTATGGACCGGTTTGTAATTAAAAAATACATTGTAACAAGAAAAGGTACTAGTATGACAGCTCGTTGCTACATTTGTTGTTGTTTTTTATCCTGAGATTGTGATAAGATTGTTAAAATGTTATGATTCTCATTTTTCGTGGGATCAAAAGAAAATAGACTTCAAGTGTGGTATTCATATGTTAGAGCTGTATCATAAAACAGGAAAGAATCAATACAACAAATCAAAACAGATATCAAAATTCAATATGAAATATCAAAATTACATTTATATGCAATTTGAGATTAGTTAAGCATTTAATAATTTTACTTCAACATGAAATCAACATTTCTATAACAGAAAATTATAGTGAAAAATTGTCCTCTAGAATTACCATACTGTACAATACATCATTTCGTTAAGATATAAATGACAATAATGCCTTTTAATACCAATCCCTGGATTATTTAAAATTGTCCTCAAATAACCCAAACTTAAGTCACATTTCCATTTCATTTATCTATATAAGAGGGGTAAAGAGGTAATTCATGTAACTTTGAGACAAACATCTTTCCAACAAACCATTTTCGAGTTGTCTTGCTACGTCAAAAGAGAAAAGTAGGGCATCATTATATTCCGGATAAGAAGTTTATCGCCTATATGACCAGAGATATTAATATCAAGAAGTAATAGGAGCCAGAATTGAAAATTAGATTACAGAAAAGTGATGACTATTTCCATATTTACAAGAGAGATAATTTAACTAAAATTAATTCTTCGAAGATTAAGTGAAATCAGATATCGCCGAATATCATCAATTAAAATATTACATAACCTGAATCCACCTTGCCCAACTTTCAGTTGACGCCACGTAATCTGAGTAAAAACTATTGGGATGAAACTGAACGGAATGAATCAACTCGAAAATGGTCTATTTCCTTTAATTTTGTACCTATTTGAACAGTTGTCAAATATCATTTTTTTCGGCAGTAGAAACACTGGCATTAATAATAGCTCGAACACATTAAACTTATCAATATGGAACTTTCTAGTTAGCCCGGATTACCATCATGATCCTGTATTTAATCACGCCTTCTCATATGTTCTTCCAGTTCTCATATTTACCTTCGCAACGTATGTAAGGTAAATGGAAATATTTTTACTTTTTAGTGCATTAAATTTATTTTGTATAAAGAAACCCAAAAGACTCTTTAAATATATTACAGTGGGTTATTTTGTTGAATGCTAAATTACTGAAATGAAGCTGGAGGAAACATGTGTGGACAGACCGGGAATCAAACCCAGGACCTTCTAAACATATGCAGGGTGCCTTTACCCATTGTGCCATAGGGGCTATCTATATATTATCAAAACCGGAAATAAAATCGAGGAACATTTTTCTAGAATCACTCAACTGGCTATAATAATATTGCAGGATTATAACAGTAATCCGGAATAACTCAAAAAGTTGTCTATTAACATCACATAGTTAGTAACATCAACTTAATGAACCACACTTGTTCAACTGAATAAAAATCACTTCAAAGAAATATCAGTTTCTATTATCATTTAATAATATAACAGTTTTGCTGTTTTCATCTATATATATTAGCAGCTGTTGCTCTTGAAATAATAGGTTAAGACCAATGAATCGCAGTACCCTTTTTTAATATTTTAAATGGGGTCACATAGTATTATTATATATTGACTACATCTTTGATAAAATTAATCCCTATCGGCTGGATCTTTGAAAAGATTCATTCCTATTGGCTAGATCTTTGACAAGATTCATTTTAATTGGCCCGATCTTTGACAAGATTAATTCCTATTGGCGAGATCTTTGACAAGATTTAACCCTATTGATTGATCATTGATAAGATTCATTCCAATTGGCTAGATTCATTCCTATTGGTTGGATCTTTGATAAAATTCATTTTTATTGGCTGGATCTTTGACAAGATTTAGTCTGATTGGTTGGATCATTGATAAGATTCATTCCAATTGGATAGATTCATTCCTATTGGTTGGATCTTTGATAAAATTCATTCTTATTGGCTGGATCTTTGACAAGATTCAGTCTGATTGGTTGGATCATTGATAAGTTTTAGTCCTTTACTTGTAAGCTTCTCTCCAGCATCCTCAGGTAAAATAGTTGCTCTTTGTATAAATCATATTTCTTCTGACCGAGAATCTCTATCAGTAAAGCCTGAATGTGAATAAAAAGGAAAAATTTCTCATTGTTATGAAATATTTATTTTATATACATTGTACAACATTGTAACCTTGATGTATTCATGAATGCTTAAGCTAAAAATATTAAATATGTAACATATTATTTATGGAAAGGTTTGTTTATTGTTGTTTAACATCCCACTCAAGAATCTTTCACTCATATGGAGACATCACCAAATGTCGGTGAAGGGCTTCAAATTTTTTATGGAAAGGTAAATCTTAAGTTGTGTAAACAGTTGTGTTTTCTCTTGTTAAGATAGATGCAAGTAATGATTAGAATTAAGAAAACTTATCAATTTCTTTTTAAAATAGCTTTCATCTATTCATATGAAATGGATAAATCACAAAATGGTGTTGAATAGTACAGAGAAAACATATACCCAATATAGGACTGAAGGCCCGATAGGGGTATTGTTCTATGTAAAGTTCAACAAGTTCAACACCACTGACTGATTTATCAAACTTAAAAAATTTAACCCTTTACTGTGCCCAAATGTATGATTAGGACTTTCACCTAAACAACATTGAGTAGAACCTAAAGTTACTTGGTATGAAGGTAGCTCATGCAATGTGCACTGAAGTGTGACAATACAAACATATTGATATATCTGATGATGAAATACTATCAACAACAGAAAGAATTGATTCTTGAAATAATAAATGAATATTTCTTGGAGTCTATTCCAGGTAAAAGAAAAAAAATACCATTACAAAATCCAGATTTGCCCAGAAAATAAATAGAATCTAAATGTGCTGTAAATTTATTTGAAGGATAGCTAATTAAACAATAGAAAAGTTTTGCAGAGAAAAACTATTAGGTCAGGTATAAGACAGGTAGCACATGAAATGGATTTATTGAAATCAGGAAAGGTGATTAAAGAATTAAAATTTTCTTATATTATTCTTGTTGGATATATAACAGTAAAAATAAATTAATTTGTTTGAAGTTCAACATGATTTTGTTTTCTTATTTTTGTTCAGATGACAGCTTGGTAGTTGGATAGGTAAATTCCATTCATCTATTCAAGGTCTAGCTATTGAATAAGACTAAACTCTATTCATTTATTCAATAGTTAACTGTAGATACCTGTAGAATGGTAAGAATAAACCACAAAAAAACACAAAGGATCATGTCATCAAAATTTTTTATGGTTCAAATATATACCACGCATGATGAAATCACCAATATAACAAAGTATGGGGGATGCAATATCAACCCTCAGGCTTATACTGTCAACCCCTTAGTTTTCGATGACCCTTTAATTTAGTGAGCGGTGAAAATGCACAAATTTAAGTGTAGCAAAAATATATTCTAGAAGCCGGATTCTGGAATAATTTCCATTGTACAAATATAAAATCTCCAGAGTTAAGGCCTGCGAAATAGGGAAAATTTCAAAATTTCAAAAATATTTACTATGTCATGTAATTCATACATGTTTTGCCACTTCATATCTAATAAACTTGAATCATTCGTGAATGCTGTAGAATGGATAAAACCTAATTCACTTTGAATAATTTATTTCTGAAGGTCAAATGTCAGAAGAATATTTATACATTCAGGTGCATAAATCCAGGAAACCAACAATGCACATTACCTTGACAATTTTGTCATCTTGTATGGTATCCATTACTCCGTAACATTTCTGTAAATCCTCAGATCCAATTTCTCTGACTAATTCTCTACAAACAGAAGTTTTTAAAATCAATAAATCGGTTTTTCACTACAGCTAACTTGTACAGTAAATATAACCACCTGGTGTGTTTTTAAACACACTGACAAATTTAATGAATCAAAGGTTTTACACAAGGCATATAGTAAGCCATGTCATATGTAATTTATTTAATAATTTGATGTAGTCTGATGGAGTGTTATTGACAAAAATGACCACCTTGAGTATTTATTTTGGCTTTTTGATTTTACAAAATTATATATCTCTTGTATTATGTTTATAACACGAGGCTTTAAGGCCCTGTCACACATTTAAAATGATTTGTGGAACTTATGCTAACATACACAAAATTCATAAAACGTTGGCATACACCATGTATACATCGAACATTAATTGTAGCCTTGTCACACATTAATGATTTGTCAAACTTATGTCAACCTATGAACAAATTATCAAAAATTCATAAAACACTAGTCAAACCTCAAACTTTTGCTCTAATTTCAGATACGGTGGACATTTACATGTAACGTGTTATTTGTAAAACATAGGCCCACCTACAACTTACTCCAGTGTATGTGGAACTTATGGGTCATACACATGTGCATGCACAAAATGTTTTGACGTACTTGCTGTACTTTAACTTATGCCAGCATATACCAGCATGTTGACAACTTATACAAAACTTACTTTTAACTAATCTGACATATTTCAGCCTAATCTCCTAACTTTTCACACGCCATCATATGCTGGCTAAATTATCAATGTGTGACAGGTGTTATAGTGGAGACATATATTTGACATATTTTAAGCGTAATCTGACATATTATGCCAGCAATGTGTGACAGGTGCTATAGTAGAGACATATATTTGACATATTTCAGCGTAATCTCCTAACTTTTCACACGCCATCATATGCCGGCTAAATTATCAATGTGTGACAGGTGCTATAGTGGAGACATATATTTGACATATTTCAGCGTAATCTCCTAACTTTTCACACGCCATCATATGCCGGCTTATCAATGTGTGAATGCAAAATTAAATTCAATGACTTTTCACACGCCATCATACCGGCTAAATTATAATGTGTGAGCTATTCTGGAGTTTCTTCCATGAAACTAAAAATACCCATTTATAAGAGATTCTATTTCTTCCATAACTAAAAATACTTCATTTGTCTTGTTTGACATTTATTTCAACAATGATGAATAACCAAGGCAATCAATGCTCAATGATTTAACAAATAAGCAAGTGAATAATACCAATATAAACACTGTAAATTCATTTACAAAATCAATGATGATTTTGAGCTGAAAAAAAGCACTGAGATTATCCAATTGATGGTGTTGATCACTTTTGATTTTTGCTTGTTAATATGATTTTTTTCTTTAATTTTTGTGTTACATCTCATAAAAAAATTTTGTCCCTTAAATGGATCCGTTAACAGCTATGTGAATAGTTACAAAATTTGAATCTATGCCATGGAGTTATGTTAAGCAGTGAAGTTCCTGAATAAGCCATCCCTTCAGAATCCTGCAGACATCCTCAGGACCTCAGTTCTAAGTCTCCTTCTATAGACCTATAACTTTCACTACTGATACTGAGTGCTTGGCGAAGAAGTACTGACAACTTTTTTTAAAGCATTAGGTATAACATGACACTGAGAATCACACCTGGAACCTCAGGCTTGTCTGTCTTTTGCCTTACCACTTGACCACTACAAACAATTTGACCAATCACAGTTCTGCTAGATTTGATATCACGAATGTTATACCAAATCTATAACAGAAAAATATGACAGAGTCAAACTGTTCAGTTTTGTTTTGTCAGAATTGATTTACTGTAACTGTCGAAATTTATGCATGGGGGAAAATACACACTAAATATGCAATTGAGAGTTTTTTGTGTAAATTACCCAAGCGTAACAGTTCTATAATTGTGTGTAGAAAATTACTGTATGTAGTGACATCATGTAAAAAGCCTTCACGTGTATATAGTTTGCATAAGGAAATCGCATAATTAACAACCCGCAGAAATATCCACATTTAGAGTAATTTGTGAGAATACAAAATTATTTCTAATATCAATACCTGGTAGTTACAGAAATTATGAAGCATAATCAATGACTCACCCTTGGATTTCTGATATTAACCCAGTACACAGTGTTCTGTTTTCTGGTGAACCAACTAATGCTGAAACACAAATAAAATACTATATATTAGAAAATTGAAGCAATCTCATACAAAAGTTTACAAAATGAACTTAGTAAAACAAATTTAACTTGTTCATTAGTACCAATAGACCATTTTTAAGTTCTTACATGTCATGTTTTAGGATCCAGATTTTTCTTTTGACACTTCAACTTTATTAGCCCTAGTGATTTCTGTTATGTGTATTTGTGACAATCAAGAAATAAAATGCTGGATTTCATACAATAAATCAAAATGTCACAATAGCTCATGTCTGGTATAGTGTGTTCAGATGTTAATGTCAATTTGTTTTTGACATAAAAGGACTTGTGCCAATAATATGGCATTCAGAAATAACTGCACTTTATTTCTTGATCAATGCAGAGACACGTTGAGATAGCTAGGGCTAACAAAGATGAAGTGACACACAAAAAATGATGATCCAGAAACGAATTACATAAGAACTCAAAAATGGTCTATTGTGAAGAATCCTATAGAGAAATATGTTACAAGGAAAATAATTTGTATGTTCTCTTATTTGAATCCATCAGAGTTGAAGGCTATATCATAATTACTAGCGTAACATTTTATAGGTGTCTACAACAGCAACAATTACATGCGTGTCTCAAAGAATTCAAATTATTAATCATCCCGACCTACCTATAATGTTCTTTACTGACTCAGTCGTCTTCCGCTTTTCAAAGGGCACATAATGATTTGAGGATTGCCTGTCAATACCAATTTACATATATTAAAACCAACGGAACAAAAATACAAGGATTACAAAACTAAAAACATAGAAAGCATATGTATAATACTGTTGCATTTCATCAAATTATAAAACAAACAAGAAACTGCTAAAGGCAGCATGGATGCATTGTGAGGCATTGTATTTCAAAACCACTGCATAATATATATAATGTATGTATATACATCTGGAATCTGAATTTCATGGTCAAAGGTCAAGGTCCAAGTCTAAAATGAAGTTCATAATTAATTAATGTAAACATGTTCCATCATCATGTGGAGTGACAAAGAGAAACTCTCTAAACAGTTTTTTCACAAAAGAGTTAAACACAACAGCTAAACCAAATTGTTAACCTGACAGACAAACAGACAGACACACAGACATACATGCAGGGCAGACAGACAGATAGACCTGTAATTGCTTTGCAATACTGCCAAAAACCAGAAATTTAAAACATGAAGCTCTAGACACTCAATCAAGTCCCCATTTACAGTGAGACTTCAATTGATACAGTGGTTACTATGACAACATCTCTCTCTATCTCACAATGACTCACCCTCCAACTGCTGTATCCTCTTTGTAATCATTGTCAGGATCTGTTTTAGAAAATCTTACATGTTGACCGTGTGTAAAGAGAGTTACCTCCTCCTTCTTTTTCCTTTTGTTGAATTCAGTGTCCTATCAAAAGTAGATATATGTCTAAATTGTCAATATATATTCTTATACACCTCACACAATGTTAAATGATATTTACAGATTAATTGTCAATATATATTCTTATATACCTCACAATGTTAAATGATATTTACAGATTAATTGTCGATATATATTCCTATAAACCTCACACAATGTTACCTGATATTTACAGATTAATTTGGGGTTATTTTCTCCCTTTTAAGACAAAAATAATTCAACTCAATCATTTAGCATGAAATTCTTGCTTTCCTCTTAAACTAGCCCTCCCATCTATGGGTGAAAATTGTGAAAACAGCAGCTAATTTTTCCAGGTACATGTATATAGTATTCATATTTTAAAGTCCTGTAACTGTGGCAAGTATTGCTAATTTAAATGTTTACCATAATCAAATTAATTTTTTTTTAATTCAAAGCATCATACCAAATATGGTTAATTTTGAGGAAAGAAACTAAAGTTATACAACAGAATGTAGAAATGCCTTAATTGAAAAACACAAAAAACATCAAACAGACAAACAGAGGGTCCAAACACAATATGTCCCACCCTTCCCATTGGTCATTGATCTCACTAGTATAAAATTCTAATTATCTTAATCAAGAAGTGGGACGGTTGTGTATGTGTCTTTCCTAGAAGATTGAAGAGTTTTACTGACAAAGAGATAAAGTTGATACAGGAAGAGTTGCTTCCCATTTTCAAGTCTTGTGTCAGCCTGACAATTACTGTTCCCCATACATACCTGTATTAGGGGGTATTCAATACCCCCAGTTCAAATTTCATGGGGGTATTACATGAAATTAAGGGTTACCATACAATGTGCTTAAAATAGCTTTTAAATCCTTTATAGACTTATTTTGTATCATTTAACATACAAATGTATCTAGAGTTGCATTTACTAACTACATGTATCTACACGTGCATACATAGATACCCCAAATATGTATAAATTCTTCATTAAATTCATTATGTTGTTATAACTGTAAAACTGTGTCATGATTGTAAAACAATGTATACTCAAATATGAGTGTTCCTACAATGGAACACATTTTCCAAAACTTCCCCAACTTGAAAGATTGACACACAATTCTTATCAGTTGAAGGTCACGTTCCAATAAACACAAATTGTAGGCTAGGGTGACGAGAATGATTCAAAAGTATAGATAAATTTTGACTATGCAATTTCTGATACTGTCATGAATCCAAATGCTATCGTAAAATGAAAGATCATTATTTTTCATTAGATGATGTTAAGAGTGCAATATATACACACATAAACTATATTATTGAGGGTCCAAAGTCACCAAATTTACTAATACTCAAGCTCAACTTTTATTTCATTATTTTGACTATATAATCATTTGTAAAACCTTAAAGTTTGCATGATTAGGAAACATATTATTATTTTTTATCATTCACATATATATTTTTGCTTCAGACTTATGATTTACTTGTAAAAATTAATAAATACGTACAATTGAGTACGTAATCAAATTAGTTTTTAATATTTATGAAATTTTCTTCAAATGAGCAATAATTTTTATTATTATTTACAATTATATGCCATCAATATACAAACATGTCCAGTTACAGAATAAATTTTGTGTGTTTTTACCATAAAATCATGAAAAGTTAGTTGAGCTTGAGTACTGAGTAAATTTGGAGACTTCGAGGCCTGAGATTTTCCCATAAATCATTTAGCCCAGATTATTTCTTTCCATTTTCAATACATACAACTGATGTTTTATGGCAAGAAATTTGCATTATTAACGTAAATAGGTAAATAATACATAATAGTGGAACATTGCTGTAATAATAGTATTACCTCTTCTGTCAAGAGTTTTGGATGTATGTTGGACACAGATACGGTTCCTGGTCGTTCCTGAGTGCTGGAACAAAAAGTTTCTATACCAGTATCACTACTTGTGCTTCCGTGTCTTCTTTTCTCTGTAACGGAATAATGGCATATTGTCAAGGTCAATGATTTGAGTATATTTTTACTTTTGAATTTACAGCTCAACCAGCTTAACACACACACCCCTAAAGACACATCTGGACAGGTCTTTATCATTGATTTTCAGTAGAGTCCATTTTTTCAGTGGTGAATTGGTTATTATCAGTAGTTGTCAACACAAATTTGACTTGCATGTGTTACTAAAAATGTGGATATTTCCTTGGTTGTTAATAACCCCCCCCCCCCCCTTCCCCAAATAGATATAGGCCAGGATAAAGTTTTGTCTATTGGCGCCGACGCAGACAACTGGGGTATGGCATTAGCTCTCCAGGACAGGACAGACAGCTAAAAATGGTTTAGATTTGATTTGACAATTCCGTCCCAAAATGCTGTTACGACAGCTCATAATGCTTCAACATTGCTGAAATAGCAGATACAGAATAGAATCTTACATGGGTGTGTTTGAGTGGAAAAGGAAATCACCCTGGGTGGTAAGAAACTGATTGCCACGTCCCTGGGTTTCCCAAGGATTAAACTTTCTGATTCCTTCATAAAGGGTTGATATTTTCATTTCCAATCAACACCCAAATCTAATTATTTTTTTCTCATGTTTTAAATATACATGCTTATGTTTGCAAATAAAATTTGACACAAGTTGAATATGCCTTTTCAAGCTGAGAGAATATGTTATGCAAATTATCTATTTCTCTCATTAAATGACATTTAATAGTTTGATATGTGAACCAAAGAAGATTACTGTAAACTGGGATATTTTGGTGTAGCTAAAATCTGGTCACTTTGGTCATAAAATGAAGGATTATTTTTTGGTCAGTTAAATTTTGGCCATTTATGTTTATATCATGTTTAAATATGGCCTACCATCAGATCTCAGTCTTATTGTGTGAAACATTCCAGGTGTCTGAAATATCAAAATATTAAAAAAAAAAAAGTGCCAATAGAACAGTAAGACATGGTAATAAAGATTAATGTCCACACAGTGTTAATCACTGTTATCTTAAAAAAAACTTGTTTGTTAATCTTTAAATCACTAAATTTTTTAAAAAGTACTGGTAGAAACATTGTGTACATATTTTGGATGGTTTAATTCTGCCTATTTTAATAGGGTGGCTAAACTGGCCAAAATATCCCAATGTAAGATATTTAAGGTCAAAGCACTCCTGCAAAATGAACTGTCAACAGTAATGTGTGATATGATGGTGATATATTGAGAAAACTCAATGTATTGTAATATTTATATATCATTATTTCTCACCTGCTATCTGTGATAATATTTTTTTCTTTTTTCTTGGTCTTGTTTGTCCATTCTATTCACATGAAAAGAGAATGGTATAGCCATCATAAACAATGAAATGATAAAAAAGAAAGATAGATAGACAGGCAGACAGACAGGAGTGAAGACAGACAGGCAGACAGACAGATAGATAGATAGATAGCAGGTTAGGTGTAAGATTCTGAAAACGATTTTCAGTGACTGTGACATACTTTCCAGAAAGTGGGTCAGACTGACACTAAAACCCCAAATCGCACATCAGGGATAGGACCTACATGGGGGTCATTTGTGTGAAGTATGGTTCCAGTCCATCCAGCATCTCAGGAGCTCTGCTCTGGAAAACAATTTCTCAATGACCGTGACCTACTTTCAAGAAATAAGGTCAGACCAGCTCCAGTACCCAAAAAGGCACATCTAGGTTACACAGGGATCATTTGTGTGAAGTACAATTCCAATCCACCCAGTAGTTTAGGAGTTCTGCTCCAGAAACGTTTTTTAGTGACCATGAACTATTTTCCAGAAAGTAGGCCAAACTGACCCTAGAACCCCAACAGGCACATGTAGGGTACATGGGGATCATTTGTGCAAAGTATGGTTCCAATCCATCCAGGACTTTAGGAGTCCTGCTGCAGAAATGATTTTTCAGTGACCGTGACATAGTTTCCAGATAGTAGGTCACATCGACCTTAGCACTGCAAACAGCCAAATCTAGGGTACATGAAGATCATTTATGTGAAGTATGAGTCTAATCCACCAAGTAGTTTAGAAGTTCTATTTCTAGACTATTTCTTTGCAGCGTACTATAGTTAAACATCAGAACTAAGTCTTTCAACTGATACATGTATATTTTTTAGATCTAGTCAATAACATAGATCAACAAAACATCAAAAGGTTATATATCAAAATACACATGTATCCTCACTTCTCTACCAAACCTTGATCCTGGGCTCATGAAATTTACATTTTGTTATCATTATCCTGACACATGAGTAACTGAAATGACCTAAAAATGTAGAAATTTACAATTATGTTTACCTTCTTGCTGTAGTCTTGCACTGTGCTATCATCGGTTTTTCTTTTACTGGTGTCTTGTGACTCAAATGTCATTAATTTTTCTGTCATTTGGTGTACCATGAATTTAGCAGCCATCGTTGGGTCTTCAGGCAAATTATTGCAAGCTTCTATCACCTGAGGATCAATTTCTGCTGTTCTTCTTCGTATAAATGTCAACTCCTCTAGATCCTCTTCCGACTCTACGCCACCATCTCTATCGTCCAGACGTCTTGTCAGAGACATGTCCATATGGTGATTTGCATTTTCTACATGGCTTATAATTTTCTCATTAGAATATGTCTTATCTTTATCTATAAATGTCATGGTCTCATCATCATCTTCGTTACTATAACTGCTCACCGATTCCGCACTCCCACTCCCCGGTCTTCTCAATCCAATTTTTAAGTTCTTCATTTGTTGCATGGTTTTGCTGACACTTCGTTGATGACTATCTCTTTTATCAGTGTCTATTTGATGTTTGACTTCCTTCCATGAAGATGAAAAAGTTTTTGATCTCTGTAATTGACTTTTTTGACGACGTCTCTCTCTAGCAGATGGTCCCTGAGTTTTACTTGAAGAAGACGGTCTTTCTTGAGCTCGGACACTTGTTGTTCTATCTGGTGACTTACTTTTATCTATTGGCTGTAACAGAGTGACATCATCATGTTAGCTATTTATAGTGTTGTAATGTTTAGTTTAT
The DNA here is from genome assembly GCA_030159075.1 of Atrina japonica. Taxonomy (NCBI): domain Eukaryota; kingdom Metazoa; phylum Mollusca; class Bivalvia; order Pterioida; family Pinnidae; genus Atrina; species Atrina japonica. Next base: position 1,967,667 of record BROG01000037.1, on the reverse strand, counting down.
CCATGGCTTTAACAAGTTAGGTAAAAAGTGTATGGTCAGATTGGGATTCAAAAAACGACCTCCTGCAATCTGTGCGACTGTTCTATACACTGAGCTACCTGGTCAAACATACCCGCAGTTACACTTTTCCTTCCTAATTTGAAGGAATTTATACTCTAAGGAAATCTTAGATGAAAATATTTCTCTGTAACATTTGGCACTCACACTGGGACCTGCATTCTACCTGATGTGAATAAAGTTATCCATCATTTGATTTCAAGGCACCCGTGGCCAAGTGGTTAGAGCATCTCACTTTGAACCATGAAGTCTGTCACTTCTGGTCAGTGCAGGTTCATATCCCCACTGGAACCAACACTGATTTTTGTGAGAAAGTTTGCCAGTTCTTTACTTAAACTTGTGCCATACTGGCAGAGACGGTTTACCAGATCTTTACATAAACTTGAGCTATAGTGGCAAAGAAACTTTACCAGATCTTTATGTAAGCTAGTGCTTTAGTGGCAAAAGACTTTGCCAGATCTTTAAGTAAACTTGTGCTATAGTGGCAGAGATGCTTCACTAGATTTTTATGTAACTTGTTTTATAGTTGCAGAGACACTTCGCCATATCTTTACCTAAACTTGTAAATCCATGCAGATAATTGCTGAATTACATTTTTTTTATAACATGTACTTATATATCAGTGTCATGGGCATCAATCTCAGCTCAGATGGAAAGAGTATCCAGCTAGTTTTTGGAAGGTCCTCGGTTAGATTCTTGTCAAGCCACACATTCCCCCCCATTTTACATTTATAATGTTTATTGTTAAAGTTGATGTACCTTTATTTACAGGGCTTGAATTTAACATTTTTCAAATTGTCCCACAGTGCCAGTAACCTACCATAAAAATATACTAGTCTAGCCCCATCAATCTTTTACTGGCCAACAAATAACTAAAAAAAAATTATGATATTTAAATCAAGAATAACCAACTACAACACGTGAGGACAAGACATGATATTTTCATTTTGTATTGAAGATGAAATTGATTATTTTGTAAGATTTACCTTTGTACATACCTGTAACAATTACATGAATTATTGAAAAGAGCATTGACACTCTATCTTTATTTCTTCTACTGGACAATGACATGAATCATGTGAATGGGGCCAGTAGAGATGAGAAATCTACTGCCCAGTCATATTACTGTATAATCAGAATTTTTTGTTGTGGTTTTAATTTCGTTTATTTCATTGTTTTCATTTTTCAATGAAATTTAAACTGTAACATACATGCAAAATTGTACATAAATTATACCAAGTAATAGTAAAAGGTTTCTTTACAAGCAGACTTTTCATTTCAACGAAATTAAATGTCCAGGAATTTGTTTTATTTCTAAAACAACAAAATTTTAACCCCACGAAATTTTCTGATTCTACAATATTGACTAACCACAGGCCAGTGGACCAGTGTTAATTTCAAGCCATGATTTACATCATCAAGTGATTGCCAAAAAACACAAATTTACATGAAAATAAGCTTTGAAACCCTTGAAATAAATTTCTGCCAGGAGCACATTTTCTAGTAATGAAGATAATTATAAATGTTTGCATCCAATAACCATAAGTGATACATGAAGTGAAATTCTTACAAAAATTTGTTGTGCAGACCGCAAACAAGAAATACAATAATACTGGATATTCAATATTGTAATACATAACATTGTAGATAACTTCAAAAATAATTTTTTACTTACCACTGATAATCTCTTTACAATAAATGCATTGACTAAAATATCCGAAGCACTGGGACGTGATTCTGGGGATTCATGGAGCATGGAATATATAAGTGATTTTAATTTTTGATTGTAGCAATCTGGTATTGATGGTCTCTGCAAAATGATTAAAATGAAAACATATATATAAAAATCACTTATGATATATATGAAATATCTGATTCAACAAAATGTCAATAAATCAATGTCTTATTATTAACTCATCAACCCCTCAGGGGTGAACAAGTTATTATTGAATTTAAAAACATTTTGAAATTCGGATTCTAAATAACACATTCCTGAATTCTGACAGTGAACTTTACCATTCTTTGAAATGGATGAGTCCAAATATGGGTACAGGGGTCAACGAATTAATGTCCCACCAAAAATTGTTCCTTTATATGGACATATCATCAACTATAAAATTTGATGGAGTCTGAATATTATGAACTACATGTATGCTATAGACTCGTGTCAATGCAGAGTTTTGTTTTGCTTTTTTTTTTTACATGAAATGATCACTCATTGAACAGACTCTCACACATCTGCAGTTGTTTATATGCACTACCAAGAATTACATGGTACTTTATTATCTAAACATCTAAATTCATTTAATTTATTGACTATTAAAGCATCAAATTTCTTCAAACTCACAATTGTTTATTAGATATCCCATTTACTTCAATTCAAAATCATTTAAACTTGTGATTCAATAGACTGACAATCATTTGAAAACCTTAGTCCCCTTAACTCACAATTACCTCAATAACTCAGAACTCTAATCTCACATTTACCACATTAACTCATTCCATTTAACTCACAATTACTTCAATAACTCAGTCCCCTTAACTCACAATTACTTCAATAACTCTGTCCCCTTAACTCACATTTACCTCATTAACTCAGTCCCCTTAACTCACAATAACTTCAATAACTCTGTCCCCTTAACTCACAATTACTTCAATAACTCAGTCCCCTAAACTCACAATTACCACCTTAACTCAGTCCCCTTAACTCACAATAACTTCAATAACTCTGTCCCCTTAACTCATAATTACTTCAATAACGCAGTCCCCTTAACTCACAATTACCACATTAACTCAGTCCCCTTAACTCACAATAACTCTGTCCCCTTAACTCACAATATCTTCAATAACTCAGTCCACTTAGCTCACAATTACCTCATTAACTCAGTCCCCTTAACTCACATTTACCTCATTAACTCAGTCACCTTAACTCACAATTACTTCAATAACTCAGTCTACTTAACTCAAATTACCTCAATAACTCAGTCCATTTAACTCATAATCATTTGAACATTTAAGTTCATTAGGTTATCTATCACTTAAACTTATAACTCAATAAACTCACAATCACTTAAATGCCTCAGTCTACTTAACTCACAATCACTTAAATGCCTTAGTCTACTTAAGTCATAATCACTTAAATGCCTTAGTCTACTTAAATCATAATCACTTAAATGTCTCAGTCTACTTAACTCACAATCACTTAAATGCCTTAGTCTACTTAACTCACAATCACTTAAATGCCTCAGTCTACTTAACTCACAATCACTTAAATGCCTTAGTCTACTTAACTCACAATCACTTAAATGCCTCAGTCTACTTAACTCACAATCACTTAAATGCCTCAGTCTACTTAACTCACAATCACTTAAATGCCTTAGTCTACTTAACTCACAATCACTTAAATGCCTCAGTCTACTTAACTCACAATCACTTAAATGTCTCAGTCTACTTAACTCACAATCACTTAAATGCCTTAGTCTACTTAAGTCATAATCACTTAAATGCCTCAGTCTACTTAACTCACAATCACTTAAATGCCTTAGTCTACTTAACACCTCAGTTCACTTTACTAACATACACCATGCCAATTAACTCACAATCAGAATAATTTGTACACCTTAGTAAATTATCTGACAATCATTCTAACATCTAAGTTAATTTAACTCACATCACTTATCTGAACACCTCAGTTCACTTTACTCACACACCCAAGTCACTATACTCACAATCAGTTAGATTCTTCAGTTCACCTAACTCACAACACCTCAGTTCATCTAACTCTAACATCTCAGTTCACTTAACTTACACTCATTTGAACACCTCAGTTCACTTTATTCACACATCCTCAGTTCACCTAACTCACACACCTCAGTTCATCTAACTCATCTAACGCCCCTCATTTCACTTAACTCACAATCATTTAAACAACTCTCACATCTCAGTTCATTTTACTCACAATCATTTGATCATCCCAGTTCACTTAACTCAAAATCATTTGAACAACTTATAAACATTACCTCACTGCTGCAGACTTTTTTACACAGGATAAAGAGTCCGTCATTTCCAAAGGCTTTCTGTAGCCCGACCATCTCATAGGCACAGCAGCCAAAGCTCCAGACATCGGTCTAAAATACAAAATGTAAGTCTAGACATCAGTCTAAAATACAAAATGTAAGTCAAGATAAGGGTCTAAAATACAAAATGTAAGTCTAGACATCAGTCTAAAATACAAAATGTAAGTCCAGACATCAGTTTTAAAAGAACAAAATATAACTCCCAGACATCGGTCTTAAAAGTACAAAATGTAACTACAGACAACAGTCTTAGTACAAAATCTAGTACTATAGAACTTTCAAAACTGAACATCATTTGGACCCATTATTTTGTGTTGTTACAGGGAGGTTTGGTTCTCCAAAGTAAATCATAAGTCAATACAGTCCTGATTTTAAATGCTAAAAGGTTTACAACAACACGGACCAATCAGGACTTTACTGATTACTGTATTTGTCTTTGTATTTCATGCATGTTTTTATTTTTTATTCCCCCCAAGTTCAAACTTTATCATTTGTGTTCAACAATTTATCACTGGTTGTGAGTTTGTCTGATGATAACCCCCAGATGACTTCATGAGCAGTGTTCTTACACAGGGCCAGTATCTGGATGTTGTTTTGAGTATAGTACATCACCACATTTGGGTCACAAAAGTGTATCATGATCCATAATTTTAAAAGGATCAGTATTTTTGACATTTTGTAAAAACAAATTGGACTTTTTGTAAGGGAAATGAGTAGGAAAATTCTGGACTTTATTAGCATCATCCATACCATGAAGTGATCAGATTTTACATACATTGTTTAATATATAGGATATAGGATATATTTACACCACAGTAGTTGTCAAGGTTTGGGGACATATTTCACAGTTTGAATAGTTTTTTCTCTGTCAGATTACAAAATGGCAGTCACGATATATAAAAGGAAAAACTGCTGAATAAATAGACATGTTTATTTTTATACATGAGTAGTCTTTATACATGTAATATGTGGAGGTAAGTTTGAGGTAAGTTTGACCTCTAATAAAACAGTACCTTGTGATTGTAAGGCAGATGTTTGAAAAGTTCTGGACTCATATAAGCTGGTGTTCCTACAAAGCTGTCAGCTTTTGTCTGATTGAGCTCCAGTAATCTGTAAAAGACACACACATGGCTGCACAAGATGTTCAGAAATTTTGACATTTTGACATTTATAATTCAAACAAACACACAATAAAAAACAAAAAACAAATGATTATATTAAACCAGTGCAGCATCAAAGTTATAAATAGCTCACCAAAAATATAAATTATACAAGGAAGATAAATACTGAACAAAGGATATACAGTAAAACCTTGTTACACTGCAATCGTTTGTTCCACTCAAATTTGGCTTTAAAAAGGGGTTTGGTGATAGCTTTGAGGAAACCTTAATGAAAGCATAGGGAGAATTGGAAAAGTGGACTTTCAAAAATTGTGGCATAACGTGAAGTAGAAAATGAAACAAGGTGCATTATAAAGAGGTTTTAATGCACTATCTTACTTTGCAATGCCCAAGTCTCCAAGCTTTAAACTAAGGTCCCGCATCAGAAATATATTCTTCGTTTTTAAATCTCTGTGGAGGATTTTTTGTTTGTGGAGGTACTGTAATTAAAACAAAATCAAAGTAAAACTTCATGCAGAATGTATTTTCTTTAGATATGTTTTGTAAATACAAGAAAAGTACCTTTGCTCCTTCTGTATCTTGATGATTATGATGACAATTTACAATAGAAAACAACATAAACAACAAGGAGGATAACATTGATGATGATGACGATGACTATGATGATGATGATACTGTTGTTGTTGTTGTTGCTGCTGCTGTTGATGATGATATAAAGGTTGCTGTTTTGATGCTGATGTTGTTAATGATGATCATCATCATCTTGATCACGATGATAATGCTGTTGTTGTTGTTGCTGCTGCTGCTGATGATGATGGTGGTGGTGATGGTGGTGGTGACGATGATGATGATGATGATGGTGGTGGTGGTGATGATGATGGTGATGATGATGATGGTGATGATGAAAACGACCACCATGACGCCAACAATAACAACAACGACGATGACAACTATGACAATGCCAATGATTGTGATAGTAATGAGGACAAACATATCAGCTTCAGGAATCATATGAACAGGAGACAGGTATAAATGGATAATAACTTAATAAAGTTTTGCATGCGTTGTACCAATAAACACTTTGAGATGTTCTGACATACCCACACCCCAGGAAAGCTGTCAAAAATCACAAAATACCCAATCGGAAATTGAGCGTTTTATTCTTAAAAAGGTATATAAGATTTTAACGAGAATTATTTTGAGCAATTTCATGATTCAAAACAAACAAAAAATATTCATGAAATTGTATCAACCCTCTCATTTATTGTGCCAACATTATTAAATAAATCCTCACTTAAATGTCTGTCTATACAGTACATAACTTGTATATGATATTGCAAGACATCAATGACAGATATTTTAGCAGTGAACTGCTTTCAGTTGACATACATTCATGAAACTATGAATTCCCCTCATGATCAGATGATGGCAAATTCAATAGAGTGCTTTTGTGCATCATGTTGAAGTTGTCTTCATCTGACTGACATTCACATGCCCACTGAAAGCAATTCAATGCTTGTATTTACATTTTAAATTTTTATCTGGTTATGATTTTTTTTTCAAAACAATGCCATGTATTTATCTTCGGTGAGTACACTGTACCTGCCAACACCAATACCACTTACTGTACTAATGTCAGTGCATTTGGAATTTGCCATGGCAGTCCATGAATTGTTTATGTGACTAATAGAATCAAAGTTGGTGACATATTAAGGATTTCAAGTACGATAGAAGATTAATTAATAGAATCTATCCCTACCCTGAGGGTATGACAAAGGAATCTCAAGCCAAGGGTAAGATTCTTGAAAGACAAACCCCAATCTTAATTGTCTTATCCCTCAAGGTAGGGGTTGATTATATTTTCCCATGTCTTAAATAAATGTAAATGTCTATGTAGATCTACAACGTCATAATCTACATTTTCTATGTAAATCTATGCAGATCTGACATAAATATGTACAGCATAAGCCACAAAAGTTCTATGTTATTAAATCGTATTATGACATCATATCGCACGTCGTTTGTGAATACCCTCTATACAATTATACAAAAACAGTTCCAGTTACCTGTAGTCCACCAGCTAGCTGATGAATCCAGTGACATACCCTTGTTTCTGGCAGTTTTCTACCATGTCTCTTTTTAAGATAATCATCCAAGTCTCCCCCATCACAGTACTCAGTTACTATATTTAGACATTCCTCATCTTCAAATGATTCTATGTAGTTTAGGATATGATCATGTCTCACTATCGACAGTAAATCTGCTTCACGTTTTGCAGCGATCTTATCAGACTGTTGACCTGTGAAATTGATCCTTTTCACTGCAAACTGAAAAACAAAATTATCAAATATGAAAAAACTATTTCAACATCGATACATATTGGCTATTGCAGGGTTTTCCCTAGAGTACAATTTTAGTCAGTCCATTAGACCCACAAGATATAGATTTGTGAGTCCCAAGAAAAATTTGTGAGTACCATTGAGTAACAGGGATGTGATATATCCCAATAATGAAAAAAATTATACCTTTTTTCAGTCCAAGATTCAAAATCACTTCAGTTATACAGAATTATAGTGGGTCCACAGGGGCTTAGTCTTATTCATTTTGCACATCCCTAAAAGATGTCTATGTATCAGAGATGCAGAAAACATGCGTAAGGGAAAACCCTGCTATCATGATACATAATATGATTAGATTTACTGTTGTTTTATAGAAAACGCAGTTCAAACAGCTGAAGGCCGTTCTGAAAGTGAACTCATAGATAACATGTGCACACAACATAGAAAGTAACACAACTGTGTTAGAAGCTATACATGTAGAGTCTAAAAAAAATCCAGACTGGACCACTTCAACCTGATGCTTCACCAGTCACTCTTTGCAAAAACATGTTCAAATTAAACATTTTAGAAACTTTTTTTTTGTGTCATAATTTTGTTACAGGAACTAATGTTATAAATATTTGAAGTCACAATTAAACTGTGATGTCATTTTGTAAGACAGGTGTTAACCTAAATGTGAGACCGGATAGATTTACAATGACAATTTTTTTTCCGCATTTGTAAAACCAAAATCTGTGTTCACTTTCAAGACACTGCTTTAGCTTATGTAAGTATATTTTGCTTTTACTGAGTGGTAATAGGTGAACTGCCACATATTTTGACCCATATGTCATAACCCTGCCAATGTAGTAAGTGTTCTATTAATTTGACATGTCTGTTGTCTCATCCTGTGACTTTTGACTTTAACCATTTTATGCCCAGCACTTGGCACAAAGATATACAGTGGAAACTGTCTTGAGAGACCACCCCATCTTCCATTGAAATGTGGTCTCTCAAGACAGGTGGTTTCTCATGAAAGGTTTTATTTAGCCTACAAAGATATTTAATTGTATTGTTTTCAAGTTATGATCTCAAAAGACAGGTGTTCTCTCGTGACAGTGGTCTCTCAATATAGGTAACTACCTTATTAGCTCACCTGAGCCAAAGGCAGTGGCAACATAAATTTCTTTGGTTGCACCAAAGATGATGTGATGTATGGGAGTTTAAAACACTGGCCTTGCGTAAGGCCAGTCGTCTCTCCCATGGTAGTCATTTTCCCCTACCTTTAAAAAAACTGGAAAATTGTTGTGGAGTTAAACGCCATAAAAACACATAAACAGGATATGGTTAACCAGATATACTGATGAATTCTAATTAAATAAACCTTTTATTTACAACTTTTTCTTTTTTAGCAAAATACATGACATCAACTTTAAGTTTTCAAGAATACATTTTCCATTTTAAATAACATTTATTTATTTTAATTTTAACAAAATTAAATTAAAAATGATGAGCAATCACATTTATCAGGGGGGAATAAATATGGGGAATTCCCAATATGACTGATTTACAATGATCAGAACCGTACCCTTCTATTTAATCTATCTTTTATCAAATACACTGTTCCGAATGAACCAGATCCCAGGACTTTTTCAAATTCGAGCATTTCATCTTCTTCGGAGTCATCCATGATGTCATTTTAACGTGTAGTTGGGGTTTTATGGCATTTAAGAAAATTAAACGGTGAAACTGTGTTTTGACATGTCAAAAAATGCACATGGCTTCCTCGAGATTGTAAACAGATGATTGCAACTCTTCTGTGCGTTTGTAAACTACTAGTCACCGTATAAAGCGGTTTAAAGACAAAGATTCCGTCCTCTTTCGTATGGAGTTAAATTTAGTCATACTTCCGGGGTATTCGTGGAGTATCTGGGGGTTTGTTTGTTGTTATTATTATATATTTTTTTAACTTCATTTTATCCATTTTCCCTCTACATTTTTTATCTTTTAAACAAGTTTTAATGTCTGAGTTATATTTTACCTATTGTGTGAATCACGTGCATTAATTTAACGTCACCCAACTGTTTACAATTTAAGCGTAATTTGTTTTCACTCGTGACACCGCTTAGCCAACATGTATGCTAAGACCATATGATTTAATGGCTAATGGATGACACATAGACCCTAGGCGTCGCGTTCTCAAAGCTGTATTGGTGCAATGGCTGACAACAAGTGTACACAACATCACCCAGTTGTTTTCATCTTGACGTTTATGAGGTAAATGTAATGCAATAATTAGAAATTGATAAATTTTGAACCATGAAATCATTTATTTGTGTAAATAAAGATTAGATTGCTAAATAGACAAAGAAATTAACAGTTCATGTTATCTATAGTAAATATGCTAATCACATCAGACTGTAGTACTAATTTGTTTAATCAGAACTGTCACAGACTCATTAAATTGATTGGACATTACATTTGAATATGTTTAATTTTATGACATGTATTGATATAATAATTATTTCATAACATGTGACTACATGTACAAGTAAATAATTATGATACAAAAGGTGTCTAATTCTAATATAAATCTAAGTTGCTGATTCAGACAATACATATATTTTGCAAGGTGACTTTTTAAAGACTTTGTTCCCATTCAAACTTTATTTTTTAATTCAGAATTATTGCTGCATGTATGATATTCATTTGAAGCTTTTTAAAATTTTCACTTGAAACATTTTAAAAATTTTGCTTGAAAATTTTAGCTATGGAATACAATGTTATATTTTTTATTTTACAACCAGTACTAACCACTTGCACCTCAAAGTCATATATATGATAAGTCAAGCATGATGGTACTGAAGAGGGCTTTTATTGATCCTGAGTCAGTGTACAAATGTATACTAATAAGATGCAGTCATCCTACTTCACAGTCGATCAATCTTTTCTCACATCCTACTTAAGTTTTAATGGTGAATGATTTCTTGAATGTTCACTTTCACATATATGTATTAGGTCATAAATTTCATGAGTTGTACATGAGTACAATGTTCCTCAACTTGAAGTTGAAACAGTATAACCAATAAACATATATTTTAGGTTTTTATAACTACATGTAATGATGTACAAAATATGTACAAAAATCAGAAGGTATCCATGACTTTATGGTGCTACATCAGTAAATGTACAAAAATCAGAAGGTATCCATGACTTTTATGGTGCTACATCAGTAAATGTACAAAAATCAGAAGGTATCCTTGACTTTATGGTGCTACATCAGTAAATGTACAAAAATCAGAAGGTATCCTTGACTTTTATGGTGCTACATCAGTAAATGTACAAAAATCAGAAGGTATAGTGCAATGACTTTTATGTGATGCTACAGGAAGAAAGCATATGTACAAAAACCAGAAGGTATCCTTGACTTTATGGTGCTACATCAATTTATGTAGAAAACCATTTATAAATACATTGGTTTAAACATCTTAAAAGTAGAGATTTTACAATTTTAAAAATAGAGTGGCAATGAAGAAAAGTGTCTGTGTGATTTATAGGGGTGTTGTCAAAAAAATAAGTGATGTATCTGACCCAGGAATCAAAAATACTTTCATGTTAGTTTAGTGAACTTTTTTTTATATTGTTTTGTTTTAAAACACCTAGGATTTTTTCCAATACATAAATCATTTTCAGCAAAAAGTTTTGATTTTAATTGTTTATTTAATGAGATTCCCTGGGGTATACTCCTAATTTATGTATATTCCCATGTATAATTACCTTTCAATTTCCTGGAAAAATCTTTTGTAATTTTTGTTTTAATTTGAAAAGAAGCCCCCTGTATACATTGCTTATGTTTATCCCTGCTATTAAAAGCAGTATTTTCATTTTCAAATTATTGTGGAATCCCCCCTCAAAACCCTACGGTGTTTGTAATCAGATTTATGTAAATACAAAAAACTTGCAAATAATACTTAAAAGAGAAATTTGAACAAAATCAGTATGATGTTTGCAATTATTGTATTATTAGACGATAAGTAATGCCTAAGGGTATGATAATTCATTTGAGTCTTGTGTGAAGTCATACTTTCCTTTATAAATTGGTGTTTGTCAAAGTACAAGATTGGGTATCTCGATTTACATGTAAAATTTTCCCATCTAATTTCAAAAAATACTTTCAGTTTTGTTAGGAGTTGAACACCAGTGAACTAAACATTTTTTTCATACCAGTTTACATAATTGTACAAAATTAGGGATTGGAAACCTTTAAGCCATTCTTTTCTTTAAAAAAATTTGCACCTAGGATTTTAAGGATCTTCCACAATTACAAAATAAAGTATCAAGGTGTTATCAGTTTCAAAAATGTTTTAATTAGATATTATATTTGAAATTTATGGTTTGCACCTAATTTCACTCACATTTATTATGTATCATTTAAATTTTGTTATAATCAAGGATTCGTCGCCGTAAAAATAAGGCTGGCCCAATGATGTTAGTAGATCCCTGGGGTTACTTCTGAATTTTCATTGGTACAGAGACCCGATTTTTTTTGAAAAAGATTTCCAGTTCATTCGAAAGTATAAACTTACCTTTCGATTTCCTAATCGGGAATTTAATGTAAGTAGTCCCGTAATCCATTCCTGACTCGCGTACATGTAAAAGTGCCCACAATCTTATACGAATTCCAGTTCTACTTGTAGTTATTTCCGGAATTGAAAAGAAAGTTGGGTAGGCACGAGATTACCTAAGTATTAGCTAAAATCTATCGTAGAAGGCCTTGCTTAGTCGAAGAAAAAACTCGGATGGTTTTGTTGCCCTGTCATAATTATCAACGTTGAAAGCTTACAATGTGCAAAGTTGTCGAATTTGATAAGTAGGATTGGTAATAAAGGTTTAAATTGTGGAATCCCTCCTCATAAACCAATTTGCATAGTGTATTTAATTTAGAGTGTTATTTTATGATCAGTGATAAATTTATTGTATGTAAATGTCTATTTGAATATACATCAAATTGGGATGATTTAACGTAAAATTTGCTAATCAATACTTAAAAGAGAAAGTAGGTCTAACCATTTTTTTGACAACTTTAAAATGAAAATCGTTTGCATGATGGATCTTGCAACTTTCCAATCAAGGCATTTGATAAATATTTCACTTACACGATATAGAAAAAAAATAATAAATAATTTTTACAAAGGGTAAGAGACCCGATTCTTTCCCATTTTATAATCATTTGAAGTAGTCTTGTTTAAGAAATTCCCATGTAGAGTTTTAATTTGAAAAGAAGCCCCTTATGCCAAACTCTGTTTGTTATGCTCCCTGAAGCTTGTGTTGATAAGTTTAATTTTTATTGTGGAATCCCCCCTCAAAATATGGTGTACTTATGATTTTATGATCGGTTCTCAGTAAATTTTGAATAATCTTTATTTTGTAATAATACATGTTTGCGGAAATAGGTCTGTTTTTCAGCATGTCTTCGTCAGGCAGATTGAACGACCAGTATCCTCGAAGTATTTTATTTTGTCTACTCCTGAACTTTTGTTGTGCAAAAAACATCATTTTCAATAATAATGTGTTTGCCTTAATGGCTTCGTCAGGAGATTGAACATCAGTAAATACTTTGCATCAGAGTAAAATATTGGCCTTAGGTCATCAAATATAATTACTATAATACTAATATTAGGTGATTTTTTAGACAAATTTGTGATCTGTTTGACTAATTTCCACCAATCTTTAGAGGCAAAGGCACCTTTATTTATTTTATTTTGTAAATCTTCAAAATATTTCAATTCGGCTGTTCTTAACAACTTTACAACCTGGTTTCTACATTGTTTATATTTATTATTTATTTCTACGCTGTAACGCTTCTTTAATTTTTTTCTGAATCTGTCGCGCCTTCGCATTACTTTACGTATGTCGGTAGTAATCCATGGTAAATTATTTCGTCTAACTGTGATAGTTTTATTCGGAATTGTCTCAGAAGCACTATCTAGTATTTTACTTGTTAAGTTTTCTACATTTTGATCTATTGAGTTTTCTAGATTAAGTAATAAATCCCAATTTTCGTCGCGTAATTTTTGTCTATATAGGTTGTAGTCCCCCTGTTTGTAAAGCCAAATCTTGTGTTTATAAATTGAAGTTTTTGTTTTTATTGATTTGAGAAAAGCTACTATTGGTTTGTGATATCGTATATTCGTATCAAGAAATGGTTCGAATACATCTAAGTAGACTATATTTTGCGGGTTATTAGTTATGAAAATGTCGATTAATGTATGCTTATTTTCACTTATTGACGTTGGTTGTGTTATCATCTGCTGTAAATTATATTCTAACAATACCTGTTTAATTTTTGTATCTTGATTTCTAATTTGATCTTCATTGAAATCACCAGTTATTATAATATTATTTATTCCAGTGTCTGTAGCTAGATCGATCGATTCCCCTATTAACCTCCAATTATCTGCTAAACTGTTGGGTGGCCTATAAAATGTACCTATCAAATATTTTTCTTGTTTATTTTGAATTTCTATCCAACCAGATTTGACTCCTAAAAATTCTAAATCCCTGCGTCTCGTAGATAGTATGGCCTCTTTACAATATACAGTTACTCCCCCTCTCATCCTATCCTGTCTGTCACACCTATGAGGTAGAAAACCTTCAATTTTTATTGCATCATCATTTATTGAATCATTTAATCAGCTTTCCGTGAAACAAAGAATATCAAAGTCATATAAGTTACCATTAAGAACATCAATTTTTGTTCTTATGCTTTGAACATTTAAGTGTATCATGGATATAAAAGTGTTAAGACCTTTGGTAAAACTACTATCATCTACTGACTCTGGCATAATAATGTCTAAAAATTATACAAATATGATATTCAGTAAAACAACAACATCATTAAAGGAACTTTTTTCTTTGCAGTTATGCTTTTTTTCATGCAACAAGGAAAACATTCAGCAATGTAAAAACTACAATTTCTGATGAGTGGACGCCGTCATTTCACAATGAGACTGTCAATGAAACCAAACCAGATTATGTGAGTCTTTATAAACTTTGTAATGTTGTTTCTTGATTTCGCTTTTATATACATGTAGAATCCATCTTGATGTCAGGATGAGAATATCAACCACAACATTTACATTCAAGTTCAAATATTGTATTTGACATATACTGGCATAATGATATGATGTATATTTCAAGTGTACAACATATAAAAACCTCATCATCTTTCAGGAAATTTTTTAAAACACTAAACTGCTCTCAAAAGTCTTCACGTTTGTTAAACTGAATATATATGATATATATATATATATATATATATATATATATATATATATATATATCATATATCATATTTCTATGCATATTGCCATGTTATGTATTCAATATTACGTGATGCATGGACACCATAGTTGTAAATATAGAAATGAAACAAATGCTTCCCAGTCATGAATCAGTATCATTTTTAAAAATATGAGATAAACTGACAAATAGTGTACTATGCTTACACCTTCTTAAGACCATTTTTATTGTGCAGTATCCTATGATGGTGTCTCTGTTAACGATGTATGTATATATATTGAAATAAACATTATAAAATCTTTATATTTTACCACTTATAAAAGATTTTATCTTTTATTATTTATCAGATACCATTTAATGTTAATTATACTTAATTTCTGGTAAATACATATATTTAAAATTCTAAAAAAAAATATCTAAAAAATATTACAGACCTTACAGATATTTTTCTCCCACACCAAGCATGCCACCATAGAACTGAAAATCTATGGACAATGACAGCAAGCTACTGTAGATAAACAAAATGAAATATAAATTATGGAAAGAAAAGAGAAAGAGCATAATACTGTATACATATATTATACACTGCATAGGCGTCGGAACCGGGGGGGAGGGCTAGGGGAGGCTTAGCCCCCACTTTTTTTGCAAAGATAGACATAGGTGTTGAAAATTGGGGCTTAGCCCCCAGACGTTTCTGGCGTGTGTGTGTTTTAAGTTGGTTTAGCCCCCCACTTTCAATTTACTACCAACGCCTATGCACTGTAATATAAAACATGTGCCTACAATGTATGTAACAGAATATATAAACTCCATCATGGTTGCACGTTAAACACAAGGAGCCTCTCCGGAGCTACAGGGGTAGCACCGGCGTGTGGCAAGGGCTTTGAGTAGTCACGCCGCACGTTAAATCAACTCCAATCATCATTATGTAACAGAACTTACACATCTGTATGTATAACATGTTAAAATGTCAGATATCAACATACAATGCCTGTTTATAATTACTTTGATCACAACAGAAAAGTCACTTTGATAATTAGCCGTTAAGCAGAAAGGATTAAAATTAATTTATAATTACACCTTATTTTACAAAGGCTTCTCACACCTGACAAGCTCCTGTACAGGTGTCGATTTTTGAAGTCTTATTAATTATTCATGTTCATCCACATAACCTTTAATGTATGAATTACTTTAACTTCACATCAAATCAAACACAAATTTTAGTATGTCAATGAAATGGACAATTGTTAGTTTAATGTTAAGTGTCAACCCATATTCAAAATGTTATGTTTAGACATGTGCACTATATATATATTATATACATCAGGCCTTTTTCTGTCAATTTTGGAAAATGTCATTAGCAACACATTTGGGAATTTTAATATGAATTTGTGCCATATTGGGAAAAATTGTGTGCAGACATGGAATTCTAAATGCATTTTTTAAATGCATATCCCCTTACATTATTATTTTCTTTCATTACGGTCATGAGTTCAACATCAAATTGGGAATTTTTTCATCATATTGGGAAAAAATATATGCATTTTGCATTGGGAAAGGGGCCGAATATCAGCCAGTGAATAGTATAGGAAAAGTCATGTACATGTTATATAGTCCTATCTTTGCATTGATTAATGTACAGTACCAGTACACCAGAGTTTTTGATATTCACTGGTCTTACCAGAAAAAAAACGGTAAATTTTACAAAAGTCCAGTGAAATCTATCGGATAACTGGTCCAAATGACCAGTAATTTTCCATTTCATTTCATTTGTGTATTTATACAGACCAGTAAAAAAAAATTTCTTTGACCAGTGAAATTCCTTTCCTCATGGTCCGGTTGACCAGTAATTTTTTTTTATTTCAAAATGTCTGGTACACTATTGCTTTTCCTCCTCATGAAATTTGACCTCATTCCTAATGCGAAACTGACACTTTAATTCCCAAAATCATGATAATAATTTTCAATATATATATATATATATATATATATATATATATATATATATATATATATATATATATATATATATATATATATATATATATATATATGTATATATATATATATATAAACTGAATTGTAATAAAATAAATGTGAAAATCTACATTTGTATGAATGACATGTTATACAAGAATGTCATTTATAAAAAACGTACATTTAAATAGGGGAAACAATTACGGTAACATAACATATTAAATATTTTACATGTAGTTTGACATGACCCTCTACTGACTCTATATCAGGGTGTGAAATAAGAATTCAAACACATTTGTGCACAGGGAACTAATTTGAGAAATTTAGTTGTCCCCAACTGAATTCTTTTGAATTCTTTTGACCCCCCCCCCCCCCCAAAAAAAAGAAGGAAAATGGATAAAATCAATGAAGAAATGAACATTTAATAAACTAATATTTAATCTATTTAAACAAAGTTCATTTAGTTTACACTTCATTGTTTAATATTCCATAGATATGGCTGCATGACACTTGACAGCCATCAAACTCGCCAAGCAACTTAGACTGAAAATTGCAATTACAAACATTAATTGCCGACAAAACGACTGGTACGCTGGACAAGTACATTTAGACTTGTCCAAGCCAATTCTGACCTGATAGGGGTAGGGGGAATAACTATACAAATCTATGACTATATTTTCTTTGAACAAGATGGGTTTCCACTGGATTTTTAAATTCATTCAGTTATTTTTTTCAGCTAATACAATGATGAATATTAAAAATTTAAATTCATGAATTTCTGTGAAAACACATTTTACATCATGGCATAGGTTATGCTGGTATATGTACATGTATTGCATGCAGAATTGTATTACATATATTGCATACAGAATTACATTGTATCTGTGCATGTATTGCATACAAAATTTATTTAACCATGGCTAACATATTTCTTCATTTTGTAGCTTTGGAATAAAAGGAATGTTTTTGAAAACAAAAAAGATGCAGAGCCATACCTGGGTATTTTGGATGCTGTGTTTATGACTTCATATGCTGTCGTAAGTTTGCCTACAGTCGGTTCCATTTCAAATTAAAATATAAACAATGGACAATATTTACAAGGAAAGTAAGGACTATCACTGGTGTACTTGATAAAGATAGCATAGACTGAAAATAGAAATACCATTTCCTTTTCACACTTCATTATACTTTTAAATTTAAAGTTGAATTTTATTTTCACATTCATGAAATCACTGCCCAGGTACCTCAAAGTCTTGTGGTGAACACTTTACCCATATATATCAAGAAATGTAACCTGGTATATACCAATATACATGTACATTTGTAATTTTTCAAACATATATGTGCAAGACAGGTGATATTCTATAATAGTGGTCTCACAAGACAGGTGGTCTTCCATGATAGTAGTCTGCCATGGCAGTGGTCTCGCAAGACAGGTAGTCTTCTTTGACAGTGGTCTGCCATGACGGTAGCCTCACAAGACAGAAAGCCTTCTATGACAGATGTGTCACAAGACAGGTGGTCTTCTTTGACAGTGGTCTGCCATGACGGTAGCCTCACAAGACAGGAAGCCTTCTATGACAGATGTGTCACAAGACAGGTAGTCTTCCATGTCAGTGGTATACCATGACACATGTCTCACAAGAGAGATTGTCTTCTATGACAATGTTTTCAGAAAGCAGATAGTGGTTCATAACATTTGTCTCATAAGACAGATGGTCTTCCATGATAGTAATCTCCTATGACTGGTGTCAAAAGAAAGGTGGTATTCTATAAAAGTGGACTCACAAGACAGGTGGTTTCCCATGATAGTGGTCTCACAAGACAGGTGGTCTTACCATGACAGTGGTCTCACAAGACAGGTGGTCTTTCCATGAGTGGTCTCACAAGACAGGTGGTCTCACAAGACAGGTGGTCTTACCATGACAGTGATCTCAAGACAGGTGGTCTTCCATGACAGTGGTCTCACAAGACAGGTGATCTTCTAGTTCTATGACAGTGGTTTCACAAGACAGGTGGTCTTACTATAACTGGTCTCACAAGACAGGTGGTCTTCCCATGACAATGGTCTCATAAGACAGGTGGTCTTACTACGACTGGTCTCACAAGACAGGTGGTCTTCCCATGACAGTGGTTTCACAAGACAGGTGGTCTCACCATGGTAGTGGTCTCATAAGACAAGTGATCTTCCCTTGACAGTGGTCTCACAAGACAGGTTGTCTTACTATGACAGTGGTCTCACGAGACAGGTTCTGCTGTATACACACTTAACTATTACTTTTCAATCTTAGATACTGCATTGTTATTTCTTTTTTTTAACACAGGGTCTCTTTATCAGTGGAATGGTTGGAGATAGGTGAGTTAAATAAAATTTTCTTCTTTGTTCATGCAAAAGTTTGAAATGAATTCTAAAACAATCTGATTTTCTTTTTCTTTTGAGAATGCAAAATATGATTTGACAGGTTAAAATATGTATCAAAAATACTATTTTTTGTAAACAGCATTTGAAATCAGATGATCAAGTATGGGGTCAAATTAGATGGGCAGGTATGGGATCATATTAGATGGTCAAGTATATGGGGTCAAATTAAATGGTCTAGCACATGAATGGGGTCAAATTAAATGGTCTAGCACATGTATGGGGTAAAATTCCATTTTTTCATGTTTATGTATTTGGTAATTACTGGACCGTAACTACTTATAATTAAAATGATATACCGGTAAATAGCCAAAAAAAAGGTCTAATATTCCTAATTTTTTTCTGCCATTTTCTGAGTTTCTTAATGTTTATATAAGGAATTCATTAAGAGTATTTGTCACTACCCTGTGTCTAAATGGTGATGCAATGAATTTATTTTTTGTGTAAATGGAAATTTTTTATAGCATCTTTTTAATGAAATTCTGTGCAAGATTGCCTTTAAAATTAAATGCCTCTTTTTTATTAACATCCCTTTCTTGTTTGCTGTATAAAGATCACCTTTAAATGTCCCTTCTTTCTTATGACCCCTTTTTTATTTTGTTGTATAAAGATCACATTTTAATGTCCCTTTTTATTATGGTACATTACTTTTCTGGTTTTTGAAAATAACCATTAAATTCCCCTTTTAGTTATAACCCCTTTTTTTCTACTTTTTGAAGATAACCATTAAATTCCCCTTTTTATTACAACCCCTTTTTTTCTGTTGTATAAAGATAACCTTTAAATCTGCTGTATAAAGAACACCTTTAATTGATCTTTTTTTTATTATGGCCCCTTTTTTCTGCTGTATAAAAAACTTACAAGGGTTTCTTTTCTTTTCAGACTAAATATGAGACTAGTATTGACATTCGGGATGTGTTCGTCAGCTGTTACTGTAAGTTTTAATTTTGAATATTTTATTGTTTTGTCTCTTGGCAAGAATTTTTTACTTAACCCACTTTAGATTACATGACTTTTTTTTGTTTTATCGGCATTTTTTACACCACACTCAACAATTTTTTAATGATGTGGTGGCAGCCATTTTTTTTAATAGTAGAGAAGAGAACACGGTTATAATATACCTGCGGAGAGCTCATCAATCTTCCACGAGAAAACTAGCAAACTTTTTCACAAAATCAGCATAGGTTCCAGTGGTGCTCGAACCTGCACTGACCAGAGGTGAGAGACATCATGGTTTAAAGTGTGATGCTCTAAACATTTGTCCACAGAGGCCTCAGTTATATGGCACAAATATATCACTCATATGAAGACATCAAAAGCTTTATGTAGAGTGCTACAAATATTGTTGTCATTACATTGAGAGTCTTTTAATTGCTAAGCTGATTGTGATGTGGGAACTCTGTGCCACAGTATTCTTGAACTTATGGGAAATAAGATGTGATATGGTTTTTTGGTTTTTTTATGGTATCATTCAATTCTTAAGAGTAATAGCAAAACAAAGTCATTGGATCATTAAAGACCACCAGTATCTCCTTTTAGAGACGATTCTGCATTGTTTATGATCAATCTCTTGAAAATTTCTTATTACCATAAGTATTCAAGAAGTCAAGACCTTCACATAAGAGACCATCCGGATGATCAGACTATATCAAGCCAGTCAGTTAGGTGGTCCTGATCATGTGGTTTCACTGTATTTTAGTACAGTGCTCTGCTGTAATCTAAGATCTGTGATTTGTTGCAGGTTTTTATCTTTGGGAGTGTGCTCGAGTGGACTCATTACTACAGCAAGTATGTCTATGTGTTTATATGGATACTGAATGGATTGCTCCAGTCAACTGGTTGGCCAACAGTTGTTGCTATAATGGGAAACTGGTTTGGAAGATCAAGGTTAGTATATGCACCTATATGCACTTATTGCCTTCATTGTGCGATATAAAGAATTTAAGCTTCTAATTTTCTTTCTGACTTTTTCTTGCATACATGGGTTAATGATTTTTTTGCCTTTTTTTCAAAACTATCTCCACCCATTTTGGGAGGGTGGGGGAAATATGCATTTTCTTTTAAATTGGGAAATTTCGAATAATGAATTAATTGTACTAAAACTTGAATTTGAAGTTAATCTAATTAATATATTCCGAATGAGAACTGAATACATGCTTGAGTCTCAAGTCAAGATCTTCACAAACTTTTAAGCCATTTTTGGACAAAGTGGGAAACTTTCTATGTTTCAGTCGTGGTTTTGTTCTTGGCCTCTGGAGTGCCTGTGCATCTGTGGGAAATATTATCGGTGCTTTAATGGTCACTGTGGTTTTGGACTATGGTTATGATGTAAGTACATGTAACTCTTTTTTCTGTGCATCCTTGAAAAAAAAAAACAACACCTTTTCATACAAACTGCCATTAACTCATCAACCCCTTTAAAAATGGACTCTTCTTTAAATCAATGACTTAGACCAGTCCTAATGTGTTTTAAGGGGTGAATGAGTAATTACAGTAAGCTGCATCTAAGCCTGTAGAGAAATATTCTCTAACTAAATGTTGTTACCCTGGCTGTTATTATCCCCCTGTTTTAAATTGAATATACAGTGAAATCTAGTTATTTTGAAATATTTACTGAACCACCCACCCGGAGATATTGGAAATTCAAGATAGCCGAAATTTTGATTATTAAATATATCTATCCATGGAAATCAGGACCAGTCATTCAACTTTGACATAATGAGATTTCAATCATAGTTGGTTTGACAGATCAGCAACAGATGTTTACTTCTTTGTGGCACCTGATCTCACCTCTGAATATGAAAGAGTTGGGTATTTTTCACCAAATATTGTGTGATAGACTTTGCTTCTATTTACACTTATATCAGTATATAGGTACTATTCATGCTATATACTACAAAAGTTTAGCTCCCATTTGATTTTTTTTTTTCATTTTCGTTCTTAGTTGAGAAGGTGAATTTAAAATGAATGCAAAATGTCCAACCTTAACAATTCAAACCCGGACATATGCCATCCATGAGACCATGGTGATTTAGCTTATCAACCAATATGGCCACATTTAGACTCACCCAAATCAATAAATAAAATGGTCTATAATTATTTTTTTCAAGAGTAAGCAAGTCAAAATTACACATAAAATTACATGTAGTGTAAAATGGGGACATCCCGATAGTCCGACGGTTCGATAGTCCGACGGTTCGATAGTCCGACGGTCCGATAGTCCGACGGTTCGATAGTCCGACGGTCCGATAGTCCGATGGTTTGATACTTTTGGTACATTTTTTACCTTTTACCTTGACCTTTGACCTTTTTTCAGTTCATTATAGAAAATCATAGTATATAGGGGGCGGCCCCCACTTTTTCTACTCATACATCTGAATACTATTGATATGAGGGTCTACAATAATTTTTTCGCTACGCTCGGCAAATTAATTTCTACAAATTATTTTTTCCCTCCGTTAACATTGAATTTCCTGGATCCACTTGCCTCTGTGTGTGTATGTGTGTGGGGGGTCGTTGTGTAGGTGTTTGTGTTGAACCAGAGAGGAAGGGGCCAACTTTTTTCCAAAAATTATTATCTATAGAAAAAAGGCTTCCCAGAGTTTCTAAATTAAAGTCTACAAAATGTTTACTCCTAGCTAAGCTCTGCAAAAAGATTAATATAATCAGTTGATCTTACGATGCAACAGCTGAGAGAAAACCTTATGTGTCTGGAAGTAAAGAATACCTCATCTGACTTCCCACTTTATCTAACCAATATTTTTGGTCAAACATAAACGTCTAGAGGACTCGAATTTGAGTAGCTTTTTCGCCAAACTTCTTTTGAAAAGGGTAAACCGTTGCGATTTACTGATGCTTCAGGCCTATAGGTCTGGACGCAGATAAAAAAAATAATTATGAATAATTTCTAAAGAAATGTCAAAGTTAAATCCAACCTTTTGGGAATTCACTGACGCTGCCTTCTGTTCCGCAACACATATCCAAAGGGTTTTTTTTTTAAATTTTGCGTAATGAGTAGTGATATCGTTATCCCCTAAAATTACTGGTTAAAGAGTCAAATGAAAAGAAAATTTACAAAACACACACCTCGCTCTACTTGGCGAATGATTAATGAGGTGCTGGAGAAAAGTCAGAAAATGGAAAAGAAATTTCAAAAAAAGCCTCGCTCCGACGGGTCCGTTTGTGTAGATGACCACATTTCTTCGATTCAGTTTAAACTTTGTAACATTCTTTTATTTTTTCTAACTGTGACTACTGCATACTAGTATAACATTATTCATTTTCATACTCAAAAAGCGCATGGAAACGATTTTTGCAAGCAAAAAAAAAAAAAAAAATTGCCCCCCCCCCCCCCCTTTTGATTTGCTTCCTACGCCACTGAAAAAGGCTATGCTTAAAGTCTATTTATTTTTTAAATGCTTTTTTGTGGTGTTGTAGTGATATATATATATTTTTTATATATATTCCGGGTTTTTCAAATTTTCATCACGTTTTTAAGATATCTTCGGGGTTGCTTGATATTTCTCATTTACTATCAAAGATGCCGCCGGGGGCATTCAGGACGAAAGTTGCTATTTGACTCTACATTATCATTTTTTTTTTTGGCCATATTGGTCGGCATTTTTGAAAATATATGAAATGAACATCCGGGTGTTCTGTCGGTCGGCATTTTATATTTGTAATAATATCTGAAAGGCTGCGCTAGTTTGAAATTAACAACGGAAGTTACAATGTAAATTTCTTTGTACAGACATTCAATTGGTTTATTATGAAAAAAGCGGGCATAATTTCTATAATGTTGCCGACGATGCTTTATATAAATAGGGGTATCCTACGTATCCAATCATAAGTTACTTAAAAAAAGGGAAAGTCTTGGTAAATAATGGATATCGGTACCAACTCAATAAAAATGCATTTAATCTTGATGAAGGTCAACGCAGATTGAAATTCCTGATCATGACAATACGCTTCGAGAAGCCGAAGCTATCAATCAAATCTATCAAAGACGACCCAACGAAGCCAATTAAGAGGGTCTACAATGAAGTTATTGAAGGTTGCATTGCTGCATAGGCAACGCGAATCGGTTCTACCCCGTATTTCCTCGCAATGTCGACGATGTAAGAATAAGAGGGGAGTGGAAGAAAACCTGGTCTGGATATGCCAGAGAGTTTGCGCCTTTTACAAGGATGTTCTACGGTGTATGTCGATGGAACATTTAAAAGTAGCCCACATCCTTATACACAGATGGTCACAATCCATGGTAAATACATGGGCAGATTTCTTACATTTGCTTGGTCCTTGAGCTATTACCGACAGTTTTTCCAAACACTTAAAATCCAAACAATGCTACTGGTAGAAGATTTCGACCTCGCACAGTCGTGTGCGACTTTGAGACCGCTTTAAAGTTGGCTGTTGAAACTGAACTTCCGCAAAGTACGCTTTCCGCATGTTATTTTTTTACGCAGAGCATTTATGGCGTAAAATCCAAGAAGTTTACGAAGACGAAGAGTAAAATAAACTACTACGTAAAATGATGTGTCCATTGGACACCTCCCTCTTCTACTCGTTCGACAGAACTTCCACATGCTTGCTAATGCCTGACACCTTGCGATGCGGAACAGATACCCGGAAATTACAGATCTCCTGACTTACTTCCAGAACACCTATTTAGATGGAAACTTTCCACCACAGATATGGAATGTGTTCAATAGAGACAAGGGACACACGGGACAAATAATAGTCGAGGTAAGTAATTTTTAATACTGCATTCTCTAGATATATAGACGCAGAAAACTTGTTGTACAACAAAAAGTGCCTTACACGTTTAAATTTCCCGGCGGGTTGACGACCAACATAATGCCAATCTTTACCGAGAGTTCTCGTTCTTGCATTGGCCGGTATTATTTCCTATATAATACACAGAAACTGTTGTCGATAGTTCTCATAATAGGTATAGTCCGTTTGAGTGCACTTGAGACAGATAAAAATCGTTATTTTTCCGAAAACAAAAACTGTGTACAAATAAAGTACATAAGTATTTCTAAATATACTACATAACACATACACAATTTTCAAATATGGTTAAAACTGTCGTCATGAAATTACAGAAATAATCACAATTTTCTAAGTGTACAAGGTTTAAAGTTGTGGATGGATAAATTCTGTGCAGTTACGTATTTGTATAAGCGAATTAATTTTTCATAACACGA
The DNA here is from genome assembly GCA_030159075.1 of Atrina japonica. Taxonomy (NCBI): domain Eukaryota; kingdom Metazoa; phylum Mollusca; class Bivalvia; order Pterioida; family Pinnidae; genus Atrina; species Atrina japonica. The sequence goes on along the minus strand of BROG01000037.1, from coordinate 1,942,188 downwards.
GCATCCACATATAAATACCTTTGCTAAAATCGCGAAAAACTGTCTCAACTGCACCCAAACTGTTTCAGTGATATGCATTTTATGCAAGTCTTGGCATTTAATAAGAGGAATGAAGAGGAGCGATACTCTGGGTAGGGATTGATATATTGCACGTACGGAGGCTTTTTGGGCTGCTATCAGTATGTTTTATAATTTTAATTAATAAAATTTTAATTTGTTATAACAAGGGGACTATAAAAAAAAACTTAATACTGATCTGAAACTGATGCATGCACTCAGCTCAGACATCGAGTTACGACTTACGACTTTTTATGATGTTGACATAATTTTGTGAATATGTCGACATAATATGAGAAGATGTCGACATCTTGGAAAAAGATGTCGACATCTTAGAAAAAGATGTCGACTTATAAATTCAATATGCCGCGATAAATCTAGCAAGTCGGCGTTACTATCTAGTTGAATTAATAAGTCGACATCTTTCTCTATGATGTCGACATATCATATTATGTCGACATAATCACAAAATTATGTCAACATCATAAAAGTCGTAAGTCGTAAACTCGATGGCAGAAATATGCCACCATACAGAAGTCTTTTGTGTTGAACTTTTTGCCGATCATACTTGCTAAAATTCCTATCTTCTGAACATTCAGTACGCATTATTACCATTTCTTGTGCTTGGTTATTTAACAAATCTTGTTATTGAAACGCAACTGGTTGCGATTTTCCGACTTTGCTACTGGTCAGTACTGTCCACCGTATAGTTGATATTTCAGAACTACGGTAATTTCTCCATTAAAAGTTACATGCGAGTTATTTTTCTACCGATTTTGTATGTCAACACTTATTTATGTCAACATGCTTACATGTTAACATAATTATTTGCATTTAACATCTTTGCATATTGACATAAATGTCATATGTGGGCATAAAACAAACTTTTTTGCTTTTGTTTTCTTATTTTTATCTTGCATGTCAACATAATCATTTGGGAAAAACAACTTGCATGTGATGGCAGAAGTATGCCACCATAGGATTGACATGACTTGTGTCAACGATACAACGAAAAATAAAATATCTTAAAAACGGAAATAGTTGTTCATGTGGCAAATTTTGCCTATTTTCACTTTCTAATTTATAGCAAGTTGATTCTCAGATCATACATGTACCATTTCCAAGCACATCTATGTTTACAGATAATTTAATTCCTCTTAAGACATTAAAAGCTACCGCGGGTTTCCTGGCTGAAATATATGGTGGCTGATTTTTGCTATTTGTAATTTCGTTTTGTTGCTCCGACGTCACGATAATCTTCGTCTTTTCGCCCCGCTAACTGTCGTCTTTTCGCCCCGCTAATTATTGTATAACTAATTCGGGCGACAAAACGAAATAACGACATGTCCACCGTTGAAATACAAACCATGTAGCGCAAACAGTAAAAAATAACCCAAGTGGATGTGGGTCGCATACCTGAGCACTATCCATGCATGTTCAGTCAGAAGCCAGTGCGGCCATATTTGAGTAGAAAACTAGTTGCTTCCCGTCAAGTTTCGATGAACTCGCTGCAGAGGAGAAGCAGTGTCACCACACAATTTGTAATAAAAATTTCAAAATCAGAGAATTATTTTAAAAATAGGGGAAAATGTTTGATGACCGTCTTAAGACACAATTTGACCAATTTAATGGAGAAAAAGATGGGTTTGAACCCAATAAGATGGCTTTTAAAAAAGTTATTACAAATTTGCGTGGTGACAAAGCAGACACTGCGTCAAATATTTAAGTGACTTTTTGTTCTGTTTAATCCTCTTGATAGCCATGAGATTTAACTGTCATACCGTCGGACTCGGACCGTCAAAGTCACCGTGTAAATTATGTGTTATGACAGTGGCTGAGACCAAATGAGGATTTAGGGATCAATGAACATGATGAATTAAGATAGAGTGGATATGTTTTCTGTCGTAAAAGGATGAAAATCTCCAGGTGTACAGTGTATTACTTGATCCTGATCTCCGCTCTTATATGAATGGGCTATTACAAATTTTTTATATTCTTTTTTTACAGTATGCATTCCTGCTGACATCATCAATACTGTTTGCCGGAGGAATTATTAACTTCTTCGGGCTCGTAACTACACCAAAAGAATTAGGTACAGTTTCCATCAGGCACTTGTGTTTAAACTTTGCTGGGAATTGAACTAGCTTTGGGTTATTTGATCCAAAGTTGAACATCCAACCTCATAAGCCTACTGTAGTGTGGTGTGAGTATTTGAAAGGGCACTTTAAACGCGTGAATTGGTTTTGGAGTTACCTGCACTGTAATGTGTGAGTATTCTCAGGCCTCCATTAACAAATGTTAACTGTTCCATTTTGATAAAACTTTCGATTCGATTTCAACATACTGAGATTCTACTGTATATTTTTAACATGTTTAACTTTGTAAAACTTAATGTCTGTGTCAGCCATTTTTCCATTACCTTGTTAACTACAGTTAACCTGAAACAACACTTTAACATATATATAATAAACCCGTATCTGATTAGATGAAATGTTTTCAGAAAAAAACTATAAGCCCATCTCATGGCCAGTAATATTAAACAACAGCACTGGGATTCAAGTAAAGTAACCCAGGGTATTCAGCAGTAACACAAATACCCTTGTTCACATTGAGGCTGGGTATTGTTGCGACAGCTGATTTATGCATTTGTTTGTCCATTACAGGTTTGCCAGTCCCGGATGAGGACAATTCAGTTAGAGTGATTGATTACACAGTGCAGTCAGATGAATCAGGTAAATTTGAAAATTGTCATAAAATAAACAACATCAGTTATATCCTTAAATAAATCCCATACCAATTATTAGCATAGAAGTGTTAATCCATTGTCTTTCTATATTCTAATGGTCTAGTGGTGAAGGGTTTGATTCTTGGTATATTACCTGGTCATGCCTGAGTACCTGAGACTTCAAAAACAGGTAATGACTGTTCCTTCACTAAGTGCTCAGCATGACAAAAAAAGTCACAAGTCTGAGACTTTACAAAAATAGAGGTAATGACTGTTCCTTCACTAAGTGCTCAGCATGACAAAAAAAGTCACAAGTCTTTCTGATGATAACTAAAATCCAAAAAAGTTCCAGAAAATGGCAGAGCCCTCATTGCATTAACATCAGTCTGTATAACAGGTCAACGTTTGTGGCATTTTACCTGTAGCTGATTTCACTTCGGAAAAAGTGAAAATTTCTTTGCGGTATGTAAAATGATTAAAACTTTTTAAAATGTTAGTATAACCTGTTTCTGTATAAATGTGTAATATCTATAGAAATTGTTGAAGGATGATAGCCATAGTGTTTTTATTATCAATTGTGTGTTGAAGTTTTGATTCAAATTTTCAGTTTTTTTGTTTAACATGAACAGTTGAAGGAAAACTTTTAAAATTGCAATGAATTTGGAATTCATTATGTTCATTAATTCATGATGTTGAATTAAATTCACCTAGGAGATTTTAGTGACTGTTGAATTGTAGATTTGAAAATAAAACAGTCTAAGATTTTAAAGCTGAAAGGTTTCGGTCCAATAGTTGTTGCCATTGCTAAGAAAATGCATTTATGAGTACTTTCGTCTTTTGTAAAATTTGAAATTTCCTGTCATCTGGAAATGTTTAATTTGTGACTCTTTTATCTTGAAAAACTGGCTAATGGCAGGGTGAGCCCTGTTCATTGTTTGTGTTTTTTTTAAAATTCAACAAGATATTAGAAAGACATTCATTGAACTTGAATAATAATGGATTTCCTATCATGATATGATTCTCTGTCCACTTGGTATTTAGATATTGAAGGAGGAAATAACTTTTCATTAATATCCTTGACCAGTATTGATAGTAAGTAAACATGACATGATGCACAGATCTTCTCTACCATTCGCAGTCTGAAGTTTAACTTTTTTCACTTTTTGTTATCATATACTCATATAATCGGACAAAACGTTTTTTATATTTCTTTTCCCCTTTAGTCCAGTACTCTCCATATTTGTGCTGGCTCTCTGAGAAACACTTTCAACATCTTTTTAATTTTCTGTACATGTATACATGTACATGTTTCTATCCAGTAAAATGTTCTTTTGACTTTGATTAATCAATGTCAGTTTGAATATTGTTGCAGCTAGTTGTAATGATAAAATCACTGAATTCATTGAAAGTTTCAGCCCTTTTAGCATTAAAGTGAACTATGTATATCTGCACTGTTTTATAGCAGCATCTTGACTTGATCTTATGAGAATAATTGGTATCCAAAAGATAATCTCACATAGTTTGAGAAGAGTTTGACAGAAGGAAATTTGGTGTTGGGAGTTGTGAAAATCACACTTATATTCTTCACTGGAATTTTTTCTATTATTATTTTTTATGTTTTTCTCAAAAGTCAGGTTGTAACATGTAACAGGACATTTTACAAATTGTAATTTTACACCGAAAGGGAGATAATAATGGTATTACAGTAATCTTAATTTATCATTGGATTGATAGACTGCTATGAACTGTATTATTGAAGTTGCTATTGTACATCTTGAAATTGCCTCTAGATGTCACTTGATAGATGTTTCCTGTTCCTGTCTAATGGCATTAAAAGTATGCATTTATGTACTTAGTGCTTTGAAATTGACATGATTAAACAAGAACATTTTAATTTAATTAACAAAATTACCATTTCCATCATACCTTTAAACACCAGAATGTTATCATTTTCATTTCTATATTCTATCTTTGTTTTGAACAATACATTCAGTTTTACTTTATTTTGGTTTTTAGACAGCATGGCAGGTATGTTATAACATTATTGTCTGTACTACTCTAGTTACATGTATGTTCAGTATTTTGCCTTTTCCAAAATATTTTACTTGACTTTGGCTTTGTTATAATGTGTTTTAATGTTCTACACATTTCTGTCTTACTACTGGTGTTGGCAATAATCTGTATATTCCCATTTTATTGGTGTTGGCAATAATATGTTCATTCCTGTTTTTATAACTGGTGTTGGCAATAATTTGTACATTCCTGTTTTATCAGTGTTTGCTATAATCTGTACATTCCTGTGTTATCAGTTTTTGCAAAAATCTGTGCATTCATGTTTTATTAGTGTTGGCAATAATCTGTGCATTCACATTTTATTAGTGTTGGCAATAATCTGTACATTCCTGTTTTATTAGTGTTGGCAATAATCTGTACATTCCTGTTTTATCAGTGTTGGCAATAATCTGTGCATTCCCGTTTAATTAGTGTTTGCAATAATCTGTGCATTCACATTTTATCAGTGTTTGCAATAATCTGTGCATTCACATTTTTCGTTAGTGTTGGCAATTATCTGTACATTCCTATTTTATTAGTGTTGGCAATAATCTGTGCTTTCACATTTTATCAGTGTTGGCAATAATCTGTACATTATACTGAATAAGCAGAAATTTTAGCCAGGATTCAATTTTGGCATTAAATAGCGAGGTTGCTGAGATTGCTAGAATTGAAAATCGAAAACAATTCATTCCCTGTTGTAAGAAAGAGTTATCTTTTTTTTTAATAATGAAATCACTAAAATTACTTCTCACCAGAATTCTATTCTATATTTTTAAAACAAAATGCTAAATTTTCATCTCACTAGAATTTCCACTTATATGGTAAACAGTGTGCAAGAAATGATACCCTTTCAGTAAATCTAAATATTTTATAATACTGGAAAAACAAATTTTTTTTTATAAAATTTTGTGAAAGAGCACCTTTACATAAATAACTGGATAGATTAGATACTAACAGAAGCCTATTCAAAGTTGACATACATGTACAAAGAAAGACTACACATACTCTGATAGTTTCTGTTATGGTGCATGCACTGTCTGTACATATTGTATTTTTCATATTCGGCTATTTAGATACAACTTCTTAGTTTCTACATGTACTACTGTCACATAGCATTTACTCTGTGGTTTTTTGGCCAGATTGTGAAGCAAACACAGGTCTATGAATTAACAATATCTGTCTAACGTTCCGTGTCCTCTATACATTTGGTCTAGTTGTTGCATTTAGCTCTATTGCAAGAAACCTTGCTTATGATATGACATTTTCACTTCATATCATGATAGAACATGATAATGTTAGTTATCTATGACCTTCATTTTTTGCATTGACCTTCACCTTTAACCTTGAAATTCAAATTCCAAATGTATTGCTTCGCAATAGGGCCATATCATTTTTAGCAGTTTCTTGCTTATGTGATGTTTATACTGGTAAAAATTGTAAATTTGTATCTCTATCTATGTGCTGTGCTTCGTTTTCAATAAAAAAATCGGTGATAACGTATGCCACAATTGTTTTTGGTAATATTGTAATCTGTGGTTGTAGTTGATATGAATGATATCGGTGTTATATGATATGTAATGCGTCGTTCTTAGATGGTAGAGTAAGTTTTGTGATTCAAATATACTCAGCCGTGGCACGATGAAACTTTGAAATTTACCAAATCTGAGAATATTCTCCATTTGGCCTATTTAGCCAATCAGATTTCAGGATTAACCAAAGTTTAGTTAAATATTTCTTCAACTTGTTGACTAGATATTGTATACATGTATAAAATGTTATAAACAGTCAGACAATGAATTTCTTGATACAAACATGTAATATGACATACTTATTAAAATTCATTAATTTACATTAACATCCATTTTGTGTGTCTATTTCGGTAAACATTCTGTTCAAAGTCACTCAAAAATTTAATGACCATTAAGGATTTCAGATGTGATCCACTCCTGTTATCCTTTTTCTTGTTATTTCCAAGATTTTTTCTTTATTAGATCCTTTGCTGTCAGAGTCACTAGGAAAACCAGCTGTAGAACGTCTAAAGGCACTCGGATTTTTCGCAGCATTGTGTCTTCCAGGTGTAGCATTGGTTGGTATAGAAGCCTAGATACATTTAGTTACATTGATAGAAACTAAAAATCAATGGCTCAATAACTTGCTATTTGTGTTTGAAAATGTAAATAAAAGGAATAAAACTTTGGCAGCCCCCCCCCCCCCCCAAAAAAAATGTCTATATCTTTTTCTGTTTGAAATCCATCAATTTATATATATGTCTTTTAAAACCTTTTTTTAAAACTGTCTTGAACTAATATATATTGAATGTTACTGTTTACCTGGAAATGTTCACTGTCGTTAAATTTTTTCATTATTTTTGTGCTTAGATAAGAGGGCGAATTTTAAATGGATGCAAAATTTAATGGAAATTTTCACTGTCGTTAAATTTTTCATTATTTTTGTGCTTAGATAAGAGGGCGAATTTAAAATGGATGCAAAATTTAATTGAACCTTTGACACACATGCCATCCATAAGACTTCAGTGATTTAGGGCGAATTTAAGATGGAGGGCAAATATGTTTTCTGTCTTAAAAGGGCAAAAATAACCAGGGGCGAAAATTTCCAGGTATACAGTATTTCTTAGGTCACCTAACTGATTCAGGGGAGCAAATGTGATTTTTATTTGCCATTCATCAATGTTTATGTATAAATAGTAAAAAAAAAAAAAATGGGCTAATTTTCTTCAAATTTGGTACATGTATCGTATTTTACGGCCTATAGGTCGATATTTTTTTTCTCCAAAGTTGTGACCTCGACCTATTCACCGCATTGACTTATCTTAAGAAAAAAAAAATAGTGAAATATTTAAGTTGTATCTGCAATTCCTCATTTTAACATCGTAATTCAACATTTGCCACAGGATAATCTAGGGGCCTACTCCAAACACCCATTTGTATTTACACTTAATGGACTATTAAATGTGACCTGTGTGTGCGTAATGCACTGTGTTCATAATCAAGTGACAAAAATAATGATCTTTCAAGTTACAATATCATTGGGATTCAAGACTGTGTCAGAAACTGCGTAAAAAAATACATCGTTTACATTATATTTTATACCGGACAGTTATACTTTTGAATGATTCCCTTATCTCGGCACCCCAATGTGAAGTTGAAGTCTTTCATTCAACCTTTCAGGACACTACAAGCTGTGTTCACTGGAACGTGACCTTCAACTGATTTCACGCGGCAGTCTTTGAAGTTGGAAAGTTTTGGAAAAAGTGTTATATAAATAAATTGACACTAAACCTTGGCGTATTTAAATTGTTTGACAATTGTAGCTGCATAATAATTTAGGCCAATGTAAGGATAAGACAAGGATTGAGGTCGCTTGTGTAAACAGCATAAAGAATTTAATGATGTTTTGACAGGTAACATAATGGTGATATATGTACACATAATCAGTACACACGAGTAATATAAGTGATGTTAAATATGATAAATGCAACTTCTATGCTTTTTAATCACTCGTATTTAATACTGTACCGTAAAATAGGCCGATCATTCTGATTATTTTAGTAGGCTACCATCGTGTTAGCACCAGTTATTTTAAACGATGCATTTTTGTGTTCTCCCATAAGTTTCCATCTCTGCCGACATCGACCTGTCCTCCACTTCGACCTATCTAATACTTAAACCTGGATTTTTGCCAAAAATCGGCCATTCGACCTATCCCCCACATCGACCTATAGGCCATAAAATACGGTATATAGAATTTATAAAGGAAAGCAATTTGGAATAAACTCTTTTTTTATGCGTCTTAAATCAAAGATTCTAACTTTTTGTAACAACTTGATCAAATAACAAGTTCCTTTCTTCTAAAGGACTATATATGATAGAGATGCCTATATACCCACCAATAAAATGAAAATTAAGTATTCATTGTAAAGTTCATGGTTGTACACATTGAATTTAAGATTAGCACTTTACATACACATGGAAAACAAAAGTTTCCTTGTCAGGAAAGTGTCTTAAAATCGACATTAAAATATGCATATTTTCAATATTTTATCTATTTTATACTATTTTTTAGCATTTGGGGGTAAAATGAAGTATGAGCACATCCTTGGACAAGAAAGATATTCAACTCTGTTGTATATGTTCATTAACTATTTTGTGTTCAAAGGAAAATTTTGTCCAAAGCTGCGTTCAATATAAACATTTTCATATGGACAACACGTCCATGTATTACGTCGTTGCTAAGGATATACTACTTCCGGTTGTTTTGACGGTCTACAGACGTGAAGTTCATTTATTTTCGTCGAGGACTTACATATGAGAAACAAAGTACACTTGACAAACCAGGAAACCCAATAAATAGCTACAGTGGGGTAGTTTCAGTCTCTTTTTATCACTGCGGAATCACATTTTTAATAAAACTGGAAAATACTGAGTACTGTAAGCAAAGCGCTAGGCTACTAAACTTTGTTTTCTTTCATTCTTGGAATTTTCTGACATAGATCTGCTTGACAACTTTTCACTAAAGATAAGTAGAATCTATGGTAAACTTGCTTCCTTGAGTCAAGAGATCGAATAGGCCTAACTTTGTTTGTGTTACACATTGCCTACTGGTAACCCGTAATGACCATATACTAGGTAGACCCTTGGATCAGTGGTTTTTTATCAATCGTAGATCTACAAGATGATGAATTGGACTACTACATGTAGGTCAATTTACAGTTAGTCTGATCTGGATGCTTGGCCCTTATGCATTTCTTTACCCGAGCGCCGAATACAGGCCTACCGCACAGAATCTATTTTTAGAATGTTACCTCTGAACTCAGGCATCACCGACACTGTTATCAAGTGTAACGTAGAAATAATATTACTGTTTTAAAAAATAGGAGTATAGATTTATTAGGTAAATCTATAGAACATTTAGTTTTAAAGTAAGCCCTACGAGTACAAAATGTATGAATATACAACTAGCGACTGCATTCTCTTGTTGGGTTTTAAATCAAACTGTTTAAACATTTTACACAATCCTGCATAAGTGATTGTGGCGTAATGGTTTAGCACGTCAGATTGTGAATTCAAGGGTCCGGGTTCGAATCTGGAAATGTGCTTTTTTTTCACTTTTTAATACTATATTTTTAAAGGACTCAATTTATATTTAGATATATTTTTCACACAATAAAAATTAATCTGTGGAATAAACTTCATTTTCTCGAAATAATCCACCAAACTTAACACAAAAGTTCATTAAGTACTGTAGTTCCATTGACTTAACATGACCTAGAAATGACCTTTGGGGTCAAGAAACAAGTCAAACTACTTAGATCTCAACTTTAGACAATATGAAGAACTTTTTATGAAAATATGACCATCCACCGTTTGGGGGCCGTTTTGGACCCTTATCATATATAGTCCTTTAACCATGTTTTATAATTTGTTCTATAATTTGCTATGTAGTAATGAGATTCCACTCAAGTTTATTTATGAGCTGGCCTGGCTCAGTCGGTAGCGCGCTCGACTCTTGATCGTGAGGTTGTGAGTTCAAGTCCCAACGGCGGCAGGTTGGTTTCCTGTCTTTCGGATGAGACAGTAAAACTTGAGGTCCCGGGTCACATTAGGTGTCGGCACCTTAAAGAACCCTCAAGGCTCAATGGCTGTAAGTGCCGAGCATTGGCCAAAATTTGAAGCCTTTCACCGGCTTTGGTGACATCTCCATATGAGTGAAGTATTCTTGGGTGGGACGTTAAACAACAATAAACTAACAAACAAACTAATCAAGTTTAATTATGGCCAAAATTTTGTCCTACATTGTATTTGCCAAGTTATTGGCAATGATTTTGTTGGCTTTTTTTTAAAACTTACCATCACCCATTTTTTGGAGGGGAAATATGCATTTTTTAAAATTGGGAAATTTTGAATAGTAAATTAATTGTACTAAAACTTAAATTTAAAGTTTTACATATAATGTATACCATAATTTATATATTCTGAATGAAAACTGAATACAGTAAAACCTGCTTTACCGACCACCTGTGTATAAAAACCACCTGGTCACAAAGACCATTTTTTGCTGTCCCCAATAGTACCATTTGTGTACAAATCAACCTCTATATAAAGACCGCCTCCTTGTAAAGACTGGTTTTCTTGTCTCCCTAAGGAGGATGTTATACACAAGTTTCATTGTAAATAATTAATTGAATCTCATAAGTCTGGATTTAAAAGAGCACTTTTCTGATATGGAAAAATAACATTTCAAATTTTTACGTACCTTTACTACTGAGACTATCGGTGATTAGGAAAATTGTACATTTTATATGGGATAGTTTTAAGCCTTTTTTTTTTTTTTTTTTTTTTTGACAATTTTGGAAACTTTCTCTGAGGGAAACAGCCAAAGTTCGGAGGTTATTAAAGGCAAACTATATCACTGGTTGGTTAAAAAAATGTTCATGAATGACTTTGGATCTTAGGTGTATGGCATCACTCTCTAATGAAATGTTTTATGTTGTGAAATCATCGTTATTCCAGTATGCGCTATCTTACGCCTGTCTGAAGTTGGTGAACTACTCTTTCTTCTTCTGGCTTCCATATTATCTTCACAATAAATATGGCTGGAAAGAAACAGTGGCAGATGACATATCTATATGGTATGATGTCGGTGGAATTATTGGTAAGTGACACAACTTCGGTAAATTTGAAGGTACTGACCAAACAAGACAAATTATTATAACAATAGTCCAAATTTACTGTTTCATTCTTTGACTTATTATAGTCTTGTATATTTTGCTTACTGTGTAAGCAGAAAATTTAGCGGGGATTCAATTTTGGCATTATTCCCGTCGTTGTTGAGATTGCTAAAATTGAATATCGATAACAATTCATTCCTCGTGGTAGGTAAAAGTTATCTCTTTTTAGCTCACCTGACTATGTCAGGGTGAGCTTTTGCAATCACTTTGCGGTTCCGGTTCCGTCGTTAACTCACTTTCAAAAATCTTCTCCTCTGAAACCACTGGGCGCCAAATTGAACCAAACTTGAACTGAGTCTCACTAGGGTATTTAGTTTCAAATATTTTCTATGTCGCATCAAACAACATGGCCGCTGTTGCTAAAAAATAGAACATAGGGGGTAAATTGCAGTTTTTGGCCAATAACTCAAAAACCATTACAGATATAAAAAATCTGACAGGGTAAAAGTGATCAGCTTGATGAGATCTACCTGCCATGCGATCTTTTGAAGAAAATCAGAAAACTCATCTCGGAGTTATAGCCCTTTTTTTGTAAAATTTTCAAAATTTGGCATTTTTAATTTTTTATTTCAAAAAATGTAACAGATAGAGGTCAAGTGTAAATTGCAAAAATGTTCAGCATATCAAGATCTACCCACCCTGAAAATTTGAAGACAATCCAAAAACCTGTGTAGGAGTTATTGCACTTTTTTCACAGAATTTTTTCAATTTTTATGTTTTTCGTCTTCTAACTCCAAAGAAAGATAGAGGTCGAATGTAAATTGATAAAATGTTTGCCATGATGTGGCGACTTCAAAACCGGTGTTGAAAATTGTTTGTTGACCGCCATTTTCAAAATGGTCGACAAAAAAGGCGGGAAAATTCAACATTGTTTTATTTCAATGAAATTTGGTTTCCAAATAGATATTGATTTGAGACTCAGTTGTTGAAAATTGTTCCTTGACCGCCATTTTTAGCTCAAATTTTGGAATCACTTTGCGTCAACAACATGGCCGCTATGGCGAATTTAACATTGGATCCTATAGGAAAATCATCTTCTCCTCTGAAACCACTGACACAAATTAACCAAACTTTACAGGAATATGCAAGGTCCTTTACAAAGACTGCTCATTTTGTTCTGATCCGTCAAAAATCATGGCCCACTAGAACGGGGCTTAGTTTAACATTATTAGTCAAAAGAAGACTGCTGTTGGCATTGCAAAGTTTTCGCAGAACCTTATTCATTCATTCATGAATCCGGTGCCTGACTTGGAAGAAGAAACATTGGATCCTGTGGGAAAATTACATTTTCATCTTCTCCTCTGAAAACGCTGAAGCAAATATAACCAAACTTTAGAAGAATGATGTATTGAAGGTCCTTTACAAAGATTGCTCATTTCGTTCCGATCTGTCAAAACCATGGCCGTCAGGGCTAAGCTTAGTTTATCATTGGACCCTATGGGAAAATCACATTTTCATTTTCTCCTCCTCTGAAACCACTGAAGCAAATTCAACCAAACTTTACAGGATTTATGTATGGAAGGTCCTTTACAAAAAATTGCTCGGTTCGTCTGATCTTCTCAAGCAAATAACCAGGTGAGCGATACAGGCTCTTGAGAGCCTCTTGTTTTATCATAAAATCGCTAAAATGATTTCTTACTAAAATTATATACCATATTTTCAAGACAAAATGCTAAATTTGCATTTCTTTAAAATTTCCATGTACAGAGTTTGTTGTCTCACTAAGAATTTTTAACTTATATGGAGATGTCACCAGCTTTAGGTGAAGTGCCACAAATTTTGACTGTGCTATGACTAAAACCAATGCAGTGAGGGTTCTTTTATGTGCCACGCCTGTCGTGACATGGGACGTCAGTTTCAAGTTTTATCCCAAACTGACTTTCACTTTATATACTGAGTGCTTAGCAGAGGAAAAGTCTCACCATTTTTTAAAGTCTTACAGTTGTTGTACTATAGCGTCCCTTTCAAGAATCTTTCACTTATATTGAGATGTCACCAAGTGCCAGTGAAGTGCTTCAAATTTTGGCCTATGATGCATTTACGGTCATTGTACAGTGGGAATTCTTTAATGTGCTGACACCTACTGTGCCATGGGACCTCTGTTTTTACTGTCTTATCCTTAGGACAGGAAAAGCCAGCCCGCTCCACTGAGGCTTGAACCCATGACCCTCCGAAACAAATCGAACACTCTACCATGAAGCCACAATGGCTCTCTTGAAGTCTTACATATAACCCAATACCAGGAATCAAACCTGGAACCTTTAGCCTATGAGTGGAAACTCTACCTCTAATCCCTTACAAATGGCTGTTACATTCTATAAACAGCATAATTTTTGTGGGTGAATCTCACATGATCCACCCCACAATTCAGTGATCTTTGACTACTCAGAATGGTCAAGTAGCAGATCTTTCAACTTACAACTTGGGTCTAACACTATTAAGCTTAACAATTACTTAGTCTAAAAATTTTACTCAACTTTGGCTAATCCTGAAATCTGATTGGCTGAGAAGGTAAACTCGAAAGATTTCTCAACAGACATGAGTTGATTGTTCTGTTACCGATTGAAAGGCATTGGAAAAGAAGGTGGCAGGTTTTTGATATCATAGTAAAAAAAACTAAGATTCATGACACATTTTATGGTGAAGCATTTCAACAACTAACACTGCTTTGGAATAGGTCCATAGGTCAAAATTTGTGGCACTTCACTGGTGACATCTCCATATAAGTGAAAATTTATGGCCAAAATTTTTTAATGAATATTTACATGTTTATAACTTAATTCTATCAAAATGAATTGGAACATGTTTACAGCCAAACAAATAAACAGATATTATATTGTCCATAACCCAAAGTGTCCATGCATTCTAAATATGAACAATTTTCATATACAAAAATAGATATTTTCGTAGCAAAAATGGGAAAATTGACTTAATCTTTTTTTGGGGGGAGGGGGGTTAAGAAATATTTTACAAAGGGAAAACAGCTTGAAAGATGCTAAAGTAAATGGCTGTGAATTCAAACTTAAAATTGTTATGCCCTTTTTAAAACATACTTCACTCAATAGTAGATTAGGGACATAACAGGTTTAAAATACTTATTATAGGAAGTTCTGATATATTTTGTGTTAATGGTAGGTCAAATTATGTTCTCAGTTCCGAATATTTTTATTTCAGGTGGGACATTGTTTGGCTTTGTTTCTGTAAGTAATGTGATTGTAACAGATCTTTTTTTATTATTTATTTTTTAATGAATATTTACATGTTTGAATTGGCACACGTTTACAGCCACAAGTCTAAATCAGATTATAAAACAGGCTAGTTTTCAACACAAAAAATAATCAGAGCAAGGCAAAACGTTTTTTCCTGTACACCCCAAATTTTTTAAATAGACTAATAGAATCTACCTTTGCCAATGGAATTTCAATCCTGGGGTAAGATACTTGAATGACAAATCTGAGGCTTGCCAGTTATATTTTTCTGTGAAAGATATGACTTTTGTTATCCATGTAACATTTAGAGAGACAGTGAAATTGTTTTATAAATTTGTTGTTTTAAAAAAGCAAACTTAAATATTTTATCTCTTTTCTTCATTACAGGACAGATTCCACAAGCGATCAGTCATCGTTATACCCATGTTGATATTAGCCATTCCGTCTTTGTTTATTTACAGTAAGGATTGATTAAATAATTTGTTGATAATCATTTGAAAAAAAATGATTTAATAGATGCATGTTATAATTTCTTGATAATGAAAAAAACTATGACACTTAAAAACAACAGAAATTTTAAGCCCACCATCAACAGATGGTGGGCTATTCATATGGCCCTGCATCCGTGGTCCATCCGTTGTCAGTCTGTCGTCCGTCCATCCGTCCTGAACAATTCTTGTTACCGCTACTTCTCAGAAAGGACTGAAGGGATCTCCCTGAAATTTGACATGAATGTTCCCCTTGAGGTCTAGTTGTACATATAACATTTTCAGAGAGATTGGAATCCAACATGGCCAACAGGGGGCCATCTTGGATTTTTACCAAAGGAAGATTGTTACCACTATATCTTAGAAAATATTGAAGGGATCTACTGGAAATTTTACACGAAGGTTCCCCTTGAGGTCTTGTTGCACATATTACATTTTCAGAGAGATCGTAATCTATCATGGCCGACTGGTAGCCATCTTGGATTTTTACCAGGGGAAGCTTGTTACAGCTATTTCTTAGAAAGTACTGAAGTGATCTACTGTAAATTTGATGTGAAGGTTCCCCTTGAGGTGTAGTTGTGCATATTACATTTTCAAAGAGATTGGAATCCAACATGGCTGACAGGCGGCCATCTTGGATTTGGACCAAAGGAAGTTTGTTACCGCTATTTCTCAGAAAGGACTAAAGGAATCTCCTTGAAATTTGACATGAAGGTTACCCTTGAGGTGTAGTAATTCATTGTATCATCATATTATCATTTTTTGCATTTTGATTGGTGAATACTGGTATAGATACTTCCATGATATTGTATAACATAGCTTGCTGTGAGGGACATGCCCCCTTGAAAACCAGGCCGGTTGTTATTCCACACTCAATTTCTAAGGCTAATCCAGCTCTCAGTTTAGATCAAGGCATACCTGGGTGATGAGATGGTTTCTTTTGTTCAAATAAAAAGTATTCGACGTTTTATACAAATAAGATGCTTTTTAAAAATCCCATGAAAAAAAATCAGATGTGAATAATGGGCGAGTAAACATTTTCATGCATACTTCGATGGCAGAAATATCAGTCATCAGCGTATTTCACTCATTCTAGGCAATATATACATGATATGTTAAATTTTTCTGCGGCAATATATATATTTAGCCTTTTTAATCAAAAGTTTGGTCTAATCACAGGATATATGTTTTTGTCAAAATGACAGCCTGTTTGCCATTAAAGCAAATGAAGTGAAAGTCTCGAGTCACTATTAAGAATCCTCACAGTATCAGCATGCCCAGGATTTCCCTTTTGCGTGATTTCTGCATACTTGATGCAAAAAATCTTTTCGGGATGCAAAACATCAATATTAGTGAGTCCCTAAGGATGCAAAAAAAAAATTCAACCTGGGGCTGAAAATGTGCCCTTGTTTTCATGAAATTTCTTGAATTTTATCGACTTTGAAGTTTGATCGATGGTTTATTTTTAAAGAATATTACTTGCTTGTATGTTTATTGTTATTAATGTCCCTTTCAACATGCTCAAGAATCTTTCACTGATATGGAAATGTCACCAAATGCTGGTGAAGGGCATTAAATTTTGGCCTATGCCTAGCACTTGGGGCCATTGAGCAGGGAGGGTTCTATAACGTGCTGACACCTACTGTGACATGGGACCTCGGTTTTTACTGTCTCATCCAAAGGACAGGAAACCAACCTGATGCCGGCTGGACTCAAACTCATGACTGCATGATCAAGAGTTGAGCATGCTACCGACTGAACCAGGCGGACTCTTAAAGAATATTACAAACATTGTGTAATAGTTCATTTTATGCAGGCTACATTGACATGACATCACAAAAAATATCTAGATATATATTATGATAAGCCGTTTTTTGAAATTGAAATATGTATATATTTGGAATGTATGAATTTCCTTTTACCAGTACTCAATGGGACTCACAAATTTATAACTAAGGACTTACAAGTTTTGTTCTTGTGGGTCCCTTAGACTCACTAAAATAAAACCCTAAGGAAAACCCTGCACTCAGTCGGTCAAAATTTGTGTCTCTTCTCCAGTGGCTGGTTATGTCTCTGTGTACCATAAATGAAATGTTCATGGGAGAATGTACATTGTAAAATAAGAATTAAAACCACAAAAGTAATAAGTCTACATGTAGGTAACATGATTAAACATTGGTATTGCTTTTTTTTTGCAGATTCTCACTGGAGTGCTACTAGGGTTATGAATGGATTCCTGATAGGGGTCGTAGGATTTTTCATTGGCGGTGTTGCTAACCTTGTCAGTGCTGCTATTTCTGCAGATCTAGGTAATGTCCAATAATACACATGTTATAAGGCCCCTGTATGGCTTTGTTATCTTTTCTCTGATTTTAAGCATATTGCTTGAGTTAAACTTATACTCTTGTTCATAGGTATAAACAATTTCTTTTATGTAGGTCGTCAGGGGCCAATACAGGGAAATGCAGAGGCATTAGCAACTGTGACAGGGATCATTGATGGGACAGGAAGTGTGGGAGCAGCCATTGGCCAGGTAGGTTGTCTTGATTAAAAAATTGTTTACATTCTGTAGAAATATATCCAGTAAAAGTAAACTTACTAAGAAATAATTCCTAGGAAATAATAATTACTTCAAAATTATCAGAAAGTCAAGTAGTCAAATACAGTAGAATTTCAGTGAGTCAAACTTCAGTGAGTTGAATTTTTTGATGTTTCGAACTTTTGATATAGACCCAAAAAATATTGTTATTTAATGCTACTTGTAAAAACATTTATAACTCAAATTTTTATAAGTTTAATTTTTTCTTGATGTTTCGATTTCATTTTTTGGACCATTTCAAAAACGTCATTGCATATTCCTATAAATAACTCTGTGTGAAATTGTCCCATGGCAATAATTCTCCTTTTCATAAACATTTAGTGTTTTAATTTTACTAAAATTAAAATAATTTCAGCACTAATTATAAAATATCATGACTGTATATGTCTAATATGGTTTTGACACAGTCATGAATACCTTATAGAACCTCTGATACTAAAAAATGTATGATTGTCTGTCACCAATCATGAATTGAAGTCCCAATGTTTCAAACTTTTCTAGGTGGTCCCTTGAACTTCTTCTTATCAAAGTTTTGTTGTATCAAAGTTCATAGTCTGAATTTGTTCTTTTATTTCAGATATTTATAATCTGAATCTGTTTTTTTATTTCAGATATTTATATTCTGAATCTGTTCTTTTATTTCAGAAAGTTCAGTCTGAATCTGGTTTTTTTATTTCAGATATTAACAGTCTGAATTTGTTCTTTTATTTCAGATATTTATAGTCTGAATCTGTTCTTTTATTTCAGATGTTTATATTCTGAATCTGTTCTTTATCAGAAAGTTCATAGTCTGAATCTGTTTTTTTATTTCAGATATTAACAGTCTGAATCTGTTCTTTTATTTCAGATATTTATAATCTGAATCTGTTCTTTGATTTCAGATATTTATAGTCTGAATCTGTTCTTTTATTTCAGATATTAACAGTCTGAATCTGTTCTTTTATTTCAGATATTAGTCCCCGTGATTCAGGACAGTCTGGGATGGCAGTCAGTTTTCTACCTATTCATGTTATTAGTAAGTATTCTCAAAGCTTTTCCAATTTTCCAACTTTTATAAATATCTTAATTACAGACAACCTCAAGTAGTTCTTCTCATTTTCATATTTTTCCAATTTTCACTTTTTGTGACAAATAATTTTCGTGGAATTTATATATTTTACGTACTTCAACAGTGAAATTATAATGTACATAGCCTTCATTCATTAATCAGAATAATTTTAATATACCACAGCAGGTACTTAAAAAAAAAACCCAGATTAACCTTAAGTTTGAATATAATGTTTCTCCATTTGGCAAAATTTTACACCTATTTACATCATCAAGTAGATATAAACTTCCATACTATTATGATATAATGTTGTTCTTCTGTCTGTATAGATCTCTTAAAAACTCAAGTTTACTCTGACGATTCCTTACTATTTTTTTTTTTTATTTTTACATCAGTTTTATTAGTATTGTGTACATGTAATGTGTAAATTACCAAATTATATTTTTTGTTGTATACAGGGAAATCTTGTTATGTCAAAATTGGTATGGTCAAAATTCCAGATATGTCAAAATTGAAAGTACGGCCCCGATTTTCATAATCCAAATATCTCGAAGTAATAAGAGCGGTCCTGTGAGTTTTGAGATAACAAGATTCACTGTATATAAATTCAACCAAATCTATTTTTATTGATACATTCTTCATAAACAGAGTTAAAGAACTTATATTACTTATGTACATACTTTCAAGAACTTTTATTTACTTTGGTTTTTTTTTCCAGACATTAATGACTGCTGCCTGTATAATGCCATTGTTCGTTAGGGAAGTAAAGTCATGTTGTGTTAATTACTCATTTTCGTGGTCTCATGGCTTCCATGAGAAACTGTACATTATCCACGATAACCAGGAGGAAGAAGATCTAATTTCAGACAGAGATACGTAAAGTCGCAGAAGTCAACATTCCATCAAAGATATCCTGTGATTTTTTTCCCAAATATTCTGAATAACTGGAATTTTTACATGTTTTACTTTACTGACTCCACACAAGGGCTTCCAATTCCAAAATTAACATAACATTGTTTATCTCATCAACCCCCGAAAAACAATGGACTCTTCTGAAATGTGTCTTTAGGGGTGAATGTGTTAACCAACTTAAAAACAGTTAGAAGTTATTTAGATTGTTTTGTGATAAAAAGAATTTATATGTGCAATATAGGTTTTATGAATTGTTCTTAATATTTTATCATTTTATGCATGTTTGCAATTTGTGTAACACACTGTAGATAAAAAAAATAGTGGCCTTTTTAGCTCACCTGGCCTAAAAGGCCATGTGAGCTTTTGCCATCACTTGGCGTCCGTCGTCGGCGTCGGCGTCGTCCGTCGTCCGTCCGTCGTTAAAGATCAACTCCTCAGAAACCGCTGGGCCATTTGCAACCAAACTTTGTCACAAGAGTCCTTGGGTGGTCTACTTTAAAAATTGTGTCCAGCATGTCCGCACCTAATCCAAGATGGCCGCCAGTGGGGATCATAGATTAACATTGGACCCTATGGGAAAATATATTCAAAGATATTTTTCTCTGAAACTACTGAGCCAATTAGAACCAAACTTGGTCATAGTAGTCCTTAGATGGTACCTTCTGAAACTGGTGTTTTTTTAAATCTGCACCTAATCCAAGATGGCCGCCAGCGGGGAACATAGGTTAACATTGGACCCTATGGGAACAATATCAAAGATCTTTTTCTCTAAAACCCTTTAGCCAATGGGAACCAAACTTGGCCACAATAGTTTTTAGATGGCCCCCTACAACATTATGGTTTTTGGGGGCCACATCAAATCCAAGATGGCCGCCAGCGGAGAACATATTTTAACATTGGACCTTATGGGAAAATACGTTCAAAGATATTTTTCTCTGAAACTACTGAGCAAATTGGAACCAAACTTGGTCACAGTAGTCCTTAGATGGTATCTTCTGAAACCGGTGTTTATTTAAATCTGCACCTAATCCAAGATGGCCGCCAGCGGGGAACATAGGTTAACATTGGACCCTATGGGAACAATATCAAAGATCTTTTTCTCTAAAACCCTTTAGCCAATGGGAACCAAACTTGGCCACAATAGTTTTTGGATGGCCCCCTACAACATTATGGTTTTTGAGGGCCACATCAAATCCAAGATGGCCGCCAGCGGAGAACATATTTTAACATTGGACCTTATGGGAAAATACGTTCAAAGATATTTTTTCTCTGAAACTACTGAGCAAATTGGAACCAAACTTGGTCACAGTAGTCCTTAGATGGTATCTTCTGAAACCGGTGTTTATTTAAGTCTGCACCTAATCCAAGATGGCCACCAGCGGGGAACATAGGTTAATATTGGACCCTATGGGAACAATATCAAAGATCTTTTTCTCTAAAACCCTTTAGCAAATGGGAACCAAACTTGGCCACAATAGTCTTTGGATGGCCCCCTTCAACATTGGGGTTTTTGAGTGCTACACCGAATCCAAGATGGCCGCCAGTGTAAAACATATTTTAACATTGGACCTTATGGGAAAATACGTTCAAAGATATTTTTCTCTGAAACTAGTGAGCCAATTGGAACCAAACTTGGTTATAGTAGTCCTTAGATGGTACCTTCTGAAACTGGTGTTTTTTTAAGTCTGCACCTGATCCAAGATGGTCACCAACGGGGAACATAGGTTAACATTGGACCCTATGGGAACAATTTCAAAGATCTTTTTCTTTAAAACCCCTAAGCCAATTGGAACAAAACTTGGCCGACAACAGTCTTTGGGTGGCCCCCTACAACATTGGTGTTTTTGAGGGCCGCACAAAATCCAAGATGGCCGTCAGTGGAGAAGATATTTTAACATTGGACCCTATGGGAATTGGTTCAAATTTAATTTACATATAAACAAAAATGATTTAGTTAATTTAACAGTTGCTGTACAAAAGTATGAATGCCCTCAGTATGATAGTGGTATGACAGTGTTATAATATCCTGTATGGGTTTTAAGAGATACCAGAGTGTCTAGATTTGATGTTGGTCAATTGTATTTATTTATTTATCTGAATCTGACAAGTAAAGGTATAATAATGCATATTGATATTGCCATGATTCAAAAGTGTCATAGCGTCTCTGATATTTTGAATTCTTTTTGTAAACCCATGCTGTAATAACATACATGTAATATGACAAATCATTGGCTTTTTACTTATTTATTTTTTTGAAGCATATAAAAACATTAAAGTGTTACATGGAAATTTTTAACAGAACAATTTTTATCTACTTTTAATCAGAAATCTGGATATATACTTTCAAGTGTTATAGTTTTTGTCTGTAGACTAGCTAGTCATATTTTTAAAATTTTTAATGGCGATTCTTAAATTTCTGAATTTTGAATAGGTTATCTCTTACAACATTTTATTCTGTTATCATTAATTTTATCAAATTTTTACCATATTTAAGCTGTCCTAAGACTTGTTTTTTAGAGTTTGTGTCATACTTTTCATCAAAGTTATCTGATGTTTTTTTTTTTTTATCATTTTATATATTAGTCACATAGTTATCATAACAATAATGTTGTTTTTTACTTATTGTATATGTGTCCTTGTTACAGGTATTATACTTGATATGACTTGTAAGATGATAGACCTTTTCCAAGTATTCAGTTCCGACATGGTTTGTAATAATATCATGCACCTTCAACGAGAAATATATGTCCTAAATAACTTCCAGTTAATAAGTTTATCACATAGGTTGCCAGAAATATGTATTATGTACAGTGAAAGGAGCCATATTTGAGAAGTAGCCTAAAGTAAAGGCATGGCACTTGTCAACTTTACAAGAACGAACATTTGGTTTAACTTTTCCCCTACTCAAATGACCTGAAACAAGATATAACTTAATGATGTCAATGTAGACATCACAAAACCGGAAGTGACATGGCTCACATTTCTGTTGACTCGATCCAAGTACAAAGTTATCCACTAAACTGAACTGAATGTGACAACTAGGAAAAGGTCTACTGTGTAAGAATAACATTCTAAGCCCAAACACTTTTCAAATTACAATTCCTTTAATATATTAACTTTTTATTTGTTTGTGATACATGTAAAACAGGAGAGGTAAAACAAGATATTTGCATTGGGATTTGAACCCAAGCTCCTAGCTTGCCATAAGAATAGTAAACAGTCATGAGTGTGTTGAGCTAGTTGGAAGTTGTTTTTTAAAGATCTATAAAGAAATATAATGTTATACTCAGATGAAGACCTTATTCTATGAATTTTTTTCTCCCCTTGTTAGCTCACCTGGCCCAAAAGGCCAAGTGAGCCAATGTTATGGCCTGATGGTTGTTGTCTGTTAATTTTTCAATTTAAACGACTTCTTCTCAAGAGCAACTGAAAAGATTTCAACCAAAATTGACAGGAAGCATGCTCTTGGGAAGGAGTTTCAAGATTGCAATAAAGGGGCTAGTACCCAAAGGAGCTCCAAAAAGGGTCAAAACTTTGTGAGTCTTTAAAAAATCTTCTTCTCTTCAACTAATTATCAGATTGCTTTCCAAATTGTATCCATTATTATTATTTCAATATCTACAAACTTTGTGTATAAAAAAATGGAAATTGTCCATAAACAAGTCATTAGTGGGTGCCTCAATTGACTTGACTATGATTTTATACAAATAGTTTTTCAACTCAAAGGTAAAGGTCATGGAGCCAAAGGTCAAGGGCACAGAGCCTATGTAAACAGAAAATATCACTTGCATAATTGACCAAAGTTACCAGGTGAGTGCCTAAAGGCCCTTTTGGACTTTTATTTTTTTTCAGGAACCTCTTGTTATACATACTGTTGAATTATGATTTGCGTTTTTGTTAGACTTTTTATTCATATTATTATATGGTACGCATTGACTCACCTACCCTTGGATGATAGCCACTGTAATGTTTTCCTCACAGCACTTTGCAGTGTCCACTACTCCAAAAATATGTAGCACCGGTAGATATTTATTGAATATTAACATAAATCTTGACCACAGTGAAACAGAGGCACTTACCTGGACTGATGCTGGGTCAGCCACCAGTAAACCTGTGTATTACTAAAGTCTAAGAATTGTTTACTAAAATTCAGCTAATCCTTAAATCTGATTGGCTAAGCCATTCATGTTACGAATAGTGACCGACAGAAGAATATTCTCAGGTTTTTCAGTGCTAGGCCCCAGTGTTTCCCTGAACAATCTCAGTGTTTGAAGTGAAAAACTTGACTTTGGCCAAGAAAAACTTGCCTTTTTCCTGTGATATTGACAAATACTCATATATAGATAGTACAAATACTGTATATGAGTGTGTATTGCAATTCCTTCTTGATTACCGTATGTTGTACATATTTCGAATTCTAGCCGATATTGATGTATGTATTTAACCTGTATCTGTAATTCCCTTCAGTGCAGGTAAAAATGTTAATGATTCGGAAGTGTGTGTAATTACTTGAATCATTCTCTGTATTTGTGTCTGTGCCATCTTATATGCTTATTTGTTTACAGCTATACTCATGTCTATACTATTTACCTTGAAATTTTCACTCCCATTTAAATTTTGCCATTTCCATCCTCGATAAGAGGGTGAATTTAAAATGAAAGCGAAATTTTCACGCTAAATAATTGAAGCATTGCCATATATACCATCCCTGAGACCATGTTGATGTGTGGTGGATTTACGAGGAGGTGAATATGTTTTTCTTTCCTATAAGGGTGAAAATTTACAGTAATTAATTACATGTGTTTTTATTATTGTTATGCAAGTGCCTTTAATTATAGAATCTGTATCTACATTCATCCTTCATTCTCCTGTCATTACCTAAAGTTACTGAGTTACTGTGCGTATATCTTATCACTGTATACCAGAGAATTTTTTGCCCTCATTTTATTCACCTTCAGAAGAGAGGGCCAATTTAAACTGAAGGCATAAATTGAATCATGGACTTTTCACCAAGTCAGATGGACGACATGTAAACCTGTTGCTTGTCCATCGTTGATTCATACTTTAAAAAACAAATTTAAGATCGGGGGAGTATGATATTTGTTGCAAAAGGGCAAAAATTTCCAGGCACAATGTATACAGTGATATCTTTGTCTGATTTCACTAAGTTTTGCCTGTAATTACTTTGCATGCACCTATGATTACACAGTTACTGACATTGAAATAGATTGTTGTCATGGTTTATTAACTTTAGAAAATGTCATATATTTGTCATGCCATTGGATGAGGTGAATATATAATATGGACATAGGAGAGGGGTTAAAATATTTCATGTTGACCTCTTAAAATTTGTGATCATTATGATGTTGTTTATTTAACTTTGTTGCTTGAAGATTGGCAACTTGTCTATTGTAGATCAATAAAAAGCCAGTTTCCATTTATAAATTTTCTTTTGTCTTCAGACCACAAAATAACATGTGAGCGATCGTTTAGATTACTTTAGATTACGTGAAGATTGTGACAAATGCAAATAACATAACCTTTTTTTCATTCTCGATGTATTTCATTTTCGAGTCTTCATTATCGTTGTCATAATCTGCAGGTTGCGGTCATTCCTTTTAGTGTAACCTTTAAATGGGTTACGAAGTTTTCTGTTATTTTGTGGCCAAGTCATTATACATGTATTACAAGTTTGACGACATTTTGTTTTGTAGATAGATTTTTTCTCTTTGTTGATTACCTATTACAAGTCTAGACAACCAATAGGAATTTTATAAATGTCTGTCTGTGCTTGCAATAAATAAAAATATATATATACCATTTCTTTGTTGATGATAATTTTGTTGTTAGTATATAAATGAAATGTTCAAGAGCTTCGTAAATTTCCTGATGATTAATTGTGGTCTATGTAACTTAAATGCAGATGATTGGATCTCTGGTTTGGTCTGATGCAAGAATCTGAAACAGAAAGTGACTGTCTTAGCATCAGCATTAAATAAATTGATGTGATGTTATTCAGCCAATCACAAACATTGTTACAAATACCTGAAATATGAAGTATAATAATGAAAATGATTAGTCTTTTAGTTGAAATTTTAGTGCGCAGTATAGTGGGTGTGACAAACAATACAACCCTCAATGTATAAACGAACAGCCATAGCATTAATCAAATTTCTGGCACCTCGCCAAGTGACATCTTCACATTGTTAATATTTCTATTTGGAACACAAGAGAACATTGAAACATAACAAAACCAGCAAGTGCATTACAGCCCCATGACTGGCCATTAATGCTCAGTTTGGATATTGATTCATATAACGCACCATGCAAATATAAAAATAAAATTTTCCAAGAAATTACACCAATGCATGTTGCTTTGTTTACAAGCAGTAAGAGTAGGAAAAATTTAGTGGAAACCCTACTAAAATCTGTTTATTACTTTCACATTCAAATTACACCCAAAGAAAGAAACATTATGGAGGTACAGTATAATATTATTATGGGAACATTTTATTTTTACATATCAATTATCTATCATACGTTATCACTGAAAACACAATTGACACCCTAACTGAGCATAAATATTTAGAACCATGACCACCGTCGCTTTATTGGGGCCTCGGCAGAAATAAACTACTGTAACAAAAAAAAACATCAACAAATGCTAATGATTATAAATGACAAAAATATTAAAAGCTACAGCACTAGAACAGTAACAACAGATAGCCAGATAAACATGTACATATAAATGCTATATTGTCGTCCAATTCACAAAACTTGATGGGGTGGAGTAACCTTTGGATTATTATACGGTTGATTCTACTCACTCTTGTGTTACGACAAGCTGCACAGGAAAAATATTTCATTCTTTACTGGATACTCGTAGATATAGGACAGGTAGGAACAAGTACTTTTGTTTGAATAACTTTACTATCATTTAGCTTTATAACCTAAATTTTAAACTTGTCCAGCTCAAGAAAAGGTTCGAAAAAATCCACCCTATCAGGTTATATGGATTTTTTCCTTATAACTCTAAAAGTAACTCTAATTTTTGTTAATGCACAGAAAATCAATTATATTTTACCTTATAAACTTGAGATCACTAAACATGAAAACCACGGGCTCCTTTTATTAGTTACAATCGCACATGTACAAATTTTAATAGATTCATTACCTTTTTGTCAATATCCGTTTCTTATCATTGAGTTCTGTTACTGATTTCCACAGTATCATTTTTTGTTGCATTTGTTGGTTATACAAAAACTTGGATGTGATTTTTTTGTACATGTGTGTATAAGGTATGTACTTTACAAAGAATTTTGTTTCATTTTTGTGTGTCATCAATTATTCTACTTATTGATAAAAATTGTAGATTGAATAAAGTATTAAACATTTGAATATGAATTTTTATTATTTGATAGTGTGGCTTTTTAGCTCACCTCAATGAAGTTGAGGGGAGGCAACCGCATGCCATAGGCATATGCTTTATGGTTTTGAGGTCAGGTTTACCTGCTATCACTGTCCATACATTGCATAATAAATAGGTCTTATGATACAAAGCACATGCTATGCATGCTTCAGATGCTGAATAAGCCCTGTAATTTTATTTATTTATTTTTTTTTGGCAAAACTGGCCCTACTTTGGACTAAGTCTAGTTTCAAAGTTGAGAAGATCAGTTAAGGTCAAGTTAATTGTGTGCAAAGTACATATACATGTGTATGTAAATTTTCCACACATAGTAATTGTTTATCTGTGCACACATATGGCATGCTAAAATCCTTTTAATGAATTGTAGTTTTTTTAGTTAAACCTAGTTTTCTCCAGTTAAACCTAGTTTTTCTTAGTAACCCACATTAACTTATGAAATGCTAGGTTTAACAGATAAAAACTAGGTAAAATTAGTTAAACCTAGTTTTTCTCCAGTTTAACCTAGTTTTTCTTAGTAACCCACATTAATTGTTGATATACTATGCTTAACTGAGAAAAACCAAAATCACAAATTTAGTTAAACCTAGATATTTCCTGAGAAAAACCTACTTAAACAGATAAACTAGGTTTAACTCCTCAAAACTCATTAATCAGTATATTATTTCTCAGTAACCCAAATTAACTGGAGAAAAACAAAGTTTAAATGAAAAAAAAATTATTTAATTGCACCAAAATCACACAAAATGAGTAAAACTTAGTTTTTCTTGAGAAAAAAATAGTTTAACTGAGATCAATCAGTTTTACTGCACACAATCACATTAATGAGTATGTGATTTGGGGGCAGTTAACCTAGTTTTTCTCTGTTAATCCTATTTTTTTCTCCAGGGCCAGAAGTCACCAAATTTACTCAGTACTCAAACTCAACTATCTTTTCATGATTTTGACTATAAAATAGTTTGTAAAAATGTCTGGGTTTGAATGATTAGGAGGCATATTATTATTTTTTTTTATCATTCACATATAAATTTTTGTGTCATACTCGGGATTTTCCTGTGAAAATGAATAAATATGTTGAGTACGGTACTCAAAATTTGAGTACGTACTCAAATAATATTTAAATATTTCTGAAGTTTTCTTCAAATGACCAATGATTTTGATCATTATTTACAATTATATGCTGTCAGTATATAAACATGTCCAGTTGCAAGATAAATTTTGATTGTTTTTACCTTAAAATCATGAAAGGTTAGTTGAGATTAAGTGCTGAGTAAATTTGGTGACTTCGGGCCCAGTTAATGTTGGTTACGAGAAAAACTAGGATTAACTGGAAAAAAATAGGTTCGCTCTTAACCCATCTTAATTGGAGAAAGACTAGGTTTAACACAGAAAAACTAGGTATAACTCATTACTTTTTTCATTTATTTTGTTATTTCCTAATTTTTGTTAACTATCTCTTGCTTTTTCTATCAAGTTTTCACCCGCATTAAAAAAATGAAAATATCAACATAAAAACTTGAAATAATGGAAAGATAAATATGTGAAGGCTTATTATATCATGAGACTAAAAACAGTTCTTTCGGTTGGATAAAAACATCATAGTGCTATAAGTACTTCCAGATGTTTCTTGTTTTATTTGCGTAATTTTGAACATTGTTCGTTTGTCGGGGTTTGTTATTTCCGGATTGGTACGTTTACCATTCTACCCTTTATATGTAGAAGTTGATTTCCTGTAGATATGGCGGCTCATACAAAAGAAAGTCGAAATGAACGTTTAGCAAGATCTTTCAAGGAACGCCTCGATGTAATTACACTTAAATGTCAAAATATACATCGTTTTAAGTTCAAAATGTTCTACCAGACTTACTTAGATAAAATGTTTCGTTATTGTCACAAGTAAGGAGAAAGTGTGAATGTTTCGACCATGTAAACAAGTCGAATCTTGACAAATGGGTAGTACTAGTAACTCTGTTAGTATTAATGTTGGGGTAATTAAATGAATAGTATCACATTTATACAGACTCTCGTTGGTAAATCTGTAAAACTTAATCACATATTGTCAATAGGCCTACATAAATAACCAAATTGTTTGCATTCACCCTGTCATTAAGTCTAGTCAACTTTCAATGATTCATCTCTCTCTCTCTGAAAAAATAAAAAGATATTTCTGTATTCAGTTATAACACGTGTAATTTGTAAGGTAATCTTTAGTCAAAGTTATAAATCTACTCAATTCATAGATTTTAGGATGGGGTTTAATTAAAATATTGAGTCTCCTCTGTACATGGTCACAGATGTACAGTCCTGTGCCAAGAGTGAGTCAACCAACGTCATTGCCCCATAGCTTTCTACATGTTAAATCAATTTTGTATAAATACCTGTCACAAAGTAATGTTCATGTCAATTCTTTTCGAACTTCACATATTTATTAAAAAGTTTATTCATCTTCACCTGATACTAATTTTAAACTCTTTTTAAACTTTCTTTTTGAGAAGCATCAATTTTCCTTTGCAGCCAGTCATTTGTTGAGGCAACTTACTATGAAGAATGAAGGAAATAACGCGGTAAATGCCGCTTGTGACTGACAAATACTTGTTGATTTCATGAAAAGAAATTGACACATTCCAAACCAATTTAGAAAGATAGTCCACAAACTTCAACATAATTCTGCAAAAGTTTACAAGATTTCATTCAGTGTATAAGTAAGGCCAATATTTTTTAAAAAGTTGATTTAGCATAGAAAGTTATGGGAAAATGACATTAGTTGACTTACTTTTGGCATGGGGCAACTTTGTATCAGTGATGTATAAATATCATGAGTCATCTGTCATAACTATATCATGATGATTTTTGGAGTTTCCACTTTTACCCGACTTCCAGAATGGGGGTCATACTCAAGAATCTCCTTGAAAAAACATAAATTCTGCCACCTACTTTAATGGTACATGTAGCATATGAAGAGGCATCCTTCCCCAGTATTGCTACTATACAATGATTAACTTTAAGTGCCAGACCTCTTTATGCAAAAATTAACTCGCTGCTTGTTCAGCAACTTTGTAGGGTGATACTTAACTAAATGAAGAACTCTAGATTTTTTTTTAGATACATGTAGACTGAAATACATGTAATATAAGTTACTTTATTTATAGACACTTTTCCATTGCATTTTCTTTGTTTTGACTAAACTCTTGTTTTGATTTACTCTTAAACTTTTCATCTTATCATTAATTTTTGTTGAATTAATTCTTTTTTAAATTCATTAATTATTTTATACCACGTTTTTACACCTGTCATTTTCTAGATACATGTATACGGCTGAGTCATTGTTTATAGATGGCATCTTCCAGATCTACTGTGATTCTAGTGAATCATGAATATTAAAAAAACTATAATTCTCAGACAAAATTTTATCTACTTTTGAAAGAAATTACTTGTTTAATTTTACTCTGAATCATACAAATTCATGGTTTGATAATATAGGAAAAATTCCTTATACCTTGGGAATTAAGACAGGAATCAAATATCAGGTAAATAAAGCCAAATTTTAAGTATTGAAATATGATAAAAAAGAACTCGAAGGAAAATCTAAATGTAAAAATTTAATATATTATGGTGTCTCTTTTCAGAAACTTGGTTGCCCATACACAGAAGATGTGGAGGACTCGTGGATAACAGAACTTATCTACAAACCAGGGGAACCCAGAATTAGATTACTACAGTGGCTGTTCTCTAAGTACTGTGTATTCATTATTAACAGCTTGCATACTACAATGGCTGTTATTAACAGCCTGCATACTACAGGGACTGTTGATTATAGCTTGCGTACTACAATGGCTGTTATTAACAGCCTGCATACTACAGGGACTGTTGATTATAGCTTGCATACTACAAAAGCTGTTATTAACAGCCTGCATACTACAGGGACTGTTGATAATAGCTTGCATACTACAATGGCTGTTATTAACAGCCTGCATACTACAGGGACTGTTGATTATAGCTTGCATACTACTACAGGGACTGTTGATAATAGCTTGCATACTACAATGGCTGTTATTAACAGCCTGCATACTACAGGGACTGTTGATAATAGCTTGCATACTACAATGGCTGTTATTAACAGCCTGCATACTAAAGGGCCTGTTGATAATAGCTTTCATACTACAATGGCTGTTATTAACAGCCTGCATACTTATACTACAGGGACTGTTGATAATAGCTTGTGTTCTACAATGGCTGTTATCCAAGTACTTTGTGTTCATTATTAACAGGGCTGTTTTATTTGTATTAACAGCTTGCATACTATACTGGCTGATGTGTTAGCAGCTTGTATATGGTACTACAGTGGCTATTGTGAAAATCTTGCAGTTACAGTGACCCAGTTTGTTAAATCATTCACCTCACAAGCTACAACTTTGACAGTATAAGCACTGCTCTTTTCATTTAACTTATTCACCCCTAGAGACACATTTGGGCTGACCTAATACATTGATGTACAGAGGAGTCCATTGTTTTTCAGGGGTTGATGAGTTAAGGGGGTTGTTCCCTCTGAAATCAGTTTAGGGGTGCAGAAAGTCATTTACTTGTATCATGTTCTAGTAGTTAGGAATAAAAGATTTAAAATGTGGTTAATAAATGCTTCAATTATGCTTGAAATATTTGCCTTTATGGTAAACTTAATTTATCAATTTATGCATTGTTCTTTTAAATTTGTAGATTTGATTCCAAGTTAAATGATGTACTTGATCCACAGTATGCCTCTAATGAATCAAAGATGGATTCCAGAATACAAAGTAGGTGTCACATGTATAATTACTGTAATTATCTAATTAAGGCTAGTAAGGGACGCCCCTTTTTTTGACAATTCCAATTTATGCATTTGTTATGGGCATCTTAATTTGTGTCAAAATCGGAACTTTATTGAAGTTTTGATTATCTGGGTTCTGAATCAAACTCGAAAGATCCATGCCATGTCTTAGACAAAGGATATGATGAATTTACAGCAGCCTAAACAACAGATTTTTATTCTAATGTTTTACGCCACACTCAACAATTTTCAGTTTTTGGTAGTGGTAGAGATCACCAGCCTTGTGCAAGTATACTAGCAATTTGTTCTCATAAATTCAGCTTAGGTTCTAGTGGTTCTTGAACCCATGCTGACTAGAATTGATAGACTCCATGGTTTAAAGAAAATTGCTCTAACAACTTTTCCACAAAATAAATAAACAT
Organism: Atrina japonica; assembly: GCA_030159075.1. Taxonomy (NCBI): domain Eukaryota; kingdom Metazoa; phylum Mollusca; class Bivalvia; order Pterioida; family Pinnidae; genus Atrina; species Atrina japonica. Next base: position 1,909,695 of record BROG01000037.1, on the reverse strand, counting down.
TCATATAAAGACATTGGCTATAGGACAACTTTACAATAGCCATGATAGTGGTGAAGTAAATCTCTAGCACCCTTTAAAGAATAAATACTTTGGAATGTGAACTGAAGAGTGTTATTTGTGAAAAAATCCTGGAGTATAATTTTTGTGATAGCATATTTGACTTCAGTATATGTGTATTACAGTGCATTTTTTGTCATCAATGCTGTACACGTGTCAGACTACAAAATAACACAGGATCGATCGCTCAGGTTACGTGGAGGTTACGGCAAATACAATACGATGATTTCTGTTATTTTATGGCCTGTGTGTTTATTATATCTTTGTTTTGCAGGGCTTTTACATGTGGCAACAACCCTAGGTTTATGCAGATATGATGACGTAGATTTAATCAGGGTAAGATCAATTTGAGAAACAGTTTTTGAAAAAGTATTTGATAAGTCTTCAGGCCACTAAGATCAATCAGTGATTGGAGGCAAATGCATCTTCTGCTTTTGGTCTGTGTCGTCTGATCACATCTTTCCAAATGTTAGTGTTCTGTTTGTTTAAATGGTGTTGTACACCACAGATAGGGTTCTCCATGGTGTAGATAGAGCATCAGGCTTTAAACCATGAAATGTATCATCTCTGGTCAGCATGGATTTGAGCCCCACTAGAACCTATAAAGCTGATTTGCCAGTTTACATGCAGAAGACTGATGGTCACTCCCCAGGTGTATTACATCCAGATTCCGAACCGAAGCTATTGTCCCTGTAACACAGTTCACATGTTATATCAGGGATGTCATATTAAAGAACCCTTATGTGCATAGGTCGGTTGCATGGGTGAAAGTTTGTAACACTTTCCCTACTTCTTGTGATATCCTCCATATAAGTGAAAAATATTTCATGAAACGAAAAAAGAAAATTGAACAAAAATCAAATCACTTTGACTTTAGGTAGACTTCAAGTCTTATCTGAAATTTTTTTCTGTGAAAAATGTTTGCCGACAAGTGCATATTGTTATGACACGTGTTTTATCTTTAGAATAATAAGTTAGCAAAAATTTCATTTATTAGCTTTGTTAATTTTTTTTTCCTTTGCTAGGGTGTTACATCACAAGCCAGACAGGCTAGTTTTATGGATCAACTTATAGATTTGGTCTACATCAAAGATGCCGCAGAAGACCCTGAAAATAAAGCATTGAGAGATCCTGGTGTCATCAGGTAAAATAAGAGACTGGAAGATCCTGGTGTCATCAGGTAAAATAAGAGACTGAGAGATCCTGGTGTCATCAGGTAAAATAATAGACTGAGAGATCCTGGTGTTACCAGAAAACAAGATCCTGGGAGATCCTGGTGTCATCAGGTAAAATAATAGACTGAGAGATCCTGGTGTTACCAGGTAAAACAAGAGACTGGGAGATCCTGGTGTCATCAGGTAAAACAAGAGACTAAGATATCCTTGTGTCATCAGATAAAATAAGAGACTGAGAGATCCTGGTGTCATCAGGTAAAACAAGAGACTAAGATATCCTGGTGTCATCAGGTAAAATAAGAGACTGAGAGATCCTGGTGTCATCAGGCAAAACAAAAGATTGAGATATCCTGGTGTCATCAGGTAAAATAAGAGACTACGATATCCTGGTGTCATCAGGTAAAAAAAGAGACTGAGAGATCCTGGTGTCATCAGGCAAAACAAAAGATTGAGATATCCTGGTGTCATCAGGTAAAATAAGAGACTGAGAGATCCTGGTGTCATCAGGTAAAATAAAAGACTGGAAGATCTCGGTGTCATCAGGTAAAATAAGAGACTAAGAGATCCTGGTGTCATCAGATAAAATAAGAGACTGAGAGATCCTGGTGTCATCAGGTAAAATAAGAGACTGAGAGATCCTGGTGTCATCAGGTAAAATAAGAGACTGAGAGATCCTGGTGTCATCAAGTAAAATAAGAGACTGGAAGATCCTGGTGTCATCAGGTAAAATAAGAGACTGAGAGATCCTGGTGTCATCAGGTAAAATAAGAGACTGGAAGATCCTGGTGTCATCAGGTAAAATAATAGACTGAGAGATCCTGGTGTTACCAGGTAAAACAAGAGACTGGGAGATCCTGGTGTCATCAGGTAAAACAAGAGACTGAGAGATCCTGGTGTCATCAGGTAAAACAAGAGACTAAGATATCCTGGTGTCATCAGGTAAAATAAGAGACTGAGAGATCCTGGTGTCATCAGGCAAAACAAAAGATTGAGATATCCTGGTGTCATCAGGTAAAATAAGAGACTACGATATCCTGGTGTCATCAGGTAAAAAAAGAGACTGAGAGATCTTGGTGTCATCAGGCAAAACAAAAAATTTGAAGCCCTTCACCAGCATTTGGTGACATCTCCATATGAGTAAAGAATTCTTGAGTGGGACGTTAAACAACAATAAACAAACAAAAAGCCTGTTTTTAAATCTCAAGGTATGACACTGGCAATAACTCCAACTGAACAAGCTACCAGAAGTTTGGCAAGCTTACTAAACTGATCTAGAAAAATGTTGACACCAACTGAATGTCTGATTTTACATTTTCTTTGTATTTTAGTGATGCGGTGGAGCTTGATGAACAATTTGTGACGGACTGTGGCTATATAGACGCACTCGTTAAGCAGGAAAAAATTGACGCCATTTTTAAATCTCGACTAGCGTTACTGCCCCCCGACTTACAGAGACAGATGGAGGTTGACTGGGCAGACAAAGGACATCAAAAAGACAAGTAACTATGGCAACATACATTTCAATATAATTCTTGTTTGTTTTCAATTAAAAATTCATTACAGGAAAAAATTTGCTAAATAGGTCACCAATTTTAATATTGTCTTTGGTTAATTTTTCACTAGATTTTTTTTTGGGGGGGGGGTGATAAAACTCCCCATTATCCAAGTCATGAGTGATTTTTGGGGAAGTATTTGATAATTATGAAATGATTATATCATAAAATATGATTAGCGAAATAAAAACAGATTTCAAGCTTCAAGTCTATTTCAGAATTAAATCAATTAATATCTCAAATTCACAAAATTGTTCAACAGATCCTTTATCTCTCATCTGAGTCCCCCCCCTCCAAAATCTCACTAACTGTCAATATTCTCACCATAACTTTTATCCATGTTTGTTACATTTTACAATGTAAAAAAGAGCATTTTCAAATGTTGCTTTTTTATTATTATTTTGCCCCCCCCCTTTTAGGAGAATACCGAGTCCTGAAGTTCACAATTATTGTTACCCGTGATCTAGAGGTTCTACATTCCAAATTTTGAGAGAATTGGTAAAATGATTTCTGAGTAGTTTACATTACACAAGCTCATACGTTGCACAATATGGGGCTCAACTGATCCAAAAATATGACAGGTTGAGTGCATTTTGAACATTTGACAATTATCAGACATTTAAGTGTCCCTATAGTTCCTTGTAAGTGCTATCTTTTGTTTTTTTATTTTATTTGTATATATAAAAAGATGGCATGAAGTGTCTGAGCAATACTATAGGAATATCTCCATGATTTTTAAAGTTTTGTAGAAGAACTGTGTTTTATCCCTTTAATTTTGAGAATTAATCCTATGTAGTCCTTTAATGATCTTGTCTGGTCCATTACTTTTTTACGTATTTCACACAAATGATGTCCACTACCCTAGGGTGTTGCATTTCTACAAGGTCATGGTCACAGTGCCATTATGAAGAATTTGCTGCTTTTGGGGGGTATTTTTCTCTTTAGAAAAACTCTAGTTTCAATAGAAACAGTGAATGGTCAGAATCATATTAATGATTTTAAGTATCTTTGTTGTTGGTTTTTAATGTAATCATACAAATAGTAATGCACACTTTGATTTTTTAGACCACCAAAAGTGGACATATGTGAACTACTAGATTCTGCAAATAAATTAGCACAAGACCTTGAGAGACAGAAAGAAATTTTGAAGGAATTAACAAAAAATGTGAGTACAAAACATTCCGTCATTTAATAAAGAATTGTTGCAAGTTGAAAGTGAAAGAAACAAAAGTGTTTGGCACACAAACATCTACATAACAGTCAACAGGATAGATTTAGTCTAAATTGACATTTAAAGATCTACAAAATTAGAAAATTGTCAGGTTAATTCCCCTTTTAAGTCAACTTTTTTCATAATTATATTGAAAGTATAGTAGATAGATAGAAATTGTACAAATTTCCTTTTTGCTAAAAGTCTAGGTAAGCGATTCAGGCTCTTGGAAACCTCTGGTTTTTAACCATGGCAAAAATTTCCAGGTTTACAGCTTTTCTTTTCAAAATTAAATACTGAAAATGTGGAAATGTTCATGTAGGGAGAAAATTGAGAGAAATTTTCAAACTTAACCATTTGTGAATTACTTAATCAATGCAAAAGCTTATGTGTATTTATGTTTACACATTAATTAACCCTGCATGAAAGGCTTAAACCATCCCCCCCTTGCTAAAGATATCAAAGTTTAAACTATACAAATATATTCTTTTTTATTTCACTAGTATAAGTACCAAGAGGTTGATAAAAGTCGGAAAGAAAAAGTTAGTCGGACCATGCACCTAGTATTATCCGAGTTGTCACAGCTGGTTGTGGGATTCTCATACTGTTACGAGAACGAAATCAGTCACTGGTGCAACAAAACACCACCAGCACTAACACAGCTAGGGCCAGCCTTCAAGAGAGTTCACAATCTTCTCCAACAATTTGTCAAGGTAATGTGCTTCCAAATAAATATTTATTTACTCATTCTAGTAATTCATATTGAGATAGTTTTTCTTTCTGCCACCTAAATTCATAAAAAAAAAAAAATCTATCACAAAAAAGTGTTTATTATTAGTAACTGTTTGTAATTATGTCTCTCTCCCCATAAACAGAAACTGAATTATTAGAAATTTTCTGAGTTCAAGGGGCTTAACTCTGTCAAAAATTTTTTAATGGTAACCAAATAAGAACTTGACCTACATATTCTCAAGATGTATCTGTATGCCAAATTTCATTTTAATATGTGCATGCTGCAGAGATGATGAACAGAAACTGTTGGTGTATGTACCAATGGACAGCGGCAAAGCAATATGCCCCTCCTATGAAGGGGGAGGGCAATAAAAAATACCATCCTTTACCATTGTTTTGAGAAGTGCATCCCCAACTAAGATGTGCATTTAGGAAAAGAACTATACTGTATACTTTGAGAGTTCCTTGTACAGATAATTTTGGTAAACTGCCTCTGATTGTTGTTTAGAAATAATGGTGGTATTATGGAGTTTGGCAATGAATTGAATTCCCATAAGGTTACCATTGTTTGGTATCACAAATATATTTTTAATGAACAGAAAACAGGACAACAGTACATACTAAGTAATGATCTTGTTTATTTAATTCTTACTACTGCTGCCTGGCTTTACACTGGTGATCTGTAGTGGCCAATCAGCTACTTGACTGACAATGATCGCATACGACAGTATACTGAGAAAACCGACATTTTGAAATGGATGTTTGTTCTTAAAATAAAGCAGTGGATGGCGATAATGAATTTGGCTTTACAAAGAGAATTTTGTATAGCAGGAAAAATGTTCTTATGCATTATTATGTGAGTGGCAATGATTTGAGAATTGATTGTATATTAAACTATAAAAACCCATGCAGAAAAATGTAATATTACAGGGTTTCAGTTATCTATACTATTATTATACAATTGTCGGGCTGGAGTCTAAACATCACTTCATTAACCTGGACAAGTTTAGATTTTAGGTAATAAAGCATAACAACATTAAAATTACTCTCGTAAGCGTAATCGTTTCTACTTGCTATGATACCTAGGTGTATCCAGTGAGGAATAAAATCCATTTCCTTGTGAAACTTGTTTTAACCAAACAGCGAGTAGAATCATCAATATGATGATCAAATGGTTACTCCCCCAACCCCAAGGCCGCCACAAAGTTATGTGAACTGGACTGAATAATATATGAGATCAGGGTCATGTTTTCATCTTGTGATGGCAAAATGATTCTATACTATGTAATATACTGGTACTCTTCTACATGCGATCAAATTATCCTCCATTTGTAGAGATTCGTTGTAGCTGTGTCAGACATTGAATTAAATTTTTCATTGATGACTTGCTGTACAATATTGTCACAGGATGAAATTGACAATCTGCCAAAACTTGTGGAGAACTGAAGTGATGATGATATAAGTACATACAAGTCAGCTCAAACCAATCAACTTCAGGCAGACCACTTATCTTTCTCTTGTTGAAATATGTACACATCAATCAGTTTCATCACTTACATAAACGCAAGTCAACTCAAGCACTATTTCAGACCAAAACACTTGTATTTACCATGCATCCGCTAATATCGTTGAACCTCAAACATGCTGTCTTTGATTTTATTAAGGTGACATTGTCTTTGGAATAGCGTATAGTCTTGAAAGAAGCACTGTTTTTGTCTCTTAAAATTTAGATTTTGCGTAATTATATAAGGCATAATCATTCGTTTGATAAAAAAGAAACAAGCTTTTTTCTGCATTGGCAAATCAGAATGATATGTCTTAATTTGTAGTACTTCAAAATTGCTTACGACTTGTTGATATTAAGAGAGGTAATTTTTAGATTATGTAGGATAATCTATTTATTTTTATTCAAGTATTAGTGTGTATGATCTATTGTTTTTATACAAGTATATTAGTGGGTAGGCTAGGGGGTGTGATCGATTGTATTTTATACAAGTATATTAGTGGGTAAGCTAGTGGGTATGATCTATTGTTTTTATACAAGTATATTAGTGGGTAGGCTAGTGGGTATGATCTATTGTTTTTATACAAGTATATTAGTGGGTAGGCTAGTGGGTGTGATCTATTGTTTTTATACAAGTATATTAGTGGGTAGGCTAGTGGGTGTGTGATCTATTGTTTTTATACAAGTATATTAGTGGGTAGGCTAGTGGGTGTGTGATCTATTGTTTTTATACAAGTATATTAGTGGGTAGGCTAGTGGGTGTGATCTATTGTTTTTATACAAGTATATTAGTGGGTAGGCTAGTGGGTGTGTGATCTATTGTTTTTATACAAGTATATTAGTGGGTAGGCTAGTGGGTGTGATCTATTGTTTTTATACAAGTATATTAGTGGGTAGGCTAGTGGGTGTGATCGATTGTATTTTATACAAGTATATTAGTGGGTAAGCTAGTGGGTATGATCTATTGTTTTTATACAAGTATATTAGTGGGTAGGCTAGGGGGTGTGATCGATTGTATTTTATACAAGTATATTAGTGGGTATGATCTATTGTTTTATACAAGTGTATTAGTGGGTAAGCTAGTGGGTAAGATCTATTGTTTTTATACAAGTATATCAGTGGGTAGGCTAGTGGGTATGATCTATTGTTTTTATACAACTATATTAGTGGGTAAGCTAGTGGGTATGATCTATTGTTTTTATACAACTATATTAGTGGGTAAGCTAGTGATCTATTGTTTTTATACAAGTATATTAGTGGGTAGGCTAGTGGGTATAATCTATTGTTTTTTTATTCAAGCATATTAGTGGGAAGGCTAGTGGGTATGATCTATTCTTTTTTATTCAAGTATACAAGTATGTGAGCTTGCATGTGGGATGATCTGCTCTTTCATGAAAAATGTTGATCAAGATATTCCAAACTAAAAGATTATGATAAATCAATGTTAATTCTATGTATAGAACAACTTTCTTTTCAGCTTTTAAAAGGTTTTGAATCTATAAGAGCTTCCTATACACATTTGGCAAGAGATGGAGTCCAGAATGCTCGCAGTTCAAGTCACCTTGGTAATGTTATTTAAACAATATAGTGAAGCCTGTCTTGGAAGGCCATATTCTGAAATCAACCATGTTAAATAATTCTTTAAATAAAACTTCTTTTGAGAAACCACATGTCTTGACACCATATTTCAGTGGCAGATGGGGTGGTCTCTCAAAACAGGTTCCACTGTATATACGTACTGTTATATCCACCTGAAATAGGGTACTACATGTTCCCTTCTTATTTTAGATGGATGGGATGGTGTTGTAATTCATTCCACTGTAAAAAAAATATTTCAGCACATACCTAATTTTATCAGTTTTCATGCAATGACATAAATGCACTGAACTTTATGTGCATTTGAACTGGCAGTATGAATGGGAACATGAAATACAGGACACAAACACAATTATATAGTTCGTTGATAAACTTTGACCTCAAAAAAGAAAAAACACATCTAGCTGATAGTGAATGCACTAAATACTGAGAAAGGAGAAATGTTTTAAGGAATTGTAACTGTGTGTGTGTGTGTGTATATATATATATCGGTAAATATCATGGGGTTAAATTATCTTTGTTTTAAAAATTTATCAGATTCTTTGAAATAAAAAATGTTTGTAAAGTAAACTGTTAGTATTACTTAGTGTACTTAATGTAAACTCTATAAAATTAATTTTTCATTCACAATTCATTAACATCCATCATAACGATTCCTCTTACAGCCAGTACAGGACAAGCCATGTTGGAAAGCTTCCAGGAATGTGTTAGTGTGCTTGACGAGTCCATTCAGCGTCATGAAGCAGATTTCAGCACTGTCAGTTCAACGAGATCATTTAAACTGAAAATATGAAACAAAGTGATAACATAAACCACCTTATAGTATAAATGCAAAAACCAACTGCTGATCAAACTACATGACAACATGAATGTCGAATACAAGACTTACCATAACTTTGATATGGGCACTGGTTCTCAAGAGATTTATTAACAGAACACAAAAGAAAACTAGAGGAGTTGAAATATGATTATGCTCAAAGTCTAAGGCAAGGGGACATAACTGACGTTTTGTGTAACTTTTCAGTATCCCTGAACTGGAGAACAATCAATATCTTTGATAATGATTTGTACGCAAACCAGATAAAACCAATATTACATTTTAAGATTCTAATTTTTAATTTGATTTTTTTGTTTTACGCCACACTCAACAATTTTTCAGTCATATGATGGCGTCCAGTTTTTATTGGTGGAGGAGAAACCCTGGTTACCCGGGTAAAGACCACCGACCTTCCGCAATTTCAACTCCATTTATAATGAGATTGTATATAACAAAATACCCGGTTATTGCAAGGATATAGCTCTATCCCATGCATTACTTACATAATAATATATGGATCCAAATAACAAAAACTGGCTATAATGCAGTTTAAAGTTATCTCCCTTCCACTTCTTTTAAAGTGTAGTTGACTGTATTTATTTTATTCATAAAAATCCATTTTCATTTGTAAGAGCACAGACTCATCCCAAGAGTTGTAACTTTTTCATGACAGGTTTTGTTGAATATAAACATTTTATTTCAAAAATAACATTTTAGATATTTATATCTTTAGATAAATTACACACAATTGTTTGTCATGTATTTAAACATTTAATATAAATTTACATTTCTTTAAGGTTCATTTTTCCCTAAAATTTTATATCAATTCTGCATTTAAGTTTTAACATTTTAATATCAGAAAAGTATATCCATCTTCGTATCAATTTTGCTTATATTCTATCTGTTAAAGAATAAGTTTTGCCAATTTCTGGAGGCAGTTTTATGTTGTAAGATTTACCTCCCCTTATAAGATGACCGAAGCAGGATTTTAGCCTATGTTTTACAGAAAAATGAGTTGTGGCTGAAATAGAAATAGATTTGTTGATGTGTCCCTACATACCAATCAAGATTTGATTTTTAAATTTTTTTTTAAATCCATACAAATTTGGAGTTTTTCCAATTTACATGCAACCAATTCACTTCTGTTATTAACTTCAAGTGGTCAAAGCAACGAGATCAAACATTTTTTTTTTAAATTATGGCCATAGCTGAAACCCAGTAAATTGCCACAAATCAGTAAGTATGTCATTGGAGGATGATGAAGCGTCATATTAACAAAGGTTTGAGATACTTTGTAATTTTTTATAAACATTTAAACTCTTCTAATGCTGTTGATATTTTGTTTATTATGAGTGATTATTAAATCATTTCATTGTTAAGGTTAAAACATATGAATAATAAAATGCTTTAATGCAAAACAAATGTTTTATACTGTTGTTAGTGCCATTCAGATTTTTATCCTTGTCTTTTGTGTTCTTATCCTTATAAATACAACATTAACTTAAACTTCATATGTGGAGCACTGGTGAAGGTACAGTCACAACCATTTTAAAGCCAATGGTATGACCAGGTACAGTTCAAGTCACAGTAGATGGGAAATTTATAATTTAATTTACAATGCGACTAGTTGAGTAACTTGAAGGGGAATAACTCCCAATGTATTAAATGACGTCATAAAATGAATACACATAATATGATAATACTAATAGTCAGAATGCTCTGAAAACATGACTTTCTGATGATTTTATTTTACATTCACTTTGTGCAATAAATGGTCCCTTTCTTTCACTTTTCAACTACAACAGATGGCAGCCATTGCCTATGCAAAATACCCGTAGGGGTAATTTGAGTGCAAATATCTAGAATAAATTGGATTAATTTTTATTTGTCATGGACATGGATAAATGACTCATTATACATAGAATACTGCTACGCTAACTTTAAGAGGTAGGTATCAACCATTTTATTCAGTCAAAACTAGTGGACGATTAATTTGACTTAGACTATAGCAGTTATCTAACCATAAACTTGCGAGTCAAACAGTCTACCACTAGGACATCGCAAGTGGTTAAAAACATTGACAACTACCTCAGTATTTGGTAAATATTGCACATGTATATCAAAATACCGGTATTTCTAGATATACTCTACATGTTACAAGTGCAGAAATGGGTAAACAAACCCAGGACCTTCCGAATACTAGCTGTAAGCTCTTACCAACTAGGCCAACACCCATGATACCAATACACTTTGCTTTGAGGGACACAGGATTCCAGTTATAATATTAACATTCAGGTGTTAAACTTTTGAAGTCAATATACACTGAAGCAATTAGACATCATTTACAGTTCCTTTAATTTCACTTTTAGTGTTTCATGCTTCAAACCTTAGCCTTTCTCCAAACATCGTACTTCTGAGCTTGTCGTTCCAAGTTTACATACTTAAGATCTGTGCGTCCTTGTTGGACAGAGAAAGCATCAAATTGACTTCATTATAAATAAATTGTCATATACATGTAATCATATACATTTCCCAGCAATATAAATGTGATTTGCTGCATTTCATTTTCAACTTCCTGGTGTTGCATATACACGTTATGTTGTTACGAATGTCTTTTCCAATATCTTCCCTATATTTTTTTTCAGTCATGTGCAGTTCAAGTTCACAACTCTTACATAAGAAATAGATGTAGGGTATTAATCTATATGTGAATTACATGAAGATGCAGAAAAGAAGCAGACCACCAACAAAGTTTGTCCTTGAATAGCTATGAAAGATGTTAACTTTCTCCTATATTTAGAAAAAATATGCTAATTTTCATCTATGTGTACACAAAGTTCAGCTATACCTTTTTGGTGACAGCCTACTTTAAATAAATTGTCTTCTTCTCCAAAAACTATTAAAAGCCTTTCAATGAAAGGACCAAGATATATTACTTACATAAGAAATAATACTCCAAAAACTATTAAAAGCCTTTCAATGAAAGAACCAAGATATATTACTTACATAAGAAATAATACCGGTACTCCAAAATCGATTAAAAGCCTTTCAATGAAAGGACCGAGATATATTATTTACATAAGAAATAAATACAATTACATACATCATACATGACTATGATTTACAATCCAAATTTTGTAATAATTTTACATGCAATATTAACTTGTTCACTCCAAAATAATGATATTAAACCATACTATTTATTGATTTGGGCAAGTCTAAATGAGACCACAGGGGTTGATGAGTTAAAAATTATTCTGAATTATTTTATTGATCATGATTTTTTTATTACATTTTAATTATTTTTCATAAATTTAATTGGTAATTTAATTACTTTCCTTACTCCTACCACATTTAAAACTCTTGTAGGTTTACTTTTGTTTTATTGTTTGAGTGGAAATGCCATAAGGAACTCTTTCCTTTTAAACAAAAAGTAGAAGAGTCACAAGAATTTTTCTTCCTACTTGATATGAGTGACACCTACTTGTAACTATCCTATCACTACAATTGTACTTAAGACAAAAAACTATAACAAGTTTACTTAAAATGATTTACATCATACTTAATTTGTAAAAACTTAAAACACATCATCTTTACAGGAATTTCCATTCTAAATCCTTAACGGGCATTAGCTGCGGTTTTTTTTTAAATCCCCTTTTTTACTGCTTAGATTGATATACAATAACAAACAGATATACAAAGGCATAAATATTCTTAAATTCCTAAATATTGTGGAAGTTGCTTCAGAAACTTACTTTCACAAAACATTGGAATATAAGATTTTTTTATGCCTATGTATAGCTCTTATTTATTACTGTACATCTAATACATGGACAAGTAGAAAAAAATCTAAATATTTTTTTTTAAACAAAGTAGACATGTAACTTTAGTTTCAAACAATTGACAAAGCATCTAGCACATTCTCTTCCTGTCTGATTATCAGTCACTGGACTTCCAAGTAATCGTATTAAATCAATTACTATTAATCGTATCAAATCATTTACCTATAAACTGTGGGTGATCCTTTTTTCCCCCATATTTTATCTTTTCCTTTTGTAGTAATACTTCAGGTAATAGCCAGAAATACTTCCTGCATACTTTGTATGCGGTAATATTGTGATGTAAATTACTAAAGTAACATGAAATAATATTTACCCAACTGTTCTTTTTAAATCGGACCATTGGAGGTTCTTGGAAAGAACAATGGTGACACATTCCAATACAAGAATACATGTATAGGTACAGTGGGACCTGTCTTGAGAAGAATGATCAGAAATATCATTTCTTGTACATATGTGACCACATTCTGCTAGACACTGATCAGTTAATTCTTTTTTTTTCAATCGGAATTGCTTTTGAGGAACCATTTTAAGTGCAAATATAGGTCTCAAGACAGGTTTCACTTTTGCTACACTATATGACTGATGAGGAAGCAGATTACAAAGTTTTTATATATGTAGATTTCATCTGACTTTACAACTAGTAAACAACAAACACACAAGTACTACATGACTGAAATAAACATGATCTTATGTACAAATTGTCAGCAAATAATAACCAGATTCATAAATAGTCAATATTTTCCCTTACATTTGAGATGTAAATATATGTATGCCAGGTGTACATTTTTTTTAAACAATTTACAACAGAACTGTTTATTTGCTGACAACCCTGCACATACATACACATGTACAGTGAAACATGACGACAGTTGTATGATAATTAATGCAAAATTATGAGCATTACCTCAACTGTTCAATAGGACTGCACCCAGTGCCCGAAGGTCACATCTGTAGGTACAGTCAGCAGACAATCACCAGGCTTTTGTCATCTGTACTGAAAAATAAAACTCAAAGCATTCAAAAAATAATGAACAACATACAAATTAAATGCACAAATTTAATAAATAAAATTGACATTTTTAATTCATTAGATTTAAAATTTTACAAGTACTATGAGGTAGATTTAGTTGTGTTATGAAATCCATATTAGCACTAAAATTAAAACAAATACATTTGACAAACTTATTAAAATCTCTCCAATCTTCACATATGTTCAGATATATAATGTATGCATTGACATGTTTAAAGGTGAAATTTCATAAAAGTGAATGAAGCACAGGACATAATTTATGACAAGATTTATATATAATTATAAATCTATATCAAAAGAATTAAAATGAAATTAGCCCGAGTTTTGTTTACGTTCATAAATTAACCTTTTCAAAAGTTTATTTTCTTCCTCAAGATTTATGTTTTCTGTCCTTAACTGATCTATTAATGAACTACTTTGAGGTATTTTACATTTAACATTTGAATAACATTTTGCAGACTCGTGAATTTGTTCCAGTTCTTTCTCTAAAGCATCAGCTTTTTCTTCCATTTTACTTAACACATTAACTAAATCCGTTTTGGACATGTTTTCTAACTGTTCCGTTTTTATCGAGGTATACGCCCTTTCAAAATCTTGTTCCATAAACGCAATCGTATCTTCCTGATCAATAACGGATTTACGTGTACTCGTGTCCTGCTTGCCTTCACTGTACTTAAAATCCATATCTGTAAATAGATCCGAATTTTCCGGTGAATACATATCAAACTGCTGTCGTTCTCCAAATGGATCCGGTGAATCGAAACTTAGATATTCACAAGAATGTGAATGTCCAAAGTGGTCATCCATGAGGAACTGAGTGGAATTCTGTGGCGCCTTCGGGCTATATCGTGGACGGAGAACTGGTGCCAATTTCGAAACTTTTCGTACACATCTTTGTCCGTGAATTTTTAAGGTAGAGTTTGATTCAAAAGATGACAACATTTCACACTGATCACACAAATCTAGAAAATCGTCGTCAGTTATTTTCAATACTCCCTTTTTGTTACGATATTTTCTCTTCCCGCGCCGTGTTTTTCGCTTTCTGCAGTGACGAAATTCCTCAGTTTCACTTTCAAACATTTCACTCTCAATTTCATTGAAATTTTCAACTTCTGTCATTATGGTCTTCTTTGGTTTTGTTATGTTACCAAAACGAATGCTGATACACACGTGAAGGTTTAGGTTTAAAATATTTTCTGTTCTATACCCTTCCTCGTCCGTAACAAGCTGAAAAGTGTTTCACAAACGTTGCAACACAACTATAATAAACAGGTTTGTGACCACGTGACTACGTCGTCTTGCATACGAATTGCCAAACGTCACGCAAGCGTACACTTCGTCTCCAGAACGTTTGATTACAAGATTGATTTTGAATCTCGATCCCGATTTGAAGTTTCGGTTATTTGACGTCTTTCAACCTGTCAACGCCATTCAGCGAAACTTCTGGCTAATATGCCATTGGTCAATTAATTCACGAAAGTTCGGCGTCCTTTTTTCAAGTTAGACTATCCAGTAACCGTGTTCCCTTTCCACCACTGGAAATTGTCACAAACATGAAACCAACAGGGACGTTAAAGGTCATAGAAAACGATTTTGAAGTTTATCATTTTCCGTCCAAAAGTTATGTAGTCAAATTATCCGGGTGAAAAATGACCGGATACTTGTTTATCGTACCATTAAAGGTCACCTTTTGGAGTCTATAAATATATTTATGTATTAATCAATTGTTTCATACTTGCTCTCACTCTATCTGACAGCAAAAGCAGTGATATTTATAACACAGAGGCGGATCTAGAAAGTTTCCAAATAGGGGATTAAGGTGTAAATGAGTTTGTATATAACATACTTTATTAGCGTCTGTTTTTTAATGAAAGCTTAATAAACATAAAGAGCCTGAAATACTATCCTTATGTTGATAAACAGGTCATTTAAATAATCTGTCCTTTGTAATGAGGGCAGAAAAACTGAGACCCTATCCCTCCCCCATTACAGAGGACAGACTAAAGAATGACTTGTTTACTAACATACAGACAAACGTCTAGGCTTCTGTGGATAAACTGAGTTAAAGCCGAGACATGTTAGATTTTAACAAGTTTTTGAAAAGCTCTGTAAGGCCATTTTGTGGCTAGATTCTAGTAACTTAACTCGGGGTATCGGGATATACCAGCAGTCAAAAAAGTGTCGCCGGAATGCCAGGGAAGAGATGGGTTCGAATGCTAGATAACGTTCGGTGTGGGTTCGGTAGTGTATGCTGCCGCGGGTATATTTTGGAAGTTGTTAGCCTTCAAGTAACCATTTTCTAGCCATTCGATACATGCAGATTTTTCTCTCAGGCGTAAACCATAGATCCAACCCCACTATGAGTAATTATCAAGGGGCATGATGACATCAATTTTAAGGGGGTCGGAAAGTTATCAAATTTTCAGAAAGCTGTAAGTGGCCACTTTTTCACTTAATTGTCATGTCTAATTACTGATTTTATTCCAAACTTATTAAAAGAAATTTCAACAAAACCTTCTTTTCAAAAATGAAAGGGGATGCATTGTCCGTACCCAAACCGGCTCTGAATCCGCCAAAGTAGCATGTGTTAAATACATATGCAGTGGCATAGCTGGGTCCAGAAAAGTGGGGGAGGAGGCACAATCGTTCAAAATATTGACAATGGATTACAGGGACGGATCCCCGAATTTTTAAAGAGGGGGCGTAACTTTTTTTCAGTGGTGTAGGAAGCAAATCAAAAGGTATTTTTAAAAGGACTAAGTTTGATTTAGGTGACATTAATTAAACTTGTTTATACTTTAAAAATTAAAATTGAGACTAAAATTAAAACTGTTTATGCAATGCATACCTCGTCAATAGTAGAGTGATGACATCAATAGCAGAGTGATGATTTCAAGTTGAAGCGGTGGAATTCTTAATTAAAGTCGCCGAGCGGAGCGATGCGCGAAAATTTTTGGAAATACGTCTTTAATTTTTCGACTTTTTATAGAAAAATGAAAGGTTATACACCTATTTTACAACTATAGGGGGCACTCTTTCCTTCATCACTCCACATATTTTTTTTAATTTGGAATCCCTTTTTTCTCCATCCAGACGCGAAAATACGCATAGCAATCCGCTAATAAACCACTTTGATTATGATTCTCAAAAGAAGGTAGGATCAGCAAGAAAGCTACTAAAATCGAGACAGAATTTTGGCCTAGTATCCTCCAGACATTGTTTATTAGCCCGATGAGGCATCCTCTCGCTTCCAGACACAAAAATCGCCATTTAGTCCAGGCTCCCAGAAATGTTCAATTATTAAAGCCCAAAGAGTTAATTATCACATTAAGACTCGTTTTTATTCTGGCCAAATATTGCATTAGATTGACATGCGTATCATTTATCAAAAATAAATTGATTATCACCAAACACAAATGCATTCAGAGCATGATGAGGGAGTCCAGAACATTTTTGATTTTTAAAAGTTATGTTTTTTCTGGATTCCAGACGTGTTGATAATGTATGAAAAAACTGGTATGTGAGAAAGTATGGGGAGGGGCCGTCCCTGACCTCACCGGTACCTACGCCTACAAACATGTAATGCCGTGTAAATAGGTAAGTAGTACAAATAAACTTTCATATTCATACAAGCCGAGGAAACGAAAACGAAAATTTCTTTACCGAAATGATTGGCTACAGGGAAGGAAGAGTATATATATATATATATATGTATAATGTAATTATTTTGGCCGAGCATAGCGAGGCGCGAAAATTTTGGTAATAGTAAGTACGGATTCTGGAAAATCAATCATTCAAGAATTATAACTACTGCTATGAAAAAAATCTAAATACATGTATTTAAATAATTGTGGCTGTGTAATAAAAGTAATTACATCAAAAAGTGGGGGATATTTGTGCCCCCCCCCCCCGTTTCAAAAGTGCGGGGCACGTGCCCCCGCTGCTCCCCTTGACCTTGATATGTAAATCTGGTTGAATGATCTTCAGCATCCCCCTGGGCAAAACCAGTACCTGTACATTACACTAAAAGCTGTCCAAACCTCTCGTTTTCCTAGCTTGACAAATGATATTTACATTTTTCTGTGAATTGACCAAAACACCAAATAAATCATTGGCGAATTATGATATCAATACAAATGCTGTAAGGTAAGGAGACTCGGGAATGTGGCAAGTTGGCAACACACGGTCTGAACAAAAATCGAGGGTGGGGCTGCCAATTATTGATTTTAAGAAGGAGGTGCTTTAAAATAACGATTTGTTTGTGGTTGTTATTTTTTTCGACAGTTTTGTCACGATTTAATTTCATTTCCGTTTTTGTTGGGAGTTTATCTATCTTTCATCCACTAATTTATTTAATTCATTTATTTGTTTCATTATGCTTAATACAAATCAATTTCAGTATTATAAAATAACGATTTGTTTGTGGTTGTTATTTTTTTCGACAGTTTTGTCACGATTTAATTTCATTTCCGTTTTTGTTGGGAGTTTATTTATCTTTCATCCACTAATTTATTTAATTCATTTATTTGTTTTATTAGGCTTAATGCAAATCAATTTCAGTATTATAATCTATATGATTGAAATATCAAATTAGAATGATTTATGAAATATTTTAATTTTTTGATGGTGTATGGACAGGGCGACTATGTTAGGGTTCGGCATCGCCTTTTCTCTGCTTGTAATTTCAAACATTAGAACAACATCGATTAATTTTTCTAGTTTGGTTACCTAAATTGATTTCCCCATTTCCGGTATCAACTCTTGAGATAAGGTAACCAGTTTTAAAACTGTAAATTTTGCGCATTTTGAGAGAGAAAAAATAAACTTTTTACTACACATAAATATTGTTAATCATATAAGCCTAATCCGCCATACGAAACCGTTTGTAACAATTCAATTCCATTCACTCCACAAAAGTAAATCACGTGATCGAGTTATTTTTAGATCTTTATGTGATTGCCTAGTGCAACACATTGCGAAGGTGAAATTGATCATGCAGCCGGTGTTTTTCGTTGAACCTCTACATTTGATACCATATTATTTATCAGAATTTCATATACGTAGATTTAAAATATTAGAACATTGCAAGAAGTTTAAAAGTATACGAACTTTGAAAGGATAATGCCTAAAAGAAGAAATAAGGGTAAGTGGTGTGAACACGCGCCACAATTTTACTGGGACGTGACGTAGTAGCCAAACCAACAGCAATGTTTCTCCATATGTTGAGTAATGTTCTGGAAACGGATTAGTAATTCTGAAGTGTCATAGAGATTAACAAAGAGCGAAAACGTGTACCATATATGGATTAGTGTGGATATAATTTCGTTATCATGACGGATAAATCCAGTACTTTTTTCTGATTTACAGATATATTATTCAAGGCGATTGACACTGCGCACTTTTCTTATCCATGTCCACGACTCGTCTTTCCATACCCTATATGCGTGATTTTTGTTTTTATAAACTCACCAGGAATTTAGAATTTTTGTTAATATTCTTTTTTTTTAAATAAACTAAAGGTGTCAAAATCATGGGATATAATGCTGATAAGTCATCCAGATTCCAGAAGTTGTTGGAAAATATGTGTAGGTCTATGATAGGCCTATATAACTGACTTATAGGCCTATACATGTCTAGACCAAACCACCAAAGTTCAAGAAAGAGTAAACCTGTGTTGATAAATCATGTCTCGTTAGACCACATTCTGAGAACCACTTGGTTAAATAATCCTCTCTATTAAACCTCGTTATACCTCATCAACCCCTGAAAAACAATAAACCCTTCTGCAAGTGTAAATCAATGACTTAGATCAGTCCAAATGTTTCTTTTGGGGTTAAAGGTCATAAAAGTCTCAAATTAAATATTTGATACATGGTTTACACTTTGATATTGAATAAGAATTATTTCCTTAATTGATAATTGATTGTCATGATTAAATTATTGAGTTAAGAATTTTTTAAATGTTTACTTGAATTTCTCCTCACTGTATCATAGAAGAAAGGAAAATTCCTGATAATTTCGAAAGTCTACACGAAGTGGATAAAGTCTGAGTACAAATTTGCCTTTGGTTATTGCAGAACTACTCAGCATATACAGAATTTTCACTTTAAGCTTTAAAGAAGTCAGCAGTGACTTTTCATGTATATTACTATTAGGTACTTCGTATGACATGCAGCTACAATAATCAATGAAAATTTTGGTTTAAAATCCACATGTTCGTCCACACAGTCTGAGAATTTACGGTAGCTATTTTCCCAATCGCGAGCCTGCTTCAAACGATTAATTCAGTCACATAGCAGCACAGAACCTTCTTAAATGGGATATTTTGTAACTAAACATCGTTTTATTTACATGTACATATACTTTTTACCAACATTAAACGTATACATTGAATTTTCTAGCCATTTGAAAACAGCAGAAATTCAGTGAGTTTACCGATATAACCAATCACCTGAGTTGTTTGACAGCCCTATCTCAGGTGATTACCCAAGGCAATTTAAACTGATCAACCGTGAAATATATTCTTTACATGGGTAATTGGGGCAATTAACAGATTAAGGAATACATGATAAGGAAGAGGGATAGAACTTTTTATTAGTCTCAAGTCATTTTTGCCAATTGAATATTTTTTTCACCAGATAGTTTATTTTTTCGCAATTACCGCTATTGGCGATTGGCAGCACTAGCCCTATATATATAAAACAAAATTCAAATAATTTTTTACGTTACACCAGCAATATTATACGAAGTCAAAGCCTATTTCTGCCTACACAAAATAGCTGAAAGACCACATCAGTTACTGTTTTTCATACTACATTTGATTTACACAATTTTATTATAATTTAGGATAATCTCATAAAATCACAAATCATGAAAAAGTCATGAGCCATCAAAGTTAAATGTCGAGTTTAACTTGTATCATAATATACATGTACCTACCGTTGTCATAGTCTGTGACTGAATTTGGGTATCTTGTCATAAAAGTGAAAACATATTTTATTCTCAAAATGATGAGTATAATTCCCAAAGTATATGAATCATTAAAAAGAAATGTGAAAATCTGTTTTTATAGCTGAACTCTCTGTACTACCATGAAGTTATGTAAGATAAAAATAAACATTTGAAAATAAAACAACATATATTGACAATAACATCTAAAAAAAAAAAACTTGAAATTCCAATAGCATTTGACCGACTTGGAAAATTGTTAAGGTGATGACTAATTTGTCCTTAATTTTCCCAATGCAAGGTAGATGTATGGTATATTATTATTCCGAAATACAGAGGAGGGGCCTCAGTGGTCGTGTGGTTAGAGCATCAAGCTTTAAACCATGAAGTCTCTCACTTCTGTCAGAGTGGGTTCGACTCCCAATGGAACCTAAGTTGATTTTGTGAGGAAGTTTGCCAGTTTACTTGTGGAAGGCTGACAGTCTCTTTTCGGGTACATTCATGGGTTCAAAATTCCTCAAGTCCCAAGTCCGGGACTTGGTTAATTCAGGTTCGGACTTGGCATTTAGAAATACCTGAAGTCTGAGGGACTTGCCTCATCTGCATTCATTTATAATTTTACCTCTTATTAACAAAATTCAGAATGGACTTTGAAATTTCTCAGTTGGACTTGCCAGAAATACTAGGACTTTAGTATCTAAAAAAGAATTTTGAACCCCTGACCTTGTAACCGGATTCTCTCCTCCACCATTAAAATCTGGCCGCCACCATATAACTGGGATATTGTTGATTGTGACATAAAACAACATTCAAAGAAAACAAACCAAATATGTGTACATGTGTCACAGGTTGGATTTTTGAAAATTTCTCATTCTTTACATCATTTAGAAAGAAGGTGACCTACAAAATTAAAGTAAACATTCTTACATTCTTCTCTCATTCAAATTCATAATAATGCAATATATTACTGTAGTATCATAAAATTCAAAAGTTAATATTGTATAGACAAGTATATATTTATGTTATTTTCAGACGATATAAGTATCATAATTAATTATTAGGAAGTTTATACAATTCATTATTTTATATTAAGTGATAATATATGAATCTGAATAATTAGTTCATAAGTTAAAATAAGTTTAACTCACCATATAAATGAACTTATTTAGACTTACGGTTTAGCATTTAACGATAAAACGTCTTTCCTGTTCTGATACATTTGTCTGAATGTGTAAGTTAGTTAAAATGTGGAAGGAAAACTTTACAAAACTTCTTTACCATCTTTACTTATAACACAAGAAGCTGACCAACAAAAATTAATACATAAATCACATGACATAACAATATAGACTTCTCTTATAACATACAGTGACGGACTAACAAGAAAACAATAATTTACTACGGACCTAAACGGAGACGAACACTGACAGATAAGTTAATTAAAAAATATTAAAATCATTAAGTAAATATAATTAAATATTTTGTCCCCATGACACATGTACAGAGGGAAAAGCCTATTTATATTTGATTGTTGCAGTGTTTCAGCACGACATATTAGCAGATATTAGGCATATGATGAACCAGGAGACAAATATACTCAATTTGATACTTCGATGAGCAATTGAGATTGCATCATTTTGTTTCAAATATTTTATATATATTAAAAACGATATTTTTATTATTTTTTCCCCAGATGTCTTGAAATTTTAAATGTACATGTGTAAGTGTTTGAAGTTTTAGGCTTACTGATACAGCGCTCTACAATGCGACCAAATCACTCGCAAATGCGACCATTTTTTATTTTGGCGAGTGTTTTATCCTCATTAGTCGCCACATTGCGAGCAGTTTTTAACGAAATCAAAAGTTTGTCTTTCACTGTTCTGATACATTATCGAAATCTGTCTGTTATGCGCTTTAGTTAACGAATTTGTTATTCAGTTTCGAAAACTAGAGCATACTAACTCACGTGGATTACTGAATAAAAAACACGTTGTATTACTCATGTTTTCGACTTGAAATTTTCCTAACAGCACACGATGACATTTTCTTCTCTCGGTCGATTTCCAGAAGCATCATTAGATACTAATAAACATCTTGGTTAAAGGAGGTACATCTAGGCCGAACTTTCTGCCCATTCGAATAATTTTAGCGATTTTTAATTGGTAAAATCGGGGCATAAGTTCATACAGTGTTCGACGAAGGGCAGGCAGACCACAGCCTAATTCATTTGGGGATTTACTACGGACACAATAAAAACGCGACAGAATCCCCAAAGGGATTAACCACAGTCGGAACTGGAAATTTTTATCTGTTAATTTAAAATCGAAGTCAAAACTCCATTAAGTCGGACAAACACCTATAAATTAAAGAAACTTCATAGTGTTTTGTCTGACGAACAAGTTATGGGTGTTGGACTCTAGATTTTAAAACAGCAACATTTCAATTCTAGTGGGCAGCCTCTTTGTAAATTCTGTCGAAAAGAAACTGCTAAATATTTACAAAGCACCCCTCAATATTACAGCAACAAATTAGGAAATATGATAGGCATAATAAACACTACTGGATTGATAAAAAAATGCACAAAAAGGTCAATATGCAGTTAATAACCTTGTTTTAAATGATGAAACAATAAAATGTTGATAAACTTAGAAAATTAATATTTTATTTCAATATTTTCATTCAGTGGATTTTTAAGAACCACATAACAAAAACACACACACATATATATTATTTATTATATTTATTGGCGAGTAAAAGTTTCCTGCTCCTAAATTTCTGGTTCACTGGCCAAATGAAGAGTGATTTTTTTTAGTGTTGTAGAGCCCTGTGATATAGTTCTTGCTTATCTTTTTAGGGAAGAACAAAGGAGGGATCGAATCTCAGCCTCCAAGTGATGAAGAATATGACACGGGTGATAACTGGAGTACTGCTAGTGTATTTTCTGATGAGCACAGCAGCCTTGGAGAAGAAGGTAATACATATATTTTTATAGTATGTAAAAAGTTACAGACTGAACAAGAATCAAACATGCTCACTCTATACAAGTTAGAGATATAATTTTGAGGTGAAATTTTAATGTCTGATTCCTCCACCCCCGAAAATTATATCGTATTTCCCCTCAAATTCAGGTCTGTATATTAATTGAATTTTTCACAGTTGACTCATCAACCCCTGAAATACAATGGACTCCTCTGTAAATCAATGACTTGGACCAGTCTTAATGTGTCATGACTTGGACCAGTCTTAATGTGTGAATGAGTTAAGAAGCCAGGGACACGATAGAGGGGCATATAAATTTTACATTAATATAGATACTGTTCTGTTGATAGACCAAATTTTTTGATTCACAATCTGACTTTTTACGCAAAATTTAGAGTCGCTAATACAGGGATTGACATTAACTTTAAAATCTACTTGCCCTTCGGGCAAGTAAAACTCAAAACTGACTTGTCCGAATTTGAATCTTGGTTGCCCGAATGTCAGGCATTTGAAATACATATAATAATAAAGATTGAAATAGACCTGTGAAATGTACTTTATTCAGTTGTTCCTTCAACAATGCATGAAAGAAAAGAACAAAATGATAAATTGAACTTCGCTAAAATAGAGATTTTCTCTACATGTAAAGTCTATTCAATGTTAAACATTGTCCAATTGAAAAAACAGTCAATGCTGCAAAAATATGTATAGGTAAGAACATGTAATTGAAAGTGTCTTTTCAACTTTAAACAGAAGATCCAAACAATTGCTTTAATTGTGCATGTAACAGTGAGCTTATCAAATGTTCTATCTATTCTTTAGACTGTTGGATTATAGTTCAGCATGAAATTCAATAAATCATCTCAAGTGTGTCAGTTTCATGTTGGGTCTCAAAATTTGGTCTTCTTTGCCTTTGGCCACTTGACCACCACAACTGTACTGCCTCTTTCAGCATTATAATCATCCAAGGAAGGGCCCTCTATGGATACAACCAAAAGGTGATTCATCATGTGAGTTGTCAGTCGAGATCTCCAGTCTGACTTAATTCTCTTTAAACAAGAAAACCCTCTCTCACAAACAGCACTAGCTACTGGAATGACCATAACAACCTCAATTAGTGATAGTATATTTTTAAACCTGTCACTATTGCCCATGAATAGGGAGCCAAAAGAAATGTCATGTGCTGGGTTATTGAGCATTTTGTTGCCCAAGTGTGCTTTCACTTGGGTCCACTCCTGAGGAATTAGATCCCTTTGGCATTGTTGATTATCCAAGAATAATCCAAAATGATCAACTAAGAGCTGAATGGATTCATTTCCAAATGTGGCTAAACCCTGTCTAGTTTGGGGCCATTCCTTTAAATCAAATACTCTGCAGGCTTGAAGTATGGGTTTTGTTGGATCACTGGGATTCTCTAACCTACCATTTATTTTATATCTAGTACTGTGTCTATGGCACCCTGAAAATCATTGTAATCTCTATTAGGATCATAGTAACGAAGATTTGTAGTTTTATATTTGCATTCTGTGCCATTGATGACCAAGGTTTTCTAGAAACGAATGCAGCTGTGTCCCAGGAGCTTGTCGTAGTTGTATCAGTTCAAGATTTGCAGCTTCAAGAGCATCTAAAAACTGTGTGCAAGTTGCACCACTGGCTTGCAGCTTCAGACTCAGTGTACTAATAATCTCAAGTAGATCTTGAGTGAAAAACATAAAAGCGTAACACCCTCCAGTCTCTCATTTTTGAGCAACAAAGTTAGCTCGACCTTTCACTTCAGCTGTTGCTTTACCTGGTGCAGACTGAGAAACATGCTCAAAGTGAGTTAGTATCACTTCATAGCTAGCAAGTAGTGATTTGATGGACTTGTGTAGGTGTGGCATCCATCTGGTTCCTTGAAGCCTGGTTGGTTTTAATAATTTTTTCATCCATGGATTCTGCAGTAGATCTAAGTTTCCCGTAGTGCCTTGGGAGAATAATGATAATGTTTGAAAACCTTATTCAATATATCATAGATTGTATTAAGCAGGGGTGTATTTTTCAGTGCATTCAAGACCCCCAATTCTAGCCTGTGAGCTACGCAATGAATATATCATTACATATGGTCTGTCAGCACTCAATCTAGTGGCAACACTATCTTTAGCACCCAGATTTACACTTGCACCATCACAACCAGCACCTACCAGTTTGTCCTTCCAATTTTCACAACCATACTTAACCATTGCTCTATCAATAGCTTCGTACACACCTTGAGCATGGGCGTGCTCAAGATCCTCCAAGCCAATAAAGTAATCAGTGGGAATTCCACTCTTCAGCACACACGACAGTAAATTATTTCTACCTCACTCACACTGCTATCTGTTGCACCATCAAACATCACTGACAGAGCCTTTGCATTTTGAATAGAATTCTGAATTTCTGATCTTATTCCATCAGCAATAAAGGGGGCAAATCTTGTACATGCTTTGTTGGTTTGGTAACTCTTTACTTTAGACAAATCAGACCCATTTTTAATTTGCAGTTTCAGAAGTGTTGGGTACACAGTGAAGGCATTTCCGATTGCATTACACAGTACGCAGTATTAAAAAGGGAGCACAGTAGGGTTTTGTTTTTTTCACCAAGTTTTTGTAATACCCTATCCATGGGACCAGCACATTCATTTGCTGCCCTTTTTTGCTCTGCCTGGAGAGCAGCTGCACATTGCAAGTGCTTTGGCGATGAAAAATGTGACCGTACACTATCTATTCTGTATGTTGTGTTCCCTGTTAAAAATGATGTCGCCCCACTCATACTCTTGTATTTTTGACAGAGAGTACATATCATTCCACGTTCAGTATCAACCAACCCGTCAAACTCGATCTTCCACGAATCAACAAATCCTCTCTTACGTTTCAACTCATACTTCTTCTTACTTTCTTCCTGGCTACACCTTTCTTTCTCTGTTTCTTTTATCTTTATTCCCAAAAAACTTGTACAACGATGGCTGTTTTGCCATGTTGCACGTTAATCAGGCCCCCAGATGTAACAGCTCTGTTACCAAGACGCTTGCTTCCGAAATTTTGAAGGTTGATCTTTTCGCCTCCTGGTACACGAAACAAACGTTATCATATAATAATTAGAAACTTTCATTTTTACGCTAAAGATAACGGAATTTTATATCAATTATATAGTTTAAGATCAGAGAAGGACACCAAAATAATATTTTATTTCTCGTTATAAAACGGTATTACGACAGTGTGTGTGTGTTTGTATGGGAGTGTGTATAAATCAGAGACATATATAACACTTACACGATAATTTAATAACAACTCAGTTGTTCATCGTTTAGTTACAAGTTAATTGTGCCCGACCTTATCAAATTTCTGCTTAAAAACGTACACAATTCTCTAGTATTTTTCTAATAAAAACATCAACATTATGATGTTCTCGTATATTTTTCTGAAAACCGGAGTTTACTGGTACTTTGGGGTTAAAAAGACCAACCACATTATCAATCGTAAACACGATGCGCACTGACTGTATTAGCCTAGAAACAGACGACTGAATGAGCGAGAAGTTAGGATTATAAAATGATTTGAGTGTTAATCTACCAAAACAGCCTTATTGTTTATTATTAAAACTTATTGGATAAAAAGAAGTACTACACAAATAAATCTTTAAAAAAAAAAAAAAAAAAAAAAAAAAACACTTGTCCGATCGGGCAACCATCGTAGCGTTTTCACTTGTCCGAACTCGAGTTTCACTTGCCCCGGGCAATCGGACAACCGTTAATGTCAATCCCTGTAATATACTATTACTCATAGAGAAATTAGCCCGATAATCCCCAAATTTCAGTCTATTTTTCCTATTTTGCTAAATATATTTATATATTTACTAGGGGCGAAACAATACATCTGTATTTTAGTTGTTCCAAAATCTGTTAAAAAATTAATACAAAATTATTACAACACATGGCATGAAATAGACAGTCGCCAGGTCGCTAATTTCAAATTGCAGAGAAAAGCACTTGGCAATTGCCCGATTAATTTCATTTTGACGAGTGGCCTATCTTGCCGACCACCAAGAGATTCACCACTATGCAACGCATATTGGGATGGATAATCTCATCACTAATATTTACATTCCCTGCGGCAGTCTCCCATTGACTCAAAGTTAATTTAGACGACAGTCTCCCATTGACTCAAAGTTAATCCAGACGACCTTTATATCTGCACAAATATACTTGTTTTCATCACCATTTTAATTGAAAGAAAATATCAGAAAATTATGTTTCTTCCACACAAAGTGAAGGAAAGCTGCAACATAAAATCCTTTGAAAAAGTTTATTGTATTTTTCTGTTTTCACCAGGTGCCGAGGGCGGACCAGACGAAAGCAGTGCACAAGATAATTTTGAGGACAAGTTAAAAGATTGTTTAGATGGCGTCCTACAGAAAAGGTAAGTGTCCAGGTGTCCACAAATATAGCTAAGTCACAACCCAACCTCACTCACTGGATGACAACTTCCTTCAATCTTCATAAAGATTTAGTGTTTTAACAGAGAGACTGTTAGATATATCACTCTTGCAAAAGTATAGGTTGTATAGATTTATTGAACCAGATACATTAGCTCTAATTTCCTATCTTTTCTATGTTTTGCATGAATTATTAAACACACAATAACAGAGCAAGAGAAATATACTCGTCCTGGATGGGTGAAAATGGCACAGGGGACGAGTAGTTATGGTGGGTACTTGTCCCCTATGACATGTAATTTTCTTTCTAGATCTGTAACGTCTCGCACTGTTGCCTCTAAAACATTGCATTCACAAGGCACATTGAAAATCCTATTCTGCAAATTTTGATCAGTTATATATATATATGTCCCATATCAGAGAAGTCATTGAATAATTACTCTTTATAGTTTCATTAAAGTTTATAAAAGTTGGGACAAGCTGCAGGTGTCTCCGGACGAGTGGTTTTTAAGATCACTCATCCCAATGGACGAATGATTTTTGAAATATTTTCTCACCTTGCACTTGAGTTGGCATGGTGATCACCAACTTGGATCTTGAGTTTCTTTCCCCGACCAATCACCATGTATACCAACCATTAGTTCCTACAAGAGCTGTCTTTACAGGCTTAATGGTTTATAATTTGTCCCTCAGTTGCTGTGTAATGTTACCTGCATACCATATATACATAAAAACTACATGAATCTGAGAAAAATTTTTTTTTTTTTTTTTCATTGCAACTAGTGCCCAGGGAAGGAAGAATGCCATTGACGGTTTGTGTAGAGCATTGTCAAAGAAATGTATCTATGAGTTCTTGCAGGACAGGTAATATTCTTATTTGGTAGATCATTATATTTGTTTTCATGTCAATTTTAGATATAGATGAGAAATTTTTGTCACTTCTAAGGAGACTTTAAAAATAGGTACCATAAATATAATTTGCTAGATTTTTCAATTTATGTCAATGCAATGAAAATTGTGGTTTAATTAACTTATCAACCTCTGAGAAACAATGAACTCTTCTTTAAATCAGTGACTTGGGCAAGTCCAATTGTGTCTTTATGGGTGAATGAGATATATCATGAAAGATGTGGCAAGAGTAAGAACTCTCACTGCATTGGCAGAAAACCTTGACTAAAGGTCATACTTTGTAGTACTTAAACACATCACTGTTTTATAATACAGTGAAACTTGTATATAATGACCTCCTTAGGGACACAAGAAAACCGATCTTTATAGGGAGATGGTCTTTATATAGAGGTTGATTTGTATACAAACCATAGGGAGATGGTCTTTATATAGAGGTTGATTTGTATACAAATGGTACTATTGGGGATGGCAGGTGGTCTTTATACACAGGTGGTCGCTAAAGCAGGTTTTACTGTATTGTATGTTAAATACAAGTATCAACCAGAAGTTCAATCCCCGTTGTTTGGATAGGGATTTTCCACCCTATTTTAAACCAAAAGAAGGCTCTGCAAAAAACAATGCATTTTTCCCCATTTTGCCGTCAACCAGGTACTCTCCTCCACCATTTAAGATTGGCTGCCATCGTGTTACCCACTTAACTGAAAATTTGAGTGGCATAAAACAGCATTTTAAAAAAATATCAAAAGGATGTGATGTTATCCTCCAGATCGCTCATGTTGACATCACTGAGAAAGATTTTTATTTGTAGAGTGATAATATAGTAATATGTTTTTAAATTGTTCCAGGAAGCTTACCATGACAGATGGACTTTTAAAGTCCTTGAAGAAAGGCAAAGGAGAGGAACAGTCCATCACCGCTCGCTGTTTAAGTCTTGTATGTATACAGCTGGGTTTGGATGCCGAGGATCTCTTCAAGGACATTCAACCGCTGTTGATGACTGTGATGGCGGACAATTCTGCATCTTTGAAGGCTCGAACAGAGGTAGATATCATTTAAACAAAACAGCTTTGAGGTTGAAGATTAATATGCATAATGTACACTGATCAATTCAGTGGAATATTTGATCCAAGTTTTTTATGGCGTTGAGCATTCTAATGTGAAATGGTATGTAGGGATCATGTAGATTCTGACTCTTCACAGTTTTGTCTGCAGCCTCAAAACAATATAGTGCACTAAAACTAAGGCTGTCAAAAATATAGTGCACTAAAACAAAGGCTGTAAAAAATATAGTACACTAAAACTAAGGCTGTCAACAATAAAGTACACTAAAACTAAGGCTGTCAAAAATATAGTACACTAAAACTAAGGCTGTCAAAAATATAGTACACTAAAACTAAGGCTGTCAAAAATATAGTACCCTATAAGGCTGTCAGCAATATAGTACACTAAAACTAAGGCTGTCAAAAATATAGTACACTAAAACTAAGGCTGTCAAAAATATAGTACACTAAAACTAAGGCTGTCAAAAATATAGTACACTAAAACTAAGGCTGTCAAAAATATAGTACACTAAAACTAAGGCTGTCAAAAATATAGTACACTAAAACTAAGGCTGTCAGCAATATAGTACACTAAAACTAAGGCTGTCAAAAATATAGTACACTAAAACTAAGGCTGTCAAAAATATAGTACACTAAAACTAAGGCTGTCACAAATATAGTACACTAAAACTAAGGCTGTCAGCAATATAGTGCACTAAAACTAAGGCTGTCAACAATATAGTACACTAAAACTAAGGCTGTCAACAATATAGTACACTAAAGGCTGTCAAAAATATAGTACACTAAAGGCTGTCAAAAATATAGTGCACGAAAACTAAGGCTGTCAAAAATATAATACACTAAAACTAAGGCTGTCAGCAATATAGTGCACTAAAACTAAGGCTTTCAACAATATAGTACACTAAAACTAAGGCTTTCAACAATATAGTACACTAAAACTAAGGCTTTCAACAAGGATATTCAATGTGTGTTCTTTCTATTCATACATTTGTTGTAACTTCCACTGTGCTATTAACAATATAAGCAGGTAAATCAAATTTTTTTATGATAACTTTGATAAATGAATCGATATATTAGGCTAACTATATTCATTTGTACACACTAGTATCCACTTCTATCGTATGAATACAGAGATTCGAAGATAGAGGAAGAGCTAGCATCGCCACTGTATTGTATCCATGTACATGTTAAATCATTATCTCCTTCTTCACAGGTTTAACAACTTTTATCATCTTATTATGTATAATTCGGAAGTACAATTAGAATCTGAAACTTTATTTATGGTAATTTGGAATGTAATTGATAACTATTTAAATGGATCGATGTTGTTGACATAGATCTAACATTAAGCACGTTGTGAAGTTTTCCAACTTGGATTCATCGTATTTCAACTTTCTAGGGGCCTACTCCAAACATCCATTTGTAATTATGCTTAACAGAACTATTAAATGTGACCTTGTGTGTGTGTAATGCACTGTATACATGATCAAGTCACAAAATAATTATCTTTCACGTTACGATAGCATTGGGATTCAAGACTGTGTCAGAAACTGCATAACAAACATACGTCATTTACATTATGTCTATGCTATATAGTTTAAGGATAAGACAAGGATTGAGGTCGCTGGTGTTACAGTTATAATGGCATAATTAATTTAATGATGATTTGACAGGTAACACCAGCAATATAGAGGACACTATCAGTACACAAGAGTAATATAAGTGATGTTAAATATGATAAAATGTACCAGGGATTAAACATAAAAGATGTATTTTTTTGTTCTCACATCCATGTTTTTTATCTCTGCCGACTTCGAGCTCATGCTGTAGGCCTAAAACAAAGTTGATTGAGTGTTGTTGTGATCTATATGTTAGCACCCCTGTACTATAGAAGTGTAACAACTACAGATGTGAATGCACTTATATTTTACTTTACTAGATTGTTAGATTTTCTAGGCATACCCACAGCAAACAGGCTTTGTAATTTTTCAAGTGCTCAACGTCATTACATATTGCAATATCTCCAGAGTTTGATTTGTAGTCTAAAGCATAAAAAGGAAAAGTTAAAAAGAAAACAGAAAATACATACATACTGACCTACTTTTTGAAACCTTTGAGTTGTGGCTGTCAAACAAATGATTCTTAATGATGGCATGAGAGTGTTTCATGTGATGATAATCTTCACAGACCTGTACTGAAATATCTGATGTGAAGTTGAATTCTGATGAGCAATGGCAGCAATATACCTTGAACTCTCGATGCATCGCCATAGTTACAATATCAGATCAATAATCAAATATAGATATTTTTCTTATAGTATTATTACTATAGTTTTCATGAAATAAACCTGTTATACATTGGCTGTACATTTTATTCGAATGAAACATCATTCCAACATCAATTTAATGAAAAATGACACCCCTTTTTTGTCTCAGATTTTAAATATACAGAGTTATAGTGCATCCCCAGGGACTTTGTTTTGTGCATCCCCAAAATTGTATGCCAGTAATGCAGAAATCGTTGAAAACTCATTTGTCAGTATTACAATACCATCACACTATTTATTCAGATTTGCAATAGTATTGCAGGGATTAATATCATCTTGTGGACCCCTTTCCCAATGTAAAATTTACTATTTTTTACCAAATTTGTTCACTTTACAGCTCACATTTGGTCTGCCAACAAAGGAGAAACTCACAACTTTAAGTACCACTCAATCAAAACTCCCATGTCTTCAAATGAAAACCATGCTGTCAGTTAAATAAAAGAAATTGGATGAATAAATTTTTTTTTTTTTTTTTTTTTTTTTTTTTTTTTTTTTTTTTTTTTTATTTAAATAACCATAGTTACATTTTCCCCAATTTGTCTCATTTGGACATAAATTTCCCTGCTGGAAGGGCAATAACGGGTCTCTGTATTAATTTATTATTTATTGTAGTGGAAAATATTTTCCCTCACTGATAACTGATACTGTCAGATACTTACTTTTGTAAACAAAAAATTGTGTAACATAAAATTATGATGGACTATTCTGATAAGATGATGATGGATTTATTGTAAAGAAAATATGATAAATTAATACTAACAAATGAAATATATGGAAATATATGATAAACTATTGTTAAAAAAACTATATGATAAATTACCTGTTAAGAAACTTTGATACAGGTATAGAATTTAAACACTGAAATTACGTAGCCATCTGGGCTCGTATGTCAGGATTTTTTGGAGCCCAAGTTGCATGTCTGGAAGCCCAGAAATTTGCTCTTCCTTTAACATGCTATTTAAAAAGTCTTACTATGAAAACATACTTTAAAGTAGTTATTACACTAGCTACCTGTAACATGGTGTACTCAGTTTACAAGAATATCAGTTGAAATTTGTGAAAGAGCCAGATATAACCCCAAATTTTCAGTTGCCACTTGGGCTAACACACTGTGAAAACTACTAGCCCGGCTCAGCTTTTACTCGCCATGGGCCCCTGCTAATTTCTATCTCTGTGATAAGTTACCTTGACAGTTTTTCAGATGATGATAATCCTCACAGACCTGTACTGAAATATTTGATGTGAAGATGAATTCTGATGAATACAAATTAAGTCTGACATTTTTGTAAATTTAGGGTCTCATGACTAAATTGCAGTTAGTTTTGTGGTAGTTTTTTAGTACATCAATACAATCACAATATTTATTCAGACTAGCGGTAGTTTTGCAATACAGTGAAACCTGTCTTGAAAGACCACCTTCTAAAAAAAAAAACCACATGGTTAGATAGCCCTATAGATAAAACATATTTTGAGAGACCACATTTTAGTGGCAGACTGGGTGGTCTCAAGACAGGTTCCACTGTAGTAAAATTTTGGCTCAATACAGTGATACTTGTATATAAAGGCCCCCTTAGGGACATCAGAAAACCAGTCTTCATAGGGAGGTGGTCTTTATATAGAGGTTGCTTTGTACACAAATGGTACAGCAAAAAAATGGTGTTTGTGTGACCAGGTGGTCTTTATACACAGGTGGTCGCTAAAGCAGGTTTTACTGTAATTATGCCTTCTGATGAATAGTCACTAAAAAAGTTGCTAGGGTACATATATTTTTACCAGTCTGTCCATCAGTCCGTTTGAGGTTTCCAACAAGAACTTGACAACATATTAAGGGATTTTTTTTCACAAAGCTGTACAGCCCTAAGATACATCTATCAAGTTCAAATCCGAGTGGATCAGGTGTTTTTAATGATTACCTGAGATTGTTTCAGATGATGATAATCTTCACAGACCTGTACTGAAATATCTGATGTGAAGTTGAATTCTGATGAATACAAAATAATAATTTAATAATTTTGGGTGTCATTAGCTATTGCATTTTGTATCGTGATAGTTTTTCAGTATCTCCATTCAATCACAACATACATACAGACTAGCAGTGATATCGCAATTGTTAAATTTTGTTCAATAGTTACACTATCTGATGAGTACTCATTCACGTGTATAAAAAATATGTAACTTAGAAATAGGGTGATAACTTTATGATAGATAACTTGTAAAGAAAGTATGATAAATTACTGGAAACAATATGTTAATTACCTGTTAAATTGTTTGATAAAATTACGTACAAATAAAATATATATGATAAATAAATTGTATGGTAAATATATATGCTATGATAGCTATGATAAATTACATTTTATTCCGATGATATTTCTTTGATTTTAATACAATTAGCACTGAAAACGAAAAGAAAAGCATTATTGTCTCTTTAACTTTCCTCTTTTTACTGCGAGATGTGGTCGTCAAACAATTAATTTTTTATACCCCATGCTACAAAGTTACAAAGGATATATAGTTTTTGACATGTCCATTCATTGGTCCATTTGTGGTTTCCAGACAGTAACTTGAGAAAGGGGTGAGTGATTTTCTTCGAACTTGCCACAAAGCTGTACGACCATAAGCTTTAAGTTACAGATCAAGTTCAAATTTGGGTGGATCAGATGTTTTTAATGACGGCTTGAGAGTGTTTCAGATGATGATAATCTTCACAGACCTGTACTGAAATATTTGATGTGAAGTTGAATTCTGATGAATACAATAATAAGAAAATTAAAAAATTGTTGTTGTAGAAAACACATAGTCTAGCAAAGGGGATATAACTGTTAGACTTTGAGCAGCGTATAGTCCGACAAGAAAAAAACGGTGCCTGTTGTCAGGTATAGTCGCCTATTGTCGAGAGACGATGCTTTTCAGATTAGGCAGCATGTTTTAACCAATCAAAATCCAAGAAGCTAACACGTGACAAATACCTTTCAACCTTTCCTCCTACATTTGTACCTTTTACGATCGCCTTTCACATGTCTGCAGTGTGACACCTTGTCTGAACAGTATCTTAAGAACTCTTCACTGGATAGTGATGATATTTCATTTATAGGTTGTAATTGGTCTTTGATAGTTGTTGACATCTAAAGATGGCATGGTATAGAGGGTCATGTTATACAAATAGTGTCTTCCTTGTAAAGAAACTATGATACATTATATTTTCCTCCTCTATTCCCACACTCAAACCAGAATGGAAATTTAAAACAAAAAGTTATCTACCTACAGTCTCGTCTGTTGCAAGGTCCATTTGATGTTTCCAGACAAAAACAAATTGAGTTGTTTTCTTCAAACATGCCACAAATCTGTACAGCCATGAGGTAAAGATTTTGTTTGAATTTAGGTGGATTAAATTTATTTATTGATGGCATGAGTGTTTTAGATGATGATAATCTTCACAGACCTGTACTGAAATATATGATGTGAAGTTGAATTCTGATGAATACCAACAGTTTTGAAATAGTTATTAAATTAAAGGGAAGTAACTTTTGTTTAAATCACTTATATATAAACTACATTTACTGATGGCTTTACAAGTTTTATTTTGTTTTTCAGTGTGCTGCAGCACTGGCGGTGTGTTCGTTTGTATCATGTAATGATATTGAAGTAAGTACTTCAACATCCAGCTTATTAAATATTATTTACTTGAAAACAATAAAAAAAAGTTTTTACCTTAAGAACTTGACCATGATGGCTTGACGTACTTTTCAAAATTCCAAAAAAAATTGTCTGTCTGTCTGTTTGTAATTCCGTCCCACTTACAAAAGTTGGACAAGGGGCTTTTGTGTTTCACAAACACATCTTGTTTTTTTTTTAATGAAGTTCTCTTACTAGTTCTAAAAAGTCTAAAATGTTGTTTTTAGGCTCTATATCACTGTACTACATTATCATGATCAAATTTATCACAAATATCATTTTGCTCAGTTGGCAGAGGTATTTTCTTATGAATTTATCTACCAGGTGAGACAGGCTTTGATGAATATTGAGCCCTGTATTTGCAAAGCACATCTAGCAAAAACATTTTGGGCAAAAGTCAATTTGGAAATTTCTTAAACTGATTTTTCTGTTTGTCAGTAACGCTGATATTTAATCTCTTTTCAGGTTATAGTTAAAGTCTTAGAAGCTTTAGAAAATATATTCAAAGCCTCCTACAGAAAGGGAGACAACTCTATTCCAAATCATAACCCTGAAACATGTAGACTACATGCCAGTGCTTTATGTAGTTGGAGTTTGTTGCTGTCTATAGCCCCACAATTCATGGTCACCAAATATATAGAAAGGTAGGAAGGAAATTTATGCATTATTAAATAATGATAATTATGAGTATTGAATATTTCTACAGTGGATTTCTTTTTTATATATATTTAACCATAATGGCTAATCCAGGGTTCGCACAGACTTTGAAAGTGCTTAAATATATAGAATTAGTCCTTGAAAAGTGCTTTTATTTAATGCAAGATGTTTGATCTATTTCATCATGTTTATTCATCACCAAAGACAGACTTTTACCTCATCAACCCCTGTGGTCACATTTAGACTCCCCCAAATTAGTAGAACAGTCCATTGTCATAATTCAGGAATGAACAGGTTAATATTGTATGTAAAATAATTGTAAAAGTCCAATGCTAAATTAGACACTCCTGAATTCTGATAGTGGAATTTACTATTCTTTGTATTGGGCAATTCCAAATGTGACTACAGGGGTTGGTGGGTTAAAGAAAGAAAAATAGCTTGATCATACAGACACTCTACCTATTATAGTATAATTTGACTGGAAATGTTCTTTGTCCGATAAGAATCCATCCTGATCACCATTCCCCTGAAATTCAACCACTCCTCTGTTATTTCTCTGGTGAGCAGTTCAAGATGTCATTTGAAAAATTGGGTCTATCAATCAAGTATTTTCAAGTCTGTATAATATGAGTGGGTTTTGACCGAGTAAATAGATTACTGAAGTAATAAATTTTATGTTAATTGATCAATTAACATGTTAATTTCTTCTTTTGTTGTAGTCATATTTCAAAGCTTCCCGATCTGCTTCAGAGTAGTGATGTAGAGCTAAGAATTACGGCCGGCGAAACTCTAGCTCTTATGTATGAACTCGCCAGAGAAGAGGATGAGGTAATTGGAATTTTCTCTTTACTGGTGTTCATACAGAAAGGGGCATTGTTTTTTGTTTTTTTGGATTTTTGTTTTTTTGTTGTTTTTTTCAAAAACAAAAATTCTTTCTCTACTACTTAGATTGATGTACAGTAATAAAAAAGCGATATATGCAGGAATAACAATTACTTAATTCCTATATATTTTGAGAAATATTGTTTGTTTGTTTATTGTTGTTTACCGTCCCACTCAAATATCTTTCACTCATATGGAGATGTCACCAAATGCCGGTGAAGGACTTCAAATTTTGGCCTATGCTCTGCACTTAAGGCCATTGAACTGTGAGGGTTCTTTAATGTGCCGATACCTACTGTGACACAAGACCTCAGTTTTTACTCTCTCGTCCGAAAAACGGGAAACCAACCTGCTGCCGACTGGACTTGAACTTAAGACCTCATTATCAAGAGTCAAGTGTGCCACTGACGAGACAGGCCGGCTCGCTTGAGAAATGCAATTTGTCAATTTGACATTATTATTTACTTTATTATTTGTATATGCATATGACACTGGACCTGACTTTTCACAAAATTAAAAGGAATATAAGAATTGTTATGCCTGTGTAAAGCTCTTATTTGTTCTGGTATATCAAAATTAATTGATTCGCAAGTGTCATACTTTGGGAACAGATGAAGAATATATTGCAGAAAACATATGCAAATTTTGCTTTTTTTTGTATTAAACTTTTTATTTTTGACATTTCAGGAATATGATGGAAATGATATCTTTACTCTATGTGAAACTCTCAAAACACTTGCCACCGATTCTCACAAATACCGAGCCAAAAAAGATCGTCGTCAACAAAGGTCCAGTTTTAGAGATGTTTTGAAAGCAATTGAGGTATGTGTACAATTCTGATGTGCAATTTGTATTAGTGCAATCATTTTTATACAATTCATATAATTGTGAGATCACATTTCTCATAGTTCAGTCATGGTAGATATTAAATAGCGTGTTTGCTTAACAAAAGATTGGAACTGTCAAGTTGTGATAAATACAGGTTTAGTGGAAATTTAATGACAGAAAGTGTCACCTGTGACCTAAACATCTATATGTGTTTATGTGGTCTAAAAAGTGAATTAATCTTGAAAAAAAAATTTGTTTGACCTCTGATTCACCACAAGATTTCATTGCTCATCATGTGTGAACATTTGGGCATCTTTAGATTTTGTATGCTGCATCTGTAAGGTGACCGTAACAGAATTTTTGAATTCCTCCGGTTCGCGATCTACAGCTTTGTAGATTAGGCAGAAAATTAGATGACAGTTAAATGCTTTGTGGCCTCATTTTCTAATTCACATGCATTGGAAATTTAGTTTTTTCTAAAACTAAAAATTGCTTTTTTAGGATGGGGAAGCCCCGGAGATAACTGTAAAGGTCGGCACAGAATCATGTTATATCGACTCCTGGACGAAAAAGAAACAGTATGACGTTCTATGTTCAGCTTTAGGCTCAGGAATCAATCAGCACTTACAGGTAGATGCAAGTATTAAAATCATTTGTCAATGGGCAGTAGGGACATATTGTATTTGTCAGTTGTCACTTTTGTATAATCATTTTATGTAAATTATTTTGTGGTGCTTTCATTTCAATATTGGCCACTATTGGGGCCTTCCTGGCAGAGTGGTTAGAGCATTACACTTTGAACCATTAAGTCTCTCACTTCGTGTCAGCGCAGGTTCCAGAGATTTCCTTTTGTCCAGAGCATTTCTTGCATGCCACAAAAGGGAATGCTTTCAAACATAACAAAACAGTTGTTCTCAGTGAGATTTTGTGTATCATACTCTTGACTCAAGGTCATACCTCAGAGGTCATTGTCAACATGGCAGAATGTGAAATATTTTCATCTGGCACATATCTCACACACCACAAAAGGGAATGTTATTAAGCTTCACACAATAGTTGTTCTTAATAAGACCATGTGTCATGTATGACCTTGACTCAAGGTCATATCAGAGGTCAAGGTCACTGTGGCAGTCTGC
Organism: Atrina japonica; assembly: GCA_030159075.1. Taxonomy (NCBI): domain Eukaryota; kingdom Metazoa; phylum Mollusca; class Bivalvia; order Pterioida; family Pinnidae; genus Atrina; species Atrina japonica. Next base: position 1,870,329 of record BROG01000037.1, on the reverse strand, counting down.
CATTTTTCTTATTGACGGGCGCATGCAAACATGTTATGTACCTCTTATGTAATTTTGGATTCCTGAAAATAATCTCGAATTGCAGAAAAATTGCACTCATATTTCTGATTGGTATATCATAGGGATGGCATCTATGCATTTAAGTAAAATGTTGTACTTTTGACCTGTCAGTTTGTAAGATATCTTCTGTAATACCAAGGTAACAGTGTCATGTGTCATTGCAGGACAATTTGGTGGTACGTGAAATATTTGGTCTCGGTCCACCTTCAGTAGTGGGAAAAATGAAAAGTACAAAAGCCAGCAAATGGGAAAGGGTGAGTGTTATTTCTTGTTTAGTTTGCTTCTGATTGTAATCATACCATATATTATTGACTTTTGATGAGGTTAACACCTTGATCTTTCAACTCCAGGACAAATTTACTCGAAAAACTCATTGCGTATTTAGTGCAGTTTACACCCACATGTAAATTTCCACGTTTACAGTATAAAGCAAGCTACTCGAGAATAAGATGATCCTGTAATTATAAATCAATAATTCTTACCATTAATATTTTACCTTTGATCTAAAGCATACCCCATAGGATCACTTGGGTTTTTTTAAAGATTTTAAAAGTTGTCATTGGTTATTGTCATACAGGTTCAAGTAAAGGACCTGTTCCTATTGCCAATAATACCATAATTTCAGCAAATATAAGCAGAAACCTTTCAACTCAGTATCCTTAGTAATGAAAATGGGCATTTACAAATTTATAATAGAAAATCAACTGTTTGTGAAGCAAGCTTTTATACAGCGTCAATGTAAAGCTCTCGCTTTAAATTATTATAAAGGATTACTCAACATAGTGAAACGGGTAGGGGTATTAGTCATGTGTGTGACCTTCGAATATGGTTTGTAACTACTGGCCATTCACTAAATAATGGTTTTACATGTAGGGAACATGTATTGATTCATTGATACTCTCAAGATGCTTATTAATTGGTCTACAGTGTACTGGCCAAAATGTCGGAGAATGTTATGCAAAAAACAGGAATATGCAATTAACAGGAATTAGTGCATTTAACTGAACAATGATGATGATTCATGTTCATCTAGTCCTTTCATTTGTATATATGATACTATTATAAACATCCTAGGTACAGTAGTAATGGATTCTCATTAAACCTTAGGAGACAATAAAGTCATAAATGCAAAAAAAATTTATACAACTCAGTTTGGTATGTTATCATTTCAGTTATGAAGGTTTTTTCTACATCTTACTTTTGGCTGTAATCATTACAATTTTTCATCATTTTTGGAAATATTTTATGCAATTAACAGGAATTCTTGATTTAACCTATGCAATTAAAAGAAATATTTTACATATAAGAGGTAAAAAATAGTTTTGTGTTTTGAGATCTTTTGCAATTGTCAGGTGTGAAAATAAGTGGAATCGACTGTATAGTGATTTAATTATGTGTTGTTTTTTTCTGTATTTTTCAGACTCACTACAATGCAGCAGCATTTAAAGCCAGAACTAAGGCGCGGGCAAAGAATCGTGATAAGCGTTCTGTGATAATGAATGGTGACTAGACCCACTGACATAGTCAGATGACGTATATTAACTGCCTTTTGTAAAATGGCAACTCGTCATGATGGCGTAAGAAGTGCTGTATTTTAACATACCCACTTAGATGTGGACATCTCTGATATTTTTAAACTCTTTCAAAATTTCTGAAATATGCATTTCTGTGTAAATATTATTGGGAATATTTTATGATATCCATAATGTTGTGAGTACAAAAAAGAACTCTGTGCACGTGCGTGCATGTGTGTGTGTGTATGTGCGTGTATGTGTTTATGACTTATCCTTAAAGGTTTCTGTTATGTGGCTGAACCACCTTATTTTTGGATGTATATTTTCTGAGAAGTACATCAGGATAAATAATGAATTTTTTTGTTTCACAATGTATTTACCGATAGGTTATGAGTAATACTTTTTATGAAAGTAAAATTAAATATGCATTTCTTTTTAAAAAAAAAAAACCATGAGATGTTGTAAATCAATGTATTTTAAAAAGATTTTTTTTAATATAAATTAATGGTGTCTAAATGAGTAGTTCGTGCTTGCTTGCTCAAGAGGTCAGAAAATCACCTTGTTAACAATACTGATGCTCCCTTATCAGTAATATTTCAAACCTGGCTTCATTTAGACTAGATTATTTGAAAAAAAAGAAAACACTGCCAAATTTTATTTCTAAGGTCAAAGATCGTCTCCTGTGAACAGCCAGTAAGATCTAGTTCTTTTTCTATGGTAAATTTTTTCAATTGTTGGAATTTGTAGTTGTATTAGAAATACATGTATTTGTACTCAGGATACAATATTTGTAGCAGTGTATGTGCTTTAGTTTTTAGAGCATTATCAATTTTTTTTTTTTTTTTTTTGAGGGTGGTGCAGAATCAGAACAGATACATTTTGAATGCCAAATACTGGTAACAGATACCAAAATGATTGATATCAATAGTATTTATTTTATTGATATCAATAGTACACAATATTGCCATTAATTCAGTCATTATCAGAATTTTAGTCAAAAGTTTACATTATTTTGCCTGCCTTTGTAACAGTGTAGATACTGGTTAATTCACATTCAGTTACTGTGTAGGATTTATTTCCATGGGGTATACTTTCTCTCAGGATAATTGCAGAATTTAAAATTTGTAGATTGAGAGAAACATTAAAGTAACACTATGTCCTAGAAAGGCAGTGGTAACATGTTTTGTACATATACGATTTACTAAAATCTTTAGGGGTTTAACATTACCGTAAACTTAAACAAATATTAATGTCGCAAGTTATTTCCCCTACACAGTAATCAAAATCAACTGTGATGCTGCATGTTTATGCTTGAGCCAAAATACCTCATCAAATACTAAATTCTGAATACTGTTTGAATAATTGTTTATACATGATTGTGAAAATTAATTAAATTTTGTTTGTTCTGTTTTGATATATATATATATATATAAAATGGACAATTTTCCACTGAAGTGTTGACCTCACCTGGTATTATCGTAATTCGCACACATTAAGTCTTCAGGAAATTAATCCCGCAAATTATGTTTTTAGTATGTTTATTTCCCTATCACAGTTTCAGCATTTAACAATTCCGTTCAGTTCTGTGTTAGATGCGTAGATTATGTACTAGTGTTCAGTTAGTCATTTTATGCCGGTTGTGCGATATATTTTAAAACCTGCAATGTTTTATATATTAATGTGTATTTATAGCGTAATTTCAATTATCTTTTTGTGTAATTCTGTTAAGCAGGCTACCCGATACTTACAAAATGTGAACATGACAAAATATTTTATTTATAATTATCATTAATAAAAGTATTTTGAAAAAATACTGTAAAATCATTTATTATCGTTGGTTCAAATTTTCCTGGTTTTTTTTCTTCAAAAATGAATTTGTTGACATTAATTTTGACATGTCCTTTTGTTCATCAATCAAGTAAAATATTTTGTCATGGATTTATTTTTTTCTTTGTTTTTGGTTCCCTACGAAAATAACAATTAAATCCTCAACGGAAATTTATGATTTTACAGTGTATGTGAAAATATATCTTGATGTGAATTTATTTACGAATGAATTACTGCTTAGTTGACGAGTGCTTAATAATGGCATTGGTCTAATTGTCGGACAAAAGTCCATTTGCCTGTCCAGCAAGTGTCATTCACTCCATGCCAAGTGGGCAAGTTCAGTTCCCCAGACCCTTCCAATTCTGATTGGATAAAACCCCTATAAATCATATTTCTGGACATTTGACACCTGTATTCAGACAAGTCGATTTTCAGAATTTTGATATATGGTATTGTCAACCCCTGTGTAATATGAACGACTGCCTGATTACCAAGCTTCAAAATTTTAACGAGAGTAAATGAATCTTTCATCGTTTCCAATTGCAATGTCATGAAAATTTACTTTTGAGGAATTTTATATTCTGCTATTTGAATATATTATTTTTGTGTGTCATCCTTGTGTTTTGGGTATGAAAGAGTATGGGGTATTATATATATTTATTTCAGTATTTTCTGTCTGATATTTAACTGCGATATTTTTTAGTCATGATTATTTTGTGTATACAATATTCCCCATAATGAAAAATGTACTTTTTGTGAGTTTATATGTGAAAGCTGAAAATAATGATAATCTTAAGTACATGTATTTATTTTGGAAAGAATTTGTTTGAAAATACTAAGAAAACATCAAAGGGTTTGAATAAACATTTATAATAGTACTGTTTGTTTTGATTTTATTCTTATGCTCCCCAGATCGATGTTGGGGTGTATACTGTGTTTGATCAGTCTGTTTGCAAGATTTTTGTCTCTGGCAAATAGTCTTGCATTACTTTCCTTAAATTTTGATCTTGGCCCGATGTCACCAAATTTGATCAGTACTCGAACTCAACTAACTTTTCATGATTTTAAGGTAAAAACACAAAATTTATTCTGTAAATGGACATGTATGTATATTGACGGCATACAATTGTAAATAATGATAAAAATTATTGCTCATTTGAAGAAAAGTTCAGAAATATAAAAATTTATTTGAGTACCTACTCAACGTATTCAATTTTTTACAGGAAAATCAAAAGTGTGACAGAAAAATTTATATGTAATTGATGAAATATAATGTTTCCTAATTACTCAAACCCCAAAGTCTTACAAACTATTATATAGTCAAAATAATGAAGTAAAAAATGAGTATTGAGTAAATTTGGTGACTCTGGGGCCAGTTTCAGTAACTTTGCCCACAAACATAGACCTAACTTCAGACTTAATTAGAGTTAAGATTTTATTTACGTGCTCGTAGTTTCAGTTTCACAAAAGGTCGTAAACATATGCTTACTCATTAAACTACACTAAGTTACATGTGAGATTAATAATCATTTAGAGCAGATGTAGACTAGGACGCAAGTTTATTCGTACAAAGAAAGATACGACCTTTTGTTAAACTCATTTTAGATGCGAGTCTTGATTAACACACAAAGGAATGACCTCTAGTGAAACTGGCCACTGATATGTTGCTTTAAATAAATGAAACCTCAGATGAATTTGCTCATCACCAACACTCAGTAATATTTGCCAAGAGTTTAATATATTCCATCCAGTCTGTTGGTCAACATCATTATGGCCATGTTATGGTGGGCATGGCGTGTTGCAGAATGTTCATTACATTGACATTAGCCCATAGCACAGTCCAAAATTTGTGGCAACTTGCCTGTAGCTGGTATTTCCCCCTTACACATGACAAAACTTGTCTGATTTTTATTTCACTTCATCCATGTTCTATACATGTATTAGAATTAATCAAAATGTTATGCCCTTGAAGTACCAGTACGTTTTTAACAAACTTTGTGATTTATGATGAAACAAAATGTATTTAAAAACACCAGTTTATTCAAAATTTTATGAAATAATAAATTGATATATATAACACAAAAATTGATCGAATACAACAAAAAACAAACAGGAATGTCAACAAATTAAGCATTGGACTTAAATTACTGAGATTTAAAAAAAAACGCACATGCTAAAAGTATATCAATTTATGTCATTTTCCCGTAGCTTTCTATGTTAAATCATTTTTTTTAGATAAATGGCCCGACTCATATATTCAATAAAATCTTTAAAACTTTTGCAGATTTGTGTGGAAGTCTGGACAATCTTTTTAAATTGGTTTGAAATGTGTCAATTTCTTTCTATAAAAACCAAGTATAGTCCCCTTCACTTATAACGAAGTAAATGGGGAGATCAGTTTAAACCTCGTTATAGCCAGATTTCATTATAGATTCATATAGTCTAATGTATATGTTCGAAATGCATGAGAATAAATACATCCTCGCTATAACCGGTATATATATCTATATCCTTGCTATAACCGGTATATATATATATATATATCCTCACTATAACCGGTATATATATATATATATCCTCGCTATAACCAGTATATATATATATATATCCTCGCTATAAATGAGTATATATATATATATCCTCGCTATAACCGAAATATATATCTATATCCTCGCTATAACCGGTATATATATATATATATATATATATCCTCGCTATAACCGGTATATATATATATATATATATCCTCGCTATAACCGGTATATATATATATATATATATCCTCGCTATAACTGGTATATATATATATATATATCCTCGCTATAACCGGTATATATATATATATCCTCGCTATAACTGAGTATATATATATATATCTTCGCTATAACCGGTATATATATCTATATCCTTGCTATAACCGGTATATATATATATATATATCCTCGCTATAACTGGTATATATATATATCCTCGCTATAACCGGTATATATATCTATATCCTTGCTATAACCGGTATATATATATATATATATCCTCGCTATAACCGGTATATATATCTATATCCTTGCTATAACCGGTATATATATATATATATATCCTCGCTATAACCGGTATATATATATATCCTCGCTATAACCGGTATATATATATATATATATCCTCGCTATAACCAGTATATATATATATATATCCTTGCTATAACTGAGTATATATATATATATCCTCGCTATAACCGGTATATATATCTATATCCTTGCTATAACCGGTATATATATATCCTAGCTATAACCGATATATATATATATCCTCGCTATAACTGGTATATATATATATATATATCCTCGCTATAACCGGTATATATATATATATATATATATATATATATATATATATATATATATATATATATATATATATAATATATATATATATATATATATATATATATATATATATATATATAGTCTTATTACAAATGGAGTTCACTGTGTTTGTACATGACAAACGAAATCGGTTGAAAATAAGACTTTCTTCTAAATATAAAATTTCGCAAGAACTGATGAAAGCATTAATTTGTGGCAGTTACTGGAAAACATTTCATTTAACATTGAGCATGAGAAAATGACATTTGACATAATTTTGGCATGTGAGTGTGTGCCCTATCTATGAATTATTGATAAAAGTTATAAACAATGAATGGTACAGAAGCATTTAAAACAATGACATGATGGATAAATCAGAATTTCATAACATTCCTGAAATTGAGATGTGCATGTTTTCAAGGGCAATAAAAAACTGCATCCCAAACTTCTTTCGGACTTAATAAGAATTGGAAGCACAGAGTGGTCTGAAAAGAGGCTATCATCAATTTTGTAATTAAATATTTATAGTGAACACTGATATTTTTTCACTTTCAATTTTTTGAATTTTTAAAAGTGCTTTACGTCACACTCAGCAATTTTTAAGTTATATGGTGGCAATCAGTTTTTAATGGTGGTGGAGAACCTGGTTACAATGTATCCGGGAAGAGACCACCAGATCAGAACAGGTTCCAGCGGGGCTTGAACCTACACTGACGACAAGTGAGAGACTTCACATGGGGTTAATCTATAGGGAAATGAAGGAGCAATAATAGAATATGTATGTATTTATATTGATGAAACAATTTGCGTGGTGGTTTAGTTTGCAATTATCTCTTGTCATGTAATTTGCAATGAATACCCCCATGTGAACATTTCCACATTGATGATATAAAATAAAACATCATTGCGCTGCATAAAAAAAATAGCACTTCATAAAGGGAGGTAACATCCTCTTCAATAATTCTTTAAAAATAGTTTTAACATTTAAAAAGATGTGTAATGAAAACTTAAACATATTCAAACCAATGTATATCTTTAAGGTGTTAAGGAAAGTGCCCTTTCACAAACTGCCCAGTACAGAAGATTAGAACCTGTCTTCCAAGAGTGCATTCTGAAATCACTGGGTTAAATAATCCATAAAAAACACTTTTTATAGACCACCTACTTGTAATATTTTGAGATCACATTTCCTTGGCAGATGGGTTGATCTCAAAACAAGGTTTCACTATACATTAAATTTGATTTTTGCCATGTGTTGGACTTGTGTTTTTGGTAATTGAGGAGTCAAAAAATAACTACTATAGTATATCAATTTTATCTAATCAACCCCTGAAAAACATTGGAATCTCCTGTAATTCAATGAATTAGACCAGTCCAAATGTGTCTTTAGGGGTGAATCGGTTAAACAATATAATTAACTGAAAAGCCTATTCAGTATTTTTAGCTCACCTCAATAAAGGTGAAGAGAGCTTATGCTATCACACTGGATACAAAAGGACAAATATCTGGCAGCGGCCAGATGTTTTTATAATGGCTGCCAGAAAAGATACAGTAAAACCTCTTTAAAATGCCTCTCATTCATTTGCCACCTGAAAGTTCACTTTTCCAATTTTCCCTATAATTTCATTTAAGGTTTCCCACAACCTATCGCCAAACCACTTTATTGTGCCAAATTTTGGCTGAACAAATGGTGGCAGTATAACAAGGTTTTACTGTATATTCCTGACATACCGCCAAAAGACATCCATATAATCAAAACAATGTGTATCACATCACTTATCTAGTATATTGGAAATGCTGTATACCCCCAAAACTTCTCTCCCATCTAAAAAAGTTTGTAGCTACCGTAGATAACTGAACTATGGGCATACATGCCATACATGAGCCAATGGTGATTAAGGGCGAATTTAAGACAGGATGAATACACCCGTCATAAAAGGGCAAAAGTAACCGGGGATGAAAAATTACAGGTATATGGTATGCATATCTGAACTTATAGAATAAAAAACTGCTAGAGGTATGGCCAAACTGCGAAATATTGTATTTCAAATCTCACAACAGGTCTAAAAGCAACAGCTAAACCAATTGTTGACACAGACACAACAGAAGGATAGACATCGTCAATTCACAGACCGGTGTCTGTTTCACAATTGGGCCAATAAATAATTTATATCTACAAAATGTATACATCTCATGTTATACATTACAATATACATTTGACTTATACAATACATATATATGATATCTCAGAGTATATAATAAATATTAAACTTGTGGTACAAAGGTATAATACATGTTTCACTCTGTACTCCAGAGCAGGCAACAAATGAAAATAATTAGCCTAGGTAATTGAATACCCTGCTATATATAAAGTATATCAGGTACTTCATGTGTTTTTAAATTAGCACACTCACATTTTAGCGCTCTGAGGAAGTGTAGACTGATTAGCGCAATCTTGAATTTGCACAATTAATTTTATTAGTATTGTCTTGTTTGTATAATGACAATGGATAAATTTTAGCACTGCACTTGAATTACCCAATGACCCAATAATTTTAGAATACCGCTGAAGTAAATACACATACAGTATTTCAAGCCCACTTGATGTACATCTCCAACATATACAAAGTACATCTATAAGTTTATGTTGTTTCATTACAAAAAAGTCTTCACAATATAAATGTGCATGTATATGTTGATATTGATGAAGTGTATTTCGATTCTAGGCAATATCTATCATTTTGCTTATGTTTCCACTGTGACATGAAACATACCAGTACAATAAACTGCCTTTCAAATTCACACATTAAATGCACTGACCTGTGACATGGTTTACTCACTAAGTAATTAAATTGACCTTGACATTTGAAATTCACACATAACTCTAACCTGTGACATGTACCATTCAGAATAAAAACAAACTGACCTTGACATGTGAAATTAACACCTGTAACATGGAACACATTGAAATGTGAAATTAACAAATTCAAAGCACTTACCTTCGACACTCACACATTAGGCAAACTGACTTTGAAATGTGAAATTCACACTTCCAGTGTGCTAATCTGTAACAGGGGACAATAAAACAAACTACACTTGACATGTGAACATGTGGTACGGTGGTCACCGAATCGGACACATGGGTTTTTCTCCGGGTACCACGGGTTTTTCGTCCCACAGCAAGGATCTCTGCACGCCGACATCAGGTCCAACAAAAGACATAAATACAAGGTGACATAACTAATTTGTTAACTGTTGTAAATAAATAAAGTTTAAACTTTAAATATTGAGTGTGCTAACTTGTGACACAGAACACTCACATATAAACAAAAGTGACCTTGAAATGTTAAATTCAAACATTGAGTGTGCTGACACAGAACACTAACAACAAAAACTGACCTTGAAATGTGAAATTCAAATAGTGTGTGTGCTGACACAGGACACTAACAACAAAACAAACTGACTGAAATGTGAAATTCAAATATAGTGTGCTGACACAGAACACTAACAACAAAACAAACTGACCTTGAAATGTGAAATTCAAATATAGTGTGCTGACACAGAACACTAACAACAAAACAAACTGACCTTGAAATGTGAAATTCAAATATAGTGTGCTGACACAGAACACTAACAACAAAACAAACTGACTTTGAAATGTGAAATTCAAATATAGTGTGCTGACACAGAACACTAACAACAAAACAAACTGACCTTGAAATGTGAAATTCAAATAGTGTGCTGACACAGAACACTAACAACAAAACAAACTGACCTTGAAATGTAAAATTCAAATATTGAGTGTGCTGACACAGAACACCAACAACAAAACAAATTGACCTTGAAATGTGAAATTCACACATAACTCTAACCTGTGACATGTACCATTCAGAATAAAAACAAACTGACCTTGACATGTGAAATTAACACCTGTAACATGGAACACTCACGACAACCTTGAAATGTGAAATTAACAAATTCAAAGCACTTACCTTCGACACTCACACATTAGGCAAACTGACTTTGAAATGTGAAATTCACACTTCCACGTGTGCTAATCTGTAACAGGGGACAATAAAACAAACTACACTTGACATGTGAACATGTGGTACGGTGGTCACCGAATCGGACACATGGGTTTTCTCCGGGTACCACGGGTTTCGTCCCACAGCAAGGATCTCTGCACGCCGACATCAGGTCCAACAAAAGACATAAATACAAGGTGACATAACTAATTTGTTAACTGTTGTAAATAAATAAAGTTTAAACTTTAAATATTGAGTGTGCTAACTTGTGACACAGAACACTCACATATAAACAAAGTGACCTTGAAATGTTAAATTCAAACATTGAGTGTGCTGACACAGAACACTAACAACAAAAACTGACCTTGAAATGTGAAATTCAAATAGTGTGTGTGCTGACACAGGACACTAACAACAAAACAAACTGACTGAAATGTGAAATTCAAATATATAGTGTGCTGACACAGAACACTAACAACAAAACAAACTGACCTTGAAATGTGAAATTCAAATATAGTGTGCTGACACAGAACACTAACAACAAAACAAACTGACCTTGAAATGTGAAATTCAAATATAGTGTGCTGACACAGAACACTAACAACAAAACAAAACTGACCTTGAAATGTGAAATTCAAATATAGTGTGCTGACACAGAACACTAACAACAAAACAAACTGACTTTGAAATGTGAAATTCAAATATAGTGTGCTGACACAGAACACTAACAACAAAACAAACTGACCTTGAAATGTGAAATTCAAATAGTGTGCTGACACAGAACACTAACAACAAAACAAACTGACCTTGAAATGTAAAATTCAAATATTGAGTGTGCTGACACAGAACACCAACAACAAAACAAATTGACCTTGAAATTTGAAATTCACACATAACTCTAACCTGTGACATGTACCATTCAGAATAAAAACAAACTGACCTTGACATGTGAAATTAACACCTGTAACATGGAACACTCACGACAACCTTGAAATGTGAAATTAACAAATTCAAAGCACTTACCTTCGACACTCACACATTAGGCAAACTGACTTTGAAATGTGAAATTCACACTTCCAGTGTGCTAATCTGTAACAGGGGACAATAAAACAAACTACACTTGACATGTGAACATGTGGTACGGTGGTCACCGAATCGGACACATGGGTTTTCTCCGGGTACCACGGGTTTCGTCCCACAGCAAGGATCTCTGCACGCCGACATCAGGTCCAACAAAAGACATAAATACAAGGGGACATAACTAATTTGTTAACTGTTGTAAATAAATAAAGTTTAAACTTTAAATATTGAGTGTGCTAACTTGTGACACAGAACACACTCACATATAAACAAAGTGACCTTGAAATGTTAAATTCAAACATTGAGTGTGCTGACACAGAACAACTAAACAACAAAAACTGACCTTGAAATGTGAAATTCAAATAGTGTGTGTGCTGACACAGGACACTAACAACAAAACAAACTGACTGAAATGTGAAATTCAAATATAGTGTGCTGACACAGAACACTAACAACAAAACAAACTGACCTTGAAATGTGAAATTCAAATATAGTGTGCTGACACAGAACACTAACAACAAAACAAACTGACTTTGAAATGTGAAATTCAAATATAGTGTGCTGACACAGAACACTAACAACAAAACAAACTGACCTTGAAATGTGAAATTCAAATATAGTGTGCTGACACAGAACACTAACAACAAAACAAACTGACTTTGAAATGTGAAATTCAAATATAGTGTGCTGACACAGAACACTAACAACAAAACAAACTGACCTTGAAATGTGAAATTCAAATAGTGTGCTGACACAGAACACTAACAACAAAACAAACTGACCTTGAAATGTAAAATTCAAATATTGAGTGTGCTGACACAGAACACCAACAACAAAACAAAATGACCTTGAAATTTGAAATTCACATATTTAATGTGCTAATATATGACAAGACACTTAAGTATGAGTGCTTATATAAAAAATAATGTTTTACAAAAAGAATTTGAATAGATAAACTTGTGACCTGAGGTCAATTCTTCTTTATGAACATGACCTTAAGCCATACAGATGCTGAATTATCTTGTAACAAATACTTCAATTCAGAGTTGTTTGTAATGTTGATCCTATTTAATTAAACTCTATTGCAATGTAGTGTATAATGCCAATTTTCATGTAGTGGCTACCAGCATCTGACATTGAAGGATACAAATTATGACACCTATCCTTATATCTTTCACCCTAACTATTGTCTAATTCACATAACTTTGTTGGAGGGGGGGTAACCTTTTGATTATCATACGGATGATTCTACTGACTTTTCGATTAGGACAAGCTTCATGGGATAAATGTTTTATTTCTCACTGGATACTGATAGATATGGTGACAAGTGGGAATGATAACTCTTGCCAGTGTAATTGTAACTTCGCCATGCTTTGATACCTAAATTTTAGACTTGTTCATGTGAAAAAAATGAGACTTTGCCCTGTCAAGTTATATGGCTTTTCCCATATTTAAATGGGATGTTCTTTTCTATTGTCTTAGTCCAGTCAATTATGGTTTGAAGGATTTAAAAGGTTAAAACCACTACTGCAAACCATTATGATGAATATTTCTGTACATTTCATGTTATTACAGATATACCAGTTATAGTTAATGCAGCCTACTGTTTCCGTGAAATATAGGACCAAATGTGCTTCCAGATACATACAGCAAGACAGATAAATGTGGTTCCTGTCTGTCTTCCATAAATGTGGTTCCTGTCTGTCTTCCATAAATGTGGTTCTTGTGTGTTTGCCATAAATTTGGTTCAGGTGTCTCATAGTTTCACCTGTTGTTAGGAACCATATTATGAGCAGCCACTGAGCAAAATATTCCGTAAATTATAACCTCTCTATATAGGCCATACGTCAGACATGGTGGTCTCTCACATCCAAACAGCATTTAACAAAAGATCCTAGATTAGTAAACCAACTATACAACTACCAAACAAAAATTCAATGAATAACAATTGACTCATCAACCCCTGAGTAATGAACTCTTCTATAAGTTAATGAATTAGGCCAGTCCAAATGTGTCTTTAGGGATGCAAGAATTAAAGACCTTTTGTAAAAAGCTGCCTATATTATATTGTACATGTTGTACCTGCATAAAATTACTTGACCCTTAGCAAAAGAAAATGGTCCATGAGCCATTGATCAGTTACCCTTATTTAACCACCGTAGTCACATTTTCTGTCCAAAACCATTATTTCTCCAGTTTATCAGGAGTGGTTCAATGGTTTTCTGACCAGTTTTTGTTCTCATTGGATATTCAGTGGTCTATGAAACGGTCAGCTTACCATTACATTAATTGTTTTTCTACGAAATGGTTATACAATGGTGACTGGAACATTTCAATTCATTAATGTTTCATTTCCTGTCATGTACCAGTTAATAAGTTCTACCAAGGGAAGCAGTTGGCAATTTATTAACCATTATGTACCACTGATTTTAAAATGGTGCAGAGAAACATATATCAACTCATCAATCCTTGAAAATAATGGACTCTTCTGTAAATCAATGACTTGGGCTAGTCCAAATGTGTCTTTAGGAGTGAATGAGTTAATCATCTTATCAACATTACTATAAATGTGTTTATTCTACACAGATGATAAAACTCCACAGTTATTCCCCTTTGTTTTAATCATATACATACAATATTCATTATAATCAACAATATACATATATATATATATATATATATATATATATATAATATATATATATATATATACATATATATATATATATATAAAGAAAAACTAACAATGGTGATTGGAATGTAAAAGTATTACCACATAATTTGGTTAAAATATTTTTTTTTCTTCTACAAATTTCACAAAGATCATTCAACGGTTTTACAGTTTCCTGATTTTAACAATACATCCAGAATACAAGTCTATGAATTAATCATGCTAAAATTCTTGACAAAAATCAGAGCAAATATAACATACTGTGGAGTACAACATCTAGATTAAAATGTAGGCTACAATAATAAACCATACAAAATATAGATAACACTCAAGTCATCAGTCTACAACAGTAGAGTGGCACATCTGGTTTCTGTCAAAAACCAAAACAATATGGTCTATTTCCAAAAAATAGATTGTAAAGATAAAAAATATTGTCTTGTGCAGATCCCATGCATGACTGAAGCTCTAATATTTTTGTGTCAACAAGAAGCCTGTCACTCCTATTATGACTGAATTTAGACTCGTTGTGTTTGTAAACATGTGCCAATTTACCTCGGTATACCTATAAATGGTTTGGTATACATGAAGCTAAATACAGCATTGAACATAAAAAGTGAGAGTATCACGCCATAATTATCTCATTTTATCCATTATTTGTTATACATATATACATGCTTGCTTATCCCTTTCAACCTACAGACTGTAATGGACTAGTTTTAAATAATAGAAAAGAGCATACCACTGAGATATACACACATATAGCTGATGACATATAACAAAAGTTATCCATTTTATCACTATAAACCACAATAGACTGGTCCAAATAATGGAAAAAAGCCATTCCATTTTGATATTTAGGTATGAAAGGGTAGAATTACTAACAAGTAAGTGATATTATTTAACATTGAAATACAAAAGAAAAATGGTTTAGTCCATCCAACATAAGGTATCAGTACTCACACATCTAAATACAGTTGAACTTCCCATAATCAAACCTCACTTGGACCAGTCAATTTATTTTGAGGGTTTGGAAGGTTCAGATCTCGACCATACATTAACAATTACGATCCGGTTTGGTTTTTTAAACATTGATATGTTTACATCAGCAAGGACCAGTCCATTATTTAAAGCTTCATTTTACTTATCCTGGTAAATTACATACTCCTATATTTTTAATTACTTTTTGTTTCCAAGTTCAGTACTTCATTTATCATGTGTGTTCCATTATTTACCAAGTGCTTAAAAATATTTTTTGAGCTTAATTGATTAAAAGAAAACTGATAACTTGTTTACCTGTGTACTTACACAGGTATTTGGAAGTTGCTGTAAGTACATAATTGTGTTTTAATTACAAAAATTAGCCTGGTGTTCCGAATTTAGAAGTATCGGCATTTAGAAGTTATCTTGTAAATGGAAAATCATGAAATTTAAAGATAGCAAAAATATCCTGCAGAATCTGGATTCTGGAATTGTTTCCATTGTATAAACATATAATCACCAAAGTTAAGAGCAGCGAAATGTGGAAAATTGAAAAATTACAAAATTTTAGTGTAACGAAAAAAAAGGGGGTTTACGGTAAATAAAAATATGGACTTTGTTATAAACATGGTCAATGCCAGGAAGGGATCGGTTTTTAGAAGGATTAGTTCTTAGATGGATCCGTTTTTAGAAGGATCAGTTTTCAGAACTTGTAATGTACATAATATAAATCTCAGAGAAATAAAATCTCATAGAAAAAGAGCTCTTGGGAAGAACGTTGGTATAAAATATATAATTTGTAGAATAAAATGCAAATTGAAAAAGATGAGTATAAAGAATAAAACTTAGGAATGTATCATCCGTGTCATCTTAATTTCGACATCTTTATAAATAAACAAGCTGACACACTTATGACTTTAATCTCGCCCTATATAAGAATCTGCATCACAATTGTTTACTGTGAAATTTATTCCTTAAAGTAAAATTACATTGACATCAACATCGATAAATTCATGTTTTTATTCTATAGGAATTTTTATCTTGCTAAAAAAATGTCACTGATGGCATATTAAATCAGTTTCATTAAAATATAAATAGCACCAGTATGTGAAATGTGCATAATAACCTAAATGTTCTATATAAAGTAAAAGTCAATATATAAATATATCTACTTACAAGGTATATCAAGTATATCAGTAGGTCTATATCAATTGTGTACATATATATTCAGTCATTTTTAATGTGGTTGTAAGAACAGTAACTCAATGACATATTCTTAAATTATAATATTCTAAATCAAACTAATTGCTGAAAAGCCTCCCTCCCCCCTGTGCCCCCTTAAACTCTTAAGAGATTGATTTGAAGAAAAATAAATACTACTACATGTAGTTGAAAACAACTTACAACAATCAAACACCACATTATGTCATTATAAACCGTACATATTTCTGGTCAATCCAAATAAAAATCTTAGCCCTCATTTGCAGCTTTGCCACTGCTGGCCAGAAGAGTCCCCACTCCCCTTTGACAAAACCTCTGACCCAAGGGGCACGATATTAACATTTTTTTAATCTTATTATAAAGCTGCTTCAAACCAAAAACTGGCAGAGTTTTCTTTTTTCTTTTTTATTAGAAAAAACATCAAATCTTATTTATTAGGCATGACATATATGACAGCAGCAGAATGAAATGGATTGCAAAAGGGTCACCTATAAGGTAACAAATATATTAGGTTATTATTGCCCAATTCTTATAACTTGGAGGGGCGGAGCTACCTTTTGAAAATCATACAGATGATTTTACTCACTCTTCAGCTAAGACAGACTTCACAGGAAATATGTCTGATTTCCCACAGCACACCCACAGGTACAGTGACAAGTAGTGACAATAACTCTGTCTAGTGTATAGTAAAATCCATATACCCTGGAGGGGTGGAGTTTTGTGAATCCTTTCTTGACCTGGATTAGTTTAAATCTTAGGTAATAAAGCATAACATTAAAATTACACTGACTAGAGTAATCGTTCCTACTTGTCACCATACATAAGAGAGTATCCAGTGAGGAATAAAAATGTTTTTCCCATGCAGCTTGTCATAACTGAAAAGTGAGTAGAATCATCCGTATAATAATAAAAAGGTTACTCCGCCCCATCATCTTATGTGAATCGGACAATAATTTTAAAATTAATATGCTGCTTTACCTAAAACTTAAACTTGTCCAGGTCAAGAAAGGGTTTACCAGACTCCACTCATCCATATTATATGAAAGGACTATACCTGCCAAAGAAATTACACAGACATTACATAATTGTGCTAAATACAGAATTCTGCCCACTTGAGGTTTGAAGTGTTAAAATCACGATGTATTTACTGACAACAAAATACTCTAATATAAAATCTTATCAAAAAGCTGCTCTTTGGGAAGGCTACAAGAATTTAGAAAAAAAAAATATGCCAATTTTTATTTTACAAAATATATTACATTTGTAGTATAATTTTTTATGGTTTACAACCTGCATGGTAAATACAAACACAATATACAAGAACATCACAGACAATAAAAGGTGTACAATAATCTGACTATGTCAGATAAACAGACAATTTAATGGCATCAACATTTAGGACCATCTGCTTTGGTTAAACATCAGTTTCTGCATCATTGCTCACAGATGCAGTCTTTTTTGGTAAAACATCTGTTTCTTTGCTTACAGATGCAGTCTTTTTTGGTAAAACATCTGTTTCTTTGCTTACAGATGCAGTCTTTTTTGGTAAAACATCTGTCTCCTTGCTCACAGACGGAATCTTTTGGGGTAAAACATCCGTTTCTTCACTAAGGGACGGAGTCTTGGGTAAAACATCTTTTTCTTTACTAACAGAAGGTGTCTTTTGGGGTGAAACACCTGCTCCTGCAATTTCTTCATCTTCCTCTACTTGGTCGCCATAGTGATAGTCAGTACAGTTTTCTACGTTAACGTAGGTGCTTTGTATATTTGTTCGATGTTGGCCTTGTTTCATTTGGTGTTCCAGAACTTGGATCATTTCTTGAATTTCTTTTCCTAGGTCACTAAATGTCGGTCGATCTCCAGGATAGAAAGACCAACATTTCCTCATGACCTGGTATCTGTAGATTTGTAGAAAAAAAACTTTGTTTATTTGTTTTGATTCACAGTATGTTATATGCTACACTCAGCAATAATTATTTACTATTATAAAATCATTTAAATTCTTTTGGTTTTTCCTTCAAAAACGATTTTGTTGACATTTATTTTCATTTAACACTTGATCGAGGTATCTAACATTCAATAAATAAATTAACATTTTAATATGTTTCAACTTTAGTGCCTTAACCCTTTCAACCCTACAACCCATAATGGACTGGTTTTAAACAGTAGAGAGATCATACCACTCAGATATTCAGGGGTGAAAGGGTTTAATGTATTGTTTTAAATAAAATGCATAGTTAATATTTCAGTTTCAGCTCAGTGTTTGATATTAATTCATCAACCCCTGAAAAACAATGGACTCTTCTGTAAATCAATGGCTTAGACCAGTCCAGATGTGGTTTTAGGGGTGAATGAGTTAAAGAAGAGCATTATATGGATCATTATTTTGCCTAATACACAGGTACTAATTTAAAGGTACTTTTCTGTCACAGCTTGTGGTCTGTTCTATGTAAGAGATCCTATTGTTAGTCATTCAAATACAAATTTTTGTCTTGGATATATTTTCATTGATTTTGGTTACTAAAACCACATCATGAAAATAAAGAAAATAAATCTTCAATGTAAATTCATGATTTTACAGTATTCTTCCAATTGGAATGAAAGAAATTCATTGGCTGATAGTAAATCAAAAATCTACCATAAATCAATGACCGGAAATTTAACTGTATTAAAGGGCATTAGCTATGTTTTTTCCAAAAACATAACTTTCTTTTTTTACTTATTAAGATTTATGTACAATAACAAAAAACAGACAAACACAGGCATGAAAATTCTTAAATTCCTATATATATTTTGCTAAAATTGCTTGAAAACTCCAGTTCAACAATTATTCGTTTGCAAATGATTAATTTAACCTTACTATTTGTATATGCATACGACACTGTGACTGACCTTATTTACACAAAATATATAGGAATATAAGAAATTTTTTATCCCGGTGTATATCTCTTATTTGCTATTGTACATCAAGTTCAGGAGTAAAAACCCAAATAATCTTTTTAACACAGATAGTTCTCCTTTAAGATATAATTAATATAAATCATAACAGGGCCAATATCAGAGCAGGATACCTGTGTTACCTGTAAAAGTTTGTTATCTGTAAAAATTTCGTGAAGACGAGTTAAAGATACTGAAGTCGGTGTCTTTTTTAATTATTGTCAGTGTAACGAAACTATTAATTACCGACTACATTTGGTCAATTGACCTATCCATGATAACTGCTGTCCTGTAACTTTGGACAGTGAAATGATACAGTAACTTGCAAATATAGTAACATCTTCATAGTAACTGATTGTCTGTTGACATCATTTTTCTGGGAAAATCTGTATCATTTTGCCATCCAAAATTAAGGAACTGCAGTTATCATGAAAATGTCTATGTGATGAAGGGAGAACCATAGACAAATCTCTTTACAATAAACCATAACTCATCAACCCCTGAGAAATAATAAACTCTTCTATAAATCAATGACTTAGGCAAGTCCAAATGTGTCTTTAGGGGCAAATGAGTTAAGATAATGGTTACCAGCAACACTACACCATATATGTAAAGGAATGATATAATACAGTCAGACTTGATTAAAGGCCACCTCTGTATAAAGGGCACCTGTTTATAAGGGCCATTCAAACATAGCATTTGTTAACTTTTTTTATAATGAATTAACCTCTTTGTTTAGGTCACCTGTCTATAACAGCTACTTTTAGCTGTTCCTCCGAGTTGCCTTTAAAGACAAGTTTGACTGTACATGCATTGTTTTCAAATAACAAATTTCCGTTAACTTACAATGGATCTGGACAGAATGGAGGTTGAGGCATCCGCCGATTTTTCTTGATATACCTCAGGACATCCCAGTTATCCACTTCAGGATAAGGATTAACTCCCCTTGTCATTAGTTCCCATAATGCCACACCAAAGGACCACTGTAGATAGAAAACAGAATTCAGCAAAGATGAAGATAGAAATGAACTTCATTTATAAAACTAAAGATAAAAATTGAAAGGTGCTCTTTGACAGAAAGACAAAATCAAAATTTTGTTTCCTCATAAAATTTTTGTAATTACGTGAGGAGTTCACTGTAACTACAACAAAATAAGATAATTAAAATCTCAAAAAAGCCAATACCGTAATAGGGCATGTATAATCTGCACTCTTTCCCCTTTAACATTTGTCTCCATGAAGATTCGACGTTGGATTGTAAATCTATCAAAACTTTTTTGTAATAACCATGTTCGAGTCAATGAATTTCATCATTGCTTTCTGTATGAAGGTATTTATTTTTCTGTTGCGACGGTGAATAAATGTTAGATAAATGAATCTTGTCTTCAGTGTGTGTGTTTCAATTTACAAATAGTCTATAAATAGTTGTAATGTTGCTTGGAGAGTGACACTCCGATTTCCAATTGGTAATTGGGCAGGACTTTAATCGTAGAATATCCATGGGAAACATAAAAGTACTCTACCTGTTTGGGATATTTACTTTCTTTATAGATTTTTATGTTATTATTGAAAATATGAACAATCTCAACACAAATTCTAATGACTATTTCATGCTTGTGAATTACGAAGCAAACAGGCATATTATAACTGTAAATGAGGGAGTTAAATGGAAGAGCATATGTAATATCTTGTAGTTTTGTATTTCAGATTCCCTTTAATAGTTTCACAGCTACTTCAAATCATTACTTTGTTTATCATAAATAAATATTTATCTATTTCTGTGAAATAACCATTTAAGCATTAATATTTTAAGTAATTATGACCGTGATACTGCACTTTTACGCCATACTAATGCCCAAGTAATGGCCATGAAAAAAAACCTGATGATGATGAGGCCTAAACGCAAGAATCTTTTCTTTCTCCGAGATCTGATACTAAAATGGGAATGCAGATAATACATAAATGCAGATTATACAAGTCCGATTACAATAATTCAGAATTTGTCTTTTATGGGTATATATAAAGAACTCAACAAATCTCTTTTTCATCTCCATCCACCTTTATCAGGGATGCAATTTTCAAAACAATGCAACAGACCTTTTCACAATACCCAAGATCCTATAACTTTTGATGGCAAAATGATACAGATTCCCGCAAAATGACACCCAAAACCAGTAAATTTGATGTCTATATTTTCGTGCAAATCTATATCCAAAGTTACAAGACTCCAGTTATCGTGAAAAGGTCTATGAATGATAGTTTTTCAATTAACAGAATCATATCCTCCGAGGTGTACAAGAATCAATCTTACCACATCAGACTTTGAGCTGTAGGTACCCTTCTCCAAGCTCTCTGGGGCCATCCATTTAACAGGAAGTTTACTTTTTTTATTGTCACTACTATAGTAGTCTCTTTCATATATATCTCTGGATAATCCAAAATCAGCAACTTTTACCTCAAATTCTTCATCTAACCTGAAATACCAGAAAAAGAACAATAACTCCTCAAGGCTTAACCCTTTCACCCCTAAATATCTAAATGAGATGCTCTTTTCTATTCTTTAGACCAGTCTATAACAGTCTGTAGGGTTCGAAGGGTTAAACATATCATACCGATGTACTAAATGCGCTGTAGAATTTTTATTTATCAAATACTGATTCACGACCTTTTAAGAAATGATTTCCAGCATTTTACAGTACCTCCAAACTGTTGAAATGCATGATAAAGGGTCTAGCAATGGTTTGTTTGTTTAAATAGTGTTTTATGCCATACTCAACCATTTTTCAGTTATATGGTGGCAGCCGACTTTCAATGATGGAAGAGAGAAATCGGTTACAATGTACCTGTAGTAAGTTCATTGCCCTTCCATAAGTAACTGGCAAACTTCCCTCAGAACCCTCCTACTGGTAGGCTCCAGTGGGGCTCTAACCTGCCCTGACAAGAGGCGAGAAACTTCTTTGTTTAAAGCAAAATACTCTTAAGAATTTTTCCTTTATATGGATGTGTGATTGGTGATAGGTGAAGTGACACAATTTCTGACCTGCACTATGGATCATTTCTAATGCGGCTCGGGTTGTATAACATGTCATGATTACCAGTACAGGGGATCTAGACCAGCATAAAGACAGGGTGACCTTTAAGCCGCAAATGCCAAACTTAAAGATTGGATTTCAACTTATGAGTAATCCTAAACCTCTCTAATTAGAAAGGATCTGTATAACTAAGTTGCCAAGAAGAGATTTAAAACATTCACACTTACATGCAATTTCTGCAGGCTAAATCTCGGTGTACGACTTTCAACCTAGACAAGTACTCCATTCCATTTGCTATACCAACACCAAACATGATCAAATCCTTTATTGTCGGATTCTGTGAGAAAAACGATACAAAATAATTACATGGCTTTGTAAAAAAATGTACAGTATATTCTGTCTATTCCGAATTACATTTGGACCAAATGAAATATTTGGAATTGCCTCAGTTTGGATTGTAGAAGAGGTTTGGTTAAACAGAATAGGCATAGATATATAGTATATTACACTGTGTGTGTAAGTGAAAAATGAGATACAGTAAAATGGGATATTTTGACATTGCAAAAATTTGGCCACTGTCATCATAAAATGAAGGATTATTTTTTGCCAGTCAAATTTTGGCCATTTATGTTTATATTATGTTTCAATCTGGCATCAAACCTTGTTCTTACCGTATCAAACATTCCAGCTGGTTGAAATATTAGATTATAAAAAATGTACCGATAGAATAGTTCAAACTGATATGTCACATAGTACTCAATTAAGATTAATATTTACACCGTGTAATTTTAAAAATCCCTTGTTTGTCCATCGAAAATGCTCAACTATTTTTTAAAAAATATCGGCAAAAACATTGCGTACATCTTTTAAACGGTTTATTTTTATAGCCATTTAAATAGAGTGGCCAAATTGGCCAAAATTAAACAATGGCCAAAATATCCCAATTTAAGGTACAATGAGAATAAATAAAAAAAATTATTTACGAAGCAGTTTATATTTTGGCGTATTTGTATTACAAACATTTTATGTCATTTATCTCTTTAAATTACCATATACTGTAAAATCCAGAAACTTTCGCCGGACTTAACTTTTGCAATATACAAGTTCTAGATTTATTTATGACATGATACTTTCGCAATTTTGAATGCCCATTTCGTCATAGTATAATAATATGTCATTTACATGATAATATAATTTTTGCTAGCAAGAGCTTTCTCGAAATTACACGTATATTAAATTCTCACGAATAAAACCGGATTTACAGTACACATTGAACAGCCATAGACTTGGGTAGAGTTTACAAGTACCAATCGGAATACAGAATGTCCAAGTAAGTAATTATGAGATTAGGGGACAAATTTTGGATGTTCGGAATTCGGAGTGGACAAGATTTGGAATACAAGATATAAATATAAAATATGCTGGGACCAAATTATTTGACCGAATTAAAGCAAATATCGGAATACTCAAGGTATGAAATAAACAGATCATACTGTGAATACATTATTATATCTCCACAGAAAGACACTTGTCGCCGCACAAAGACACTTGTCACCGCACAAAGACACTTGTCTCAGGGGTCAGAAATATTTTTTTGGAACACACATCTGACGGGCATGTGCTTCACAAAAAGTATTTGTCCAAAATGAAAAACTACTCGTCCAAGGTTTTCCATTTATAGTATCCACATACTGAATAAACATTTTCTTAATCTATCACTGTACTTGCTGTTGAAACGTTTGCAAAACTGAAATCAATTTACTGTACTTAACATCTTTTTTAACATTTTGATTTTTGGAAATTCAGCTTATAATTTGGTCAAATTCACTGCATTTTTATACAGAACATGTAGAACCCTGGTAAAGGTCACTTGTTTATTTTAATTCAAACAAACTTGCAAACTTAGAAAAGGCAATATTTTGTTAGGCAACATAATATGCAGAATTAAATAAAGATTTCATTTTTTTCCCCTTTTGATCCAGTAAACTAATTTGTTTTTCCCAGGGGAACAATGCCTGAATCCCTGACATGTTTCTCACTCCTATGAGCATTTAATATGGCATTTTGATTTGTTGTGGAATTTCAGAGCTTCCTCCTGGAATGTTATAAACCAGAAATAAAGTGGATCTTTTATCTTCTGACCTTGGGAATTCTCATTATTGTTAATTTCCTTTTTAAACACTGCACTGTATACTAGCCAGTTATGAATATTTGAACCCCAAACTCTTTACTGTTCATACCACTTAGCACAATTTACCTTTCTCCAATCTATCTCTCCTCCCTATTTGATTTCTTATTTTATCTCTCTCTCTCTCTCTCTGTTTTAAATTTGCTAAATCACCAGCTGGAAGTACAGTCAAACCTGCCTTAAAGATCACCTGTTTTCAGCAGCAACTCATCTTCAACAGTCAGTTTCTGTTCCCCCACCCCAATCAATTTCACTATATAAACATACCTAAACCATCTTTGTTTTATCAGATGCACTGGCATTTGTTTTATTTCTCTTTTGATTTTTTCTGGACCAGATACTTGTTATTTGATCCTTTGAGAAAAAAAATTGTTTTGCTTTAACTGTCTACCTGTCATTTTGCGACTGATGTAAATAACAAATGTGAGTCTCTGATGTAATGCTTCGGATTGTATCTGGACACATCGTAACATGAGAGTTTTCGTTTCAGACTCGCTCATAACTTTACTAACATCTGTAACAATAATGGATACAGTATATAGCAAAAATTATCTACAGCTTTCAACCACTGATTTTTAAGAAATATTCTACACTGAAACCACTTGCCAAATCTGATTTTCACTCATCACAAAAGCCTTTTGAGGACCCCTATTGTCGTCACACAAAGACACTTACTTTGTAAATTAAAGATGATGCTAAATGTTGTTGACATTGACTGATTTTGTTGACAAAGCTCTTGATAGGGGTTACCACAGGGGTCAACAATCATAATTATTTCCACTTATACCTGCAGGACAATTAGTATTGAAATCTCTTTGTCCGAATGCAAAAGTTACTTGTCTGAAAATCGAGTGCTGTTTTGTGTTTAAACAAGTAATTTCTATTGAATTAATTTTTGCCATCAACAATTTCACTTGTGCAGTAATATTTACTTGTCCAACCATAAAATAGACTTGTCCCACGCAATTGGACAAACGTACTTGTTAAGCCCTGTACTATCACTGGTACACTGAAACTTGTATATAACGACTTTCTAATGGACACAAGAAAATCAGTCTTTACTGGGAGGTGGTCTTTATATAGAGGTTGATTTGTACACAAATGGTACTACTGGAGACAGCAAAAAATGGTATATGTGACCAGGTAGTTTTACAGGTAAAACCTGCTTTAGCAACCACCTGGTCACATATGCCAGTAGGTAATACGAATGTTTCAGACCAGAAAATTAATAGATACATTCAGGACTCACATTTTGCTCATTACGAATATATGACAGCAGATCGCCATGTTTCATAAAAGGCAGAATAACGAGGGGCATCTCATCCATCCCAAAGCAAATTCCCGTTAAAGTTAAAACGTTGGAATGGTGGAAGTCTTTCATCCGCAAAGCTTCATCAATAAACTGCTGAATATCAATATCACGTGGATTATTTTCTGAAAGTAGAGAAATTTATTTTGATAAATTAAAATGATCTACATATCACTTTGTCCATTAATTAGATGTAATAAATTTCCACATTAGATGTGATATATTACTGGCTGTATTTGCTTGACCTGATGTCATTTTAAGGATACTTCTGATCCATGAATGAAAAAAACCTGATTGTGTCAATAAAGACAAAAATGTGAAAATTACAATTCATGGAATTAATCAATATACAGCGTAGATTTTACATGCACAGGTAAAAAAAAAATTATACTTACGATGAAGTGTTTTCACAGCTACTAGTTGATCGCCCTTAATATCAGGAAATGACACGTAACCCCTGTAGACACATCCAAAATGACCTGAAAATGATAAAAGAGCAAAATATATGTAATGATAAACAAAGTTTTACAGATGCATCTATAGATGATAAAAACTGAATTGCTTAACAATTTTATTTTATTTTCAATGTTTTATTATCATCAATAGAATGATAGCAGTGATCCAGTGCTATATGAGGGTAAGTAAGAAATTTTTAGCATATAGCAAACTTTATACCTGAATTTGTGTTTTGCTATGAGGTTTAAAAATCAAGTAACGAAAATCTGCTACCGTGCCTTGAGAGCAACGTGGATAAATTGTCTGCATTGCATATCTTTTTGATAGTTTTTACGTTAATGATGGAATTTCTAGGCTGTAGCTGTATAGACTTTACAAAACAATATACAATGGAAATTCTTCCGTGACATGCATCAGAAAATCTATATATGTAGACCTTCATGCTTGTTGCTACTGAGTACTCTAGGTATTATTATTTTAATCGCTGTAAATGTTTGAGTCTCAACTGGGACATTTCCTGTTAAACCCATCATAACCAAACTTTTTTTCAAAATAATGTTTCTTTGCCATGTTCTCAGTGTAACAGACAGACAGACAAATGGTGATCAGATAAAACAAACTTCTTGCTCCTTTTAAATCTAACGAAACAGTTTTGTAATTGAAAATAAGCATACCTCTTCCAATAATTTCTCCAAGACTTAGCCACTCTCTTTCAATCAGGAGATTTTTGTCTCTTAATACTAACAGAAGGTCGTCATCAAGCTGAAGTGCTGGACCATGTCCGCCAGGGGCTCCATTACTTGTCCCACTCTCTGACAGACGTTGTTCTTGATATGCTGTAAACAACAATTTAGAAATTTAGTGATAACCCATTTAAATTGATGTAGTCAAAATTTTCCATTAACATGAATAAAAGTTTTCTACTCCTGAAGGTGTCCTGCTTTTATATGTGCATTTTACATTTCAAGATAAAATCTCAGATACCAAAGTATAAATTTTCAGGATGTCCAGGATACATATACAAACTCTAGTGAACATCAAACAAAAATGGACCTCTGAAAATCTTGGGCCTGTTTTACGAAATGTCCTAGGTCCTAGATCTTAACTTTTAGTCCTAACTACTAGGGCAACGCATTGCTGATTGGTCAGTCCCAGGACAATTAGGACTAAGACTTAGAATTTAGGACTTAGGACCTTTCGTAAAACAGGGCCCTGGAGGTGGGATCAAGTGCAACAGATGCTTACCAATAGGTAACCCATTCATTCTCAAGTATCTTAGGTACGAGGTTTATCCTATTCGAACCAATAAGCACCTGTGGTGGGAAGAAATGGGCACTTAATGGGCCCAAGTAAAAGTCAAATTGACATTAAACACTTCATTTTTTTTATCAGGGACATGGTAAAATTGTTTTAGCTTATACCAAGTATACCTATCAACATTTTTCTGTTGCTTGGGGGCTAGAGATAAACTGTCTACATCTTCTAGTCAACTGACTACAAAAGAATCTCAATCACGAGTAAATAATGTGAGTAAATCTGAACTATAAAGGGAAAGGGGTGCTTATAGGGACATCATGTGTGCTTATTGAGTAGAATACCTGATTAAAATATCCCTGGGAAAAGAACACTGACCCTCTGCAAGTAAGCTGGCAAACTTTCTCACAAAATCAGCTTAGTTTCCAGCGGAGTTTGAACCCGTACTGACTAACATGATTTTAATTAAGTGCACTGTCCTAACCATGAATACTTACTGTTCTCACGATTCTGTAAATCAAACATTCTCTGTCCAGCAGAGTCCAGTCCATTAAATGTGACCTCTTGACCTCTTTGATATTCAGCTACATATCCATCTTTTGGTTTGAATATCCAAATCTGTTTCCGTTTCATGACAAAACAAAGGATGATGATGCAGATGATGACAATCACTATGACGACACACAACACGGTGACACTAATGTTTGCTGTACTTGTTGGCTCACCAACGTAGACAAGTTCACCTATTTCAAAATGCAGACCCGCAACGAACACCTGAAATATGGAAAAGTAAACATCCAATCGTCATGTTCATATGATAATCAAATATAACATATCTGATAAACCATTACTTTTACTGATAATATATTATCTAAAAGTAAGGGATAACGACCGATTATCTTGTGAAAAAAAGGATAAGGTTTATCCAAAAACAGTATGCCCCCATCCTCAAGCTACAGGAAAAACAGATACACAGACACATGGCCATACACATTTGTACATTCACATATACATGCACACTTGTACAAACACACACACATTAGTACAAACACACACACAAACACGCACACATGCACGCACACACACACACACACACACAAACAAAAAATGTGAAAAATTCATTCAAAAGTTCATCAAAAGTCAAAGAGAAATGAAAGACATTAACCCGACATGAGATCTTTAGATCAACATAATGATGGGATTGAGAAACAGTGTCTGAAGTCCCAAATCTCTGACAACTATCACCAACTGTCGGCTATAATCAAACTCAGCTGGCAAATAGAAAAGCAATATGGCCCCTGACCTTTGACCTTCTCACAACCTGACAAACAAATATTTCTTCACCTGTACTTTTCTTTTTGGTTCATTGGAGCTGGCTTCTTGAGGTTTATCAGTTGGCTGGCAATGTAAGGTTGTCTGTTTCATCAGAAGCACTATGCATTTGCTGTTTCCGACCAAAACTTGGATGTCAGATTTTGTTACTCCAAGTCCAATGTAATCCCCCTGGATAAATATAAAATATTGATCAACAAAACTGTTTGAAGTTCTGATGTGACTCTCAAAGGTTCTTGTTTGTTTTGGTCAAATAAGACAGAAAGAGACGATACTTGAAGTTGCATGTCCAGTCAAACATGCATTAAAGACCATCTCTGTATAAAGGGCACCTGCCTGTAAAGGCCATTCAAACATAACCTTTGTTAACATTTTTTAAATGAACAAACCTCTTTATAAATGCCACCTGTGCATAACAGCTACTTCTGCATGTTCCTTTGAGTGGCCTTTATAGACAAGTTTGGCTGCATAGTGTACACACACTGAATAAAATTGCATAAAAAAATCTTGCAGGTATCAAAATATATTTACTGATTGGAAACAATTGAAATAACAATGCCTAATTAAATGTTCTATTCTGTATTCAAATGATTTCTTTATTATTAAGAACTGTTCTGGTAATTTGCTTCTGAGATAAGTTCTTCTTAACTGCATAGCCAAAATATCAGAGAAAATTATGCAAGTAACAGGAATATGCAGTTAACAGGAATAGTGAACAATGATGATTCATGTTCATCTAGGCCTTTTATTTGTATATATCATACCATTACAAACATCCTACGTGCACTACATGTAATAATGGATTCTCATTAAATGTTAGGGTAAAATGATTTCATAGAAGCAAAATTTTCATACAACAAAGTTTGGCATGTTCTTATTTCTATTAAAATAGTACATAATCAAAACACAACTTTTTACCATAATCAGTGCATTTTCCCCATTTTGGGGACTATTTTATGCAATTAACAGGAATTCTTGGTTTAACCTATGTATCTGAAAGGAATATTTAACATATAAGTGATAGAAAATGGTTTTGTGTTCTTCTTTATGCAATTAACAGGAATATTTAATTACCAGGTATGCAAATGGAATCAACAGTATTTACAATCACCATGATCATGGCTAGATGGGGGATCATCTAAAAGTGACTTAATACAGACCTACATATGATAAATTTTCATTAAGTTCTGAGAGAGCAGATTCAAACTAGAATCACTTACACTTTAAAGGGGTATTAGCTGTGTTTTTTTTTCAAAACATTTCCTTTCCTTTTTTACTACTTACCGTAAACTACTTAGTTTGATATACAATAACAAAAAAAAAGAGATATACACAGGCATAGAAATTCTGAATATCTTATATATGTTGTGAAAGTTGCTTGAGAAACCCCGTTTGGCAATTATTCATTTGCAATTATTTAATTAATTCTAACTATTTGTATATGCATACCACACTGGACCTGACCTTATTTTCACAAAATATATAGGAATATAAGACTTCAATGCTTGTGTATAGCTCTTATTTATTATTGAACATCAAGTACAAATAGTTAAAGTAGAAAAAAAATGGAATTATAAATTATTTGGTAAACGCAGCTAATCCCCCTTTAAGATCAAATGTACTACTTTTAGGGTTGAAAATACTTACATATCAAATACATTTGACTTATATCAGGAAAAACCCTTACCCTTAATATCAGAATGTCTTCCTGCAGTTTGAACTGTCTCAAGTTGCCATCACTTTCAAACTTGAAGAAGACGGGATCAGGATAATACGTAAATCGTGTTATGGTTTCATAGAGCTCTGTGATCCCATCCATCAAGAACCAAACATTGACAATTTCTGGCGTCGCTGGACTTATATCACCAGTGATCTCAGCAATTGACGGAGCAGGGCAATACATGGTCTTACCATCAGGAGTAGCACTGCAGACCTGTTCAATCATTTTTTAGATAAAATGTGGACTTTTACATGTCACTAAGTACACATATGACCAGGGCCCGAAATCACCAAATTTACTCAATGCTCAAGCTCAACTAACTTTTCAGGATTTTAAGGTAAAAAAATGCAAAATTTATTCTGTACCTGCACATGTTTGTATATTAAATGTAAATAATGATAAAAGATATTGCTCATTTGAAGAAAACTTTAGAAATCTTAAAAAATTGTGTGAGTACGTATTTAAATTTTGAGTATTGTACTCAACGTATTTATTCATTTTTGACTGGAAAATCATAAGGGTGAGACAAAAATTTATGAGTGAGTGATGAAAAAAATTATGTTTCCTAATCACTCAAACCAACAAGTTTTACAAACGAATTTATAGTCAAAATAATGAAATAAAAGTTAAGCTTGAGTATTGGGAAAATTTGTTGACTTTGGCCCAGGGTTCATACAAGTTCAAGCTGACAAAATTCAAGGCTTTTTAGGGGTTTTCTGAGGCCATTTTTTAAATTTAAGGCTGCCATTACAAGATTTCATGAACTAAAGGGCTCTGAGGGTATACGTTCAAGAATAGTATACCTTTAAATAATTTACTTACTGGACTTAACTTCAGTGCAACTTTGACAGAACTTTGTTTTAGTCCTATATACATGTGTGAATATTTCTAAAGTTTAAAGTATGGTTCTAAACAAACCACAAAACAATGGATACAAGCTGAAACTTAAAAACCTGAACGTAAATACCAATTTCTTTGAAGTCTCTGTCTTCTGCTCCAATGCATCATCTCTACTAAATGCCGTATATATTTCAATTAGACCTAAAGACATCAGACTTAAGCAGTTTTCAAGGCTTTTTCATAAATTTTAGTTTTTTTAAAGAGTCTTTAATATCTTTAAGGACTTTTCAAGGACAACATAAATTTAGGGGTTTTTAAGGCTCTGTGCTAACCCTGATATTATATCCAGAGAAAAAAAAAATTAAAAAGCTATTTTTAGGTTCATCTACATGTTAATAGATTAAAATCAAAAGTTTGCCTTAATAAACTATATACTTGGTATTTTTTGGCTCGAATTCAATTTTTGCTATTTTCACGTTTAAATAAGAGGTTAAAAATGAATGTGAAACTTTCAAGCTATATAAATGAAGCACAGACATATATGGCATCCATGAGGCTATGGTGATTCAGGGGTAAATTTAAGATGGGATTAATATGTTTTCTGTCGTAACAGGGCGAAAATAACCAGGGGCAAAAATTTGCAGGTGTACAGTATGTTGCCCATTTTTAGCCTTATGAATAATGACGTCATAATAGAAAAAAATTAACATTAAAGTTTTCTGACAAAATTCTGTTCATCAGGTGCACACTTATGTTGTCCAATTCACATATGATGGCGGGGCGGAGTAACCATTTGATTATCGTACGGTGACTCTACTCACTTTACACTTATGACAACATGTACCGGAAAAATGTGTTATTCCTCACTGGATATGGTGACAAGTAGCAACAATTACTCTAGCCAGTGTAATTTTAATGTTATGCTTTATTGCCTAAAATTTAAACTCGTCCAGGTCAAGAAAGGGTTCACAAGACTCCGTCCCGCCAGGTTATATAGATTTTACTGTACTGTATCATATTATCTTAATAACAGTTCATGGTTTGTTGGCAGTCCGTGCAGTTCCTTCATGGATTTTGCTGGGTTTTTTTTATGTTTGAAGCTACATGTATCTGTAGCATTTCGGATTTATTTTTTTTCTTCTTAAGTTTGATCTACCATAAATTTTAATGGAAAATCTTAACTTTAAGGTTGAATTTGAGGCAAGAATTGTAATAAAATGGAGAAAATTCCTACAAGTTGGGGAAAAATCAGATATCAGGTTTAAGTTAAAAATCATTCATGACATGTGGGCTTGATTGTCTTAGTAATTTTACCTTTAGTTTGGCATATTTGCCAGTGTTGGCAACTGTTGCTCCTATTCTTGGTCTCTGTATCATGTTCAAGTTAGTGCCTTTGACTGTAATGTTGTTCCCACCACTGCAATATAAGATTAACCAGTTTAGGTTTTTTTTTTTAAATCAGAGGATAGGAGACATGTAAAGTACAAAGGCATGTGCTTCCTTCCAGACATATTTAGATGTGAAAATAATATTGTCATTTCCCATTTTTAAAAACTGTTTTTCTTTAAAGGGGCATTAGCTATGTTTACCAAAAAAAAAATTGTTTATTTTTTCTAATTTTGCTACTTGTACTTCATGTAAAATAACAAATAAAAGCTATACACAGACATAAAAATTCTTATATTCTAATGTATTTTGTAAAAATAAGGTCAGGTCCAGTGTGGTATTCATATGCAAATAGCAAGGTTGAGTTAATCAGCTGCGAGTGAAAAAATACCAAACCTTGGTTTGTTAAGTGATTTTCACAAAATATATAGGAATTTAAGAATTTTTATCAATCTAAATAGTAAACAAGAGGCTACCAGGAGCCTGTATAGCTCACCTGTACTATACTGAACAACTTAAGTTTCATTTTGCAAAGAAGTTTCAGATGTGTTACCCTTTGGAAGCCTTCTTTGATAGGACGTTGACCTGATGAACACAAATTTTACAGGGGACCAACCAAAAATAATTATGATTGAGTTTGTTTTTAACTGGCCTGGTGGTTTCATAGGTCAAGAAGATCCTTGAATGTATTTCCCCATTGGGTTCGATGCTAAACCATGGCACTGGAAGCCATAATTTTTTATGCATCAGAAAAATCTTTAGCAATCTTACTAAAGGACCTGAAATGCATCATTCCTGTAAAGTTTTGTTCAACTTGGTTCAGTAGTTTTAGAGGAGATTATCAAATTATGCTTTTCCCATAGGCTTCAATGTTAAACTATGGTATGTCCTGCATTGGCAGCCATGTTTTTGGCAGAACTGGAAAATTTAAGGCCTTCCATATATCATTCCTGTAAAATTTGATTCAATGTGCTTTAGTTGTTTCAGAGAAGATGATCAAAATGTTTTTCCCCATAGGGTCCAATGTTGAATCAAGTCCTGCACTGGCGGCCATGTTTTTTGGCAGATTGGAAAAATTTGGGTAATTTTAGTGAAGGACCTTCCATACATCATTCCTGTAAAGTTTGGTTCAATTTGCTTCAATAGTTCAGGGGACATAATCAAAATATGTTTTTCCCATACGCATGATACGGTCCAATGTCCTGCAATAGCAGCCATGTTTTTTGGCGGATTGGGAAAAAGTTTGGGCAATTGCAGTAAAGGACCTTCCATACACCATTCCTGTCAAGTTTGGTTCAATTTGCTCCAGTAGTTTCAGGAGTTGATCAAAATATGCTTTTCCAGAGAGGGTCCAATGCTAAACTATGTCCTGCGCTGGCGACCATGTTTTTTGGTGGAATGGAAAAATTTGGGCAATCTTAGTAAAGGACCTTCCATACATCATTCCTGTAAAGTTTAGTTTTACAGATCATATTTGCAATTTAAATTTTCATTTCATATAGCTCACTATTATAGTTTTGGAGATAATAGCCAATTCAGGGGTCATAACTCAAAATCAGTATATTTTTATTCTTCCAAAATTTTGAACACAGGTAGATCTTATCCTGCTGATCATTTCTGGCCAGTTAGTTTTGACGCATTTTGTATCATTTCAGGGGCAATATCTCAAAATCAGGGCATCAGACTCAGACTCATAAAAATTTTACGGGTAGATAGACCTTGTCCTGCTGATTTTTTGGCTATTTGCCAAAAACTGCAGTTTTACTCCTATGTTCTATTTATAGCTATGGTGGCCATGTTGGATGTTCAACAAGCATACCGGTAAAGTTTGGTTCAATATGACCCAGTGGTTTCAGAGGGGAAGATTTTATTTAAAAACTTAACGCTTGATGGATGACAGATGCCAAGTGATGGCAATAGCTCATATGACCCTTTGGGTCAGTTGAGCAAAAAAGGGGAAACAAATTTTAAAAAATAAAAAACACAGCTAATGCCCCTCTAAACTAATATATGGCTTAAGAATAATAATTTAAACCAAGGGAAACAACTTACCTCTGAATAGCACGTTTTGGTTGTAAACTTGATATTGTGGAGTCATTGACGTATGAATACATTTGTTTACTGGAATAACTGGTATCATCAATTTCGACAGTGATTATCCCAGCATGCACTGGTAGTATATACTGAGGATCAACTGTACGCCGCCGCCGTCGTCGTCTTTGTCCTGGCCTTTGCCTTTCACTTGTTTGGCACATAATTATTGAGCTAGAGACACTTTTCGAAATAAAAGAAGATAAAATTTTATTTTTCAATTTTCCATGTAGAATATATTACAAGGCCCTCTGGGATATAAGTTTGTCTTGACATTATTTTTGTTTTTGCGTTTCTTTTAATAATTTCATATAAAAAACAGGTTGCTACACAAGAATATAAACAGAAGGCCCAATGGGCCTTAACAGTCACCAGAGAAAAAGTTCCTGTTGAGTTTGGTTAAAATTAGTCCACTGGTTCTTGAGCAGAAGTCGAAAATGTCTCAAATTTGACAAAAAACGTATATTTTCTGTTTACTTAGTGTCTGTGATGTTGACCTTTTACCCCATGACCTTGAAATTTTGTCAAATTGATTGTTAGATAATTCCTAACAACAAACTCATATATCTTTTTATATAAAAAGTCAATCAGTTTTGCATTATTAAACAATTTGTAATGCAGTTGTACCCT
This sequence comes from Atrina japonica, assembly GCA_030159075.1. Taxonomy (NCBI): domain Eukaryota; kingdom Metazoa; phylum Mollusca; class Bivalvia; order Pterioida; family Pinnidae; genus Atrina; species Atrina japonica. Next base: position 1,834,416 of record BROG01000037.1, on the reverse strand, counting down.
GTGCTACAGAAGTGTCCCCTAGTGGATCGTTTATGGACAGATTTCATTTTCATTGGCAAACTTTGTAGATATTGACTATACAATCATGCATACACAATTTGAAAGTCATCTGATCATTGGTCCATGAGAAGACGATTTTTAAAGATGTACAAAGTTTTGGTCCTTTTTGGCCACTTTTAGGGCCCCTATGGTTCCTAGTCCCTTTTCATTCCCAAACTTTATTTGGCTTCATATGGGTACGCTATATGCCAAGTTTGGTTAAAATTGGCCCCCTGGTTCTTGAGAAGAAGTTGAAAATGTGTAAATAATAACGAAAGGCTCATGTCCCACGACAACTGACAAAAGACAATCAAAATTATAGGTCAACATGAACCTTTGGCTCAAGAGACCTAAAGATTATTGTTACCCATTCAGAGGTTGTGCTAAAAGGAATTACCGTAACCTATACCAATTGGCTAATAGGCTACTACCGTAACCTATACCTACCGGCTACTACCGTAACCTATACCTATAACCTACTACCGTAACCTATACCTACCGGCTACTACCGTAACCTATACCTACCGGCTACTACCGTAACCTATACCTACAGGCTACTACCGTAACCTATACCTACAGGTTACTAACTACCTACAGGCGACTACCGTAACCTATACCTACAGGCTACTACCGTAACCTATACCTGTAGGCTACTACCGTAACCTATACCTATAGTACCGTAACCTATATCTACAGGCTACTACCGTAACCTATACCTGCAGGCTACTACCGTAACCTATACCTACAGGCTACTACCGTAACCTACACCTGTAGGCTACTACCATAACCTATACCTGCAGGCTACTACCGTAACCTATACCTACAGGCCATAAAACCACTAAACCTATACAGGTTACCTACCGGACTACTGTAACCTATACCTACAGTAACCATAACCTATACCTACAGGCGACTACCATACCTGTAACTATACCTGCCTATACCTGTAGGCTACTACCGTAACCTATACCTATAGTACCATAACCTATATCTACAGGCTACTACCGTAATCTATACCTACAGGCTACTACCTGCCTAGGCTACTACCGTAACCTATACCTATAGTACCGTAACCTATACCTACAGGCTACTACCATAAGCTATATCCTATACCTGTAGGCTACTACCGTAACCTATACCTATAGTACCGTAACCTATATCTACAGGGGGGTAACCTATACCTGTAGGCTAGAGAGTAACCTATATCTACAGGCTACTTTATATACATTATATCATTCCAGAAGAATTCCCATAATTCCATACTTTGAAACTAAGACTGTGTCTACCCACCTCACAATGGCACATGGTGATTCAGCAACTTGCACCTCTATTGATGAACCTATGTCCAAGTTGTTTCCAATGATGGAGACATTCGTACCTCCGGATATTGGACCAACGACTGGTGAGAAGCTGGTCACAACTGGAGTCTGAAAAAAATTCAAAAATTCAAATAAAATATCCAAATCTGACCATTTGTTGTGCTACTTATTTCATGAGATGAATTTTCTCGTCACAAATGAATCTGTGTGCAAATTCCAAAATCTAGTGAATATTTGTATAATGCAGCAAAACCTACTTTAGTGACCACCTGTGTATAAAGACCACCTGGTAACAAAGACCATTTTTGCTGTCTCCAATGGTACCATTTGTGTACAAATCAACCTCTACATAAAAACCATCTCCCTTGTGTTTTCTTGTGTCCCTAAGGAAGTTGTTATATACAAGTCTCACTGTAGTTTTTTTTTATGATAAAATACATTGTTGAAATTGATAAATAGATATAATTTTCAAATGAATAAATTTGAGGAAATTAATAACTTTTCAGTTTTGCATCTAGATTTATAGAAACATGTAATTTATAGATTTTTATATAAATTTTCCATATGATTTCAACTTTACTTTATAGTAAAACACCTATATTTTATTAATTAATTAGCCTTTAATCTATACATGTATGTATATAATAATAATGTTGAATGATAGAGTTAGAAACATTCTTTATCAAAAATACGTCATAACGCGTTATGACCCTCATTTTCATTTTGAAATCAGAGTCATGACCCTCATTTGCACTTTAAGAGGTTGGCAGGTATGGTCATGTAAAATATAAATAGAACATTTGACTGTGGTCCCATAACTTCTGAAGACAAAATGATGTAGACACCTGCAAAAACGGTATCACCATGACAATAACTAATTGTTTCTTGACGTCACTTACCAGGACTGTATCATTTTTGCCGTCCAAAATTTCAGGACTGCAAATGTGGTGAAAAAGTCTTTTGCCGACAAAGATTCATTAAAGATATCATTTTCATATTTTCACAAAACATTTACCTTGTAACTGAATGTATAGTCAGGGGACATAAATGTCCCAGAAATTTTGTAACCAATAGATGTCCTACTGCTGTCTGTGACTTTTAATTCAATCCGTGCGACTTCTTCTCCACTAGAACCTGGTGTTGAACAAATCACACTACAAAACAAAAAAGAAAATACAATTTATATATTCTCTCTTGCAAGATTTCACGAAATTCTTTAAAATCTTTTTTGGGGGGATGAGGGTCATAAAACATGTCTACATCACTATATATTTTTTACCATTTATTTCTATTGAAATAACCTAATCAGTTACCAATGTACTCAGAACTCACCCTATCTACATACCCCTGTCCCAGGTGACATGAAATTTACAATATATAATTCACTTATCCTAGAACTGACACATCAAATTTGAAGAGAATCAACCAAGCAGTTCTTCAGAAAATATTTGAAATGTTCAAAATATTACGCAGAACACATTATGTACAATGGCATGACACACACCTGCAAAATAACAGAGTTTGTTTGTTTGTTAATTGTTGTTTAACGTCCCACTCAAGAATATTTATTTTATATGGAGACTCACCAAATGCCGGTGAAGGGCTTCAAATTTTTGGCCTATGCTCAGCACTTACGGCCATTGAGCAGTGAGGGTTCTTTAGCGTGCCAACACCTACTGTGACACAGGACCTCGGTTTTTACTGTCTCATCCAAAGGACAGGAAACCAACCTGCCACTGGCTGAACTCGAACTCATGACCTCACGATCAAGAGTCAAGCTATTCCGACTGAGCCAGGCCGGCTTGAAATAACAGACAGATACTGATTGTCATAGATTACCTGAGTGACACAGGTGTCACAGAAAGGTACAACAGAATGACACACACCACATACCTGTGCAATAACAGACAGAAACTGATTGCAATAGATCACCTGAGTCACTCAGGTATCCTAAAAATGCAAAAAAGCATGATATACCTGTGTAATAACAGACAGAAATTGATTGTGATAGATTACCTGAGTGACTCAGGTGTCCCAGAAATATACAACAGCATGACACACCTGCGCAATGATAGACAGAAATTTATCGTAATAGGTACCGGAGTGACTCAGGTGTCCCAGAAATGTGCAACGGTATGACACACAGCATACTTGCCCAATCATGGAGAGAAACTGATTGTAATAGGTTATCTGAGTGACTCAGGTGTCCCAGAAAAATTTAATGTACAATGGTATGACACACCTGCACAATAATTGACAGAAACTGATAGTAATAGGTCACCTGAGTGACTTAAGTGTCCCAGAAATGTACACCAGTACAACATACAGCATACCTACCCAATCATAGACAGAAATTGATCACAACAGATTACCTGAATGACTCAGGTGTCCCAGAAATGTACAATGGCATGACACACATTGCACACCTGCATAATAATAGACAGATCGTAATAGGTCCCAAAAATTATTTTTAAAAATGTGGTTTTTACAGGATTGAGGTGAAAAGAAAGCAAAGGAACAAACTTGAGGGGACATTTTGATACCAACAGAATAATGAACAGAAGCACTGAAAGATTTAGAACACCTTGACACTAAAACAAGATGTGGTTCAGAAACTCACATTGTTAATTAATCACTCAATTTATGGTGTTGATATATCCCTCAATATAAGAAACTTTAAATGCACTGTAAGCTTTTGATAAATTGATATCTACATGTACTTAATGTAACATGGGCTGTCTTTGCAAGACCTGACTTTATTTTAAGATACTCCTGATTAGAGAATTCAAAGTCTGTGATCATTTCAGGAGAAAAACAAGATGTGTTTGTGAAACACAAATGCCCTCCAGTCCTAACAAATTTTTGCAATGTCCTACAATTTAACCCCAGCTCAATGCCAGGGGCATGTGATGTCAGTGAAGTGTGAACAACCCTTGATGAACGTACAGTCCAAATTTGGTTACACAATCCAAACTTGAAATATTACAATATTTTTACACAGACAGACAGACCGACGATCCAAACACTATATGCCCCTGACAAACCTTTCAGGCCAGTGGCATAAAAATTGAAAATCACAGCCCATGAAATTAAACCCCTGTGCTGTATAGCTAAGCCATTCCTAAATTATTTAAACTCCCATAACTACACTATTTGACAGAAACCAAAATCTTGCAAACTGACAGACAAATGGGCAAACAGAAAAACTGGACAAAGAGAAAGACACCCTCCCCCCATTTGCCCCTCAATCTTCAATCTGGAATTGATAAGAATCAGATTACTGACCTTGTTTGTGTTCTCTCCTTGATTTTACATGTCAATCCGTTTAGATCAACATACACTTCCTCCGCATTAACAGAACCAAAATTTAATCCAGTCATAGTTAACTCCGTACTGCCTGCGACTGGGCCAGATTTTGGTGTTATCTGTAATGAAGAAATCTGTTATGTATTCTTCCTTATCAAGTATCATTTTCTATTTACAAAATATATTTTTGCCATGTCTGGTAATCAGATGCATCCAGTGATAACACACACCACATACACACCCACACACCACACCACACATACACATACCACACATATATATATACACACACTACACAAATACACATATGAACACTCACATACACACATATACTCAATACACTACAGTCACACGTATGGTACACACTCACACCAGACATATACACATGCACACACACACACACACACACACACACACACACACACACACACACACACACACACACACTATCTCCCCACACCACACATAACACACATATATGCACTCACACATGAACACTTACACACACACACCTCACCCCATCACACACATATGCACACACACTCACACATACACACTTACACCATATCACAAAACATAAACACTCACCATACCACACATACACACCACATCATAGTTGTAAATAATACATGTGTATGCTCAAATGATTACAGTGAAAAATTACTGATCATTGCTTCATGATTTTTTAAAAGATGTATAACCTTTTGGTCGCTTCTGTGGCCCCTACAAATTACAGTCCCTTTTCATTCACAAACATTTTGATTTCACATTGATATACTACCTGCTAAGATTGGTTAAAATTACCCTAATGGTTCTTGGGATGATAAAAAATGTCTTAAATTTGATGAAAAACTTATATTTTGTTAATTTAGGTGCCTGAGACATTGACATTACCCCATGACCTTTATATTTAGTCAAAATGATCCCGAGATAATTCCTTACAACTTTCTCACCTTTATATATATTTGTATACGACAGAGTACTGTAAACAGAAGATAAATGGTTCCTCTATGATGGAAATGTTAGTATGTGTTAAACTTATTTGCTAGTTTGCTAGAGTGATCCTGACCTTTATGGTATAATCTTATTGAAATCAATTGTTGTGCTAAGTTTGAAGACATTCCCTTTCGTGGTGTGCAAGATACGCTCTGGACAAAAATATTGATAGACTGCCATGATGACCTTGATCTTTGAGGTATGACCTTGAATCAAGGTCATGACACAACTGTTGTGTGAAGTTTGAAATCATTCATTTTCGTGGTGTGCAGGATATGCTCTGGACAAAAATATTGATAGACTGCCATGATGACCTTGATCTTTGAGGTGTGACCTTGAATCAAGGTAATAATATAGCTGATGTGTGAAGTTTGAAATCATTCATTTTTGTAGTGTGCAAAATTTACTCTTGACAAAAGAAGCGGTGACCCTAAATGAAAAACTATGAAGAACCCTACAGAGCTGTAGCTTTATCTTCATTATTCATGATTTTGACTGTAAAAAAAGCGAAATCGTAATCTTTTGATCACAGGCAATCCAAATATATCAAATTTTATGGGAGTAATGTGTATAACAATATTATTGAATTATAGGTTTTTTATATTTACGATCCACTAGAATCACAGTTACAAACACCATCTTGAAACGACTACTTGACCTTATATCTAGAAAATGGTAGGTATAAAAACTGCTGATATCAAATGATCAATGCATTAAAAAAAAGATTAAATTCAACAAAAAATTAATAATCAGATAAAAAGTTTAAGATTAATTCGGAATAAGAGATTGATAAAATAATGTAAATGCAATGTCTATAAATAGTGCAACTTATCTTCTATAATATTTCTATCAGAAATCTATAAATTATTTTTTAAAAAGTTTTTTGTGTATAAAAGTACATAGATCTAAATGTAAGTTGTTTGTATTGAATTAATTGATTCTAAGTAAATATAACTTAATAACACACACTAAACCTCCCAAAAATCTAGATCTTCAGAATTGTTTAGCGATCTTCATTTAGTATCACCCCCCAAAAAACCTTGACCTTTGAGATATGATCTTTAGTCAAGGTCATGAAACAATGCTTTTTTACATTCATGATGAACAACTTTTATAAGAAGTATGAATATATTCTGGTCAGGCATAAAGAAGTTATGGGCTGGAAAAGTAAACAGATAGATGCACAGATGGATGGCAGGTGGACAGACAATGGTATACCATAATATAGGCATATAAAAAGGTATTACAATAGTTATTTTCTCTCTGAAAAAATATATCTAATCAGTTCTTCCAATATGTCATATTATTATTTTAGCCCCCTTTAGAGGTTGATAAAAATCGTTATAACAAAACAGTTTAAAGAATGTTGATAAATTTACTTACAGAGGTTATGATTGGTGGACAGCTATCATTTGACCATTTACCCAGCATGCCCTGCTGTGATGTAGGTTTGACACATTCGTTTTGTAGCGTACATCGACCTTCACACCAGCCACAGTTGATGGGGTCACCACTTGTAACACAAACTTCACATGTTTTATAAACATCACATGTGTAAAGTGGGAACTGGTGAATCTGTGAAATAACCAGGAGACAAAAATAAATCAAAATTATTTAGTGAAATTACTTTTCGAAATATTTTGTACCTATGTGACATATGGCCACAGATCACAAAATTTCTACTGAATGATGCAAATTCTTTTAAAAATTTCTTTATATTATGTGAAAATTGCTTGCCAAAGCCAGGTTAGGCACTTTTTCAATTGTAATTGATTAACTCAACCTTACTATTTTCATATGCATACGACACAAATTATTATTATTATTTTCACAAAATATTAAGGGAAATAAGATTTTTTACTGTTTTATGCCTGTGTATAGATCCTGTTTGTTATTGTACATCAAGTACAATACTAAAAGAAGAAAAACACAAAATAATATTTTTTAATAAATACAGCTGATACTACTTTATTTACAGTGAGTATTTTACATTTTTCAGATTTAATAGAAAAAAATCAAACAGTAACAAAAAACTAATAAATCAATAAAATGCACCCTATTTTGACTACACATACCCTGTTTTTCTCCATTAAATACACATATCGGTGTGATCTGTCCAATTCTGCATCACTCTCAATTGCTGTTTTATTGTCGTACGTAATGTCAAATGTCATATATGGTGATTTCGTTACGCCACTATGAAGCAAAACCTACGAATAGGAAGTTACAATTAATCACCGATTTCTGGGGTCGAAGCCACCAAATTCAGCCAATACTCAAAAACCCAACATTTATCTTATTATTATGATTTAATAGTCATTAATGTATACATGTAGTTGCTTTTATTTGTGGGAGATTTTATTTTGCTATATTTGCGACCAAAGAAAACACCACGAAATTAAATACCCATGAATATAATACTATGTACTTATAAAGAATCAGAAGGACAATAATTAACAATCAAAATTATTGGAAATAATTCCAATCAAAATGCATTCATATGTAACCAGATTTTGTATACAAGAATCAAAAAATGTTTATATGTTTGACTTCAACTCCTTCTATGCTTCTGTTTAGGAAATGGTCTTGCACGAAAGCTAATATCTGTGAATAAATTCCTTTCAGAAAAACACAAAATTTTCTCCCTTTCAACCCTACAGACCATAATAGACTAGTCTTAAACAAAAGGAAGAGCATACCACTCAGATATTCTGGGTTGAAAGTTTTAAACAACTATACAGTAGTTAACTTCTGGATTTTTACTCCAATTTAATTTTTGCCCTTCGTTAAGAAAAGCAATCAGATTAAAGTAATTTTCAAATTTTATGGTGTCAGAATAAGTTAAATAAAATTCCCAGAATAATGTCTGATGCCCGTGGACCCCACTGATCCAAAGGAAGCACATATATCCTCCATGTACAGTCAAACTATAAAGGCCACTCAAGGGAACAGACAAAAGTAGCCATTTTAGATAGGCGGCCTATATAAAGATTATTCATTATAAAAATATTAACAAAGGTAATGTTTGAATGACAGGTGCCCTTTATTCATAGGTGGCCTTTAATGCAAGTTTCACTGTACAGACTTTCAGATAATGTAATTAGTTTATTATGTTTTTGGTTGAATGATAATTCTAACTATATAAACATGTATCCACTTTTTATCATTGCTATCACCATTGATACAATACAACTTATTGATTTGAATTCAAATCCCAATAAATATCTAGGCAAAAGATTGCACTGTCTTTTGACAGTTGTCTCCCTTTGATAGATACCTTTAGTAGTTTACCATCAGAGGTGCCAAGGACGGCTACCGTTTTATTAGATTGCTGTGTTATAACAACAGAAGTCATGATTGTATCTTCTATGTAAAATTTGGCCATTTCTCTAAGAATAATAACGTCCTCTGGATTTATGGCAATTGCACTTTCTTGGATCCCAATGTTAGAATCTAATCCACAAAAATTATCCACATTATAATTCTGAAAACAGACACAGAAAAACAGATATAGATATTACTGTTTGCATAATATGTTGAAAATGGAAATCAATTATTTATTACTATTGATTGACATCAACCAACCAAGTTATCTATTACATTTGGTTTAAACAAAGTGTGATCCTGTTTTTTTTCTCCCTTTGCCAGATATATATATATATATATATATATATATATATATATATATATATATATATATATATATATATATTATACAAGGTTATATACTGTAAAAATGTCTATTTTCATGGAACTAAATTTTCTTGGTTTTTTTTTTCTTCAAAAAAAAAAACATTCAATGATATCAATTTCTGTTAATAGTGATGTATCTTTTTGTCCATCATTCAAATAAATAAAATTTGCCATGGATTTACTTTCGTTGTCTTGGTTACCCATTCAAACAACAAAATTAAATCTTCAATGAAAATTTATGATGTTAATTGTACAGTATATCCACCAGTGCAGTAACAGATACCAGTACATTTGTACTTAGATTTTATACTTAGAAGTACAACAAACCCATCTATACTTACAAATAGATCTGTGGTACATGATTGAACAGTTGCTAGGCTTTTCCCATAAACCCATGCCACCTGACTGCCGATTCCAGACTTGAAACAATTTTCTTGAAGTTTAATGAACCTGTCAATGATATCCATTATAGAAAAGACGCATAATGCAGAGCCTTCACTCTTATCTGGGGAGATGTCATTGGCTACATTTTTCCTTCCAAAAGTTACAAACAATTTTTTCTCCGTGTCCATAAATAAGCTGTCTGCATCCGTGAAGTATGCATCCACAGCAATATCGTAAACCTCACCATCCTCTAAACACTGAATCGGTAGCTCCGAATATGATGAATATTTTGGGTCATTCTGACAAATTTGAATAATTTTTGTGATGAATTGTTTTTCTTTGATTCCTTCACTATAAGCAATGGGATCCTTCATTTGAACAGATAAAAAATATGTGTATCCTTTGTCTTCAAAACCGTATATGTATTTTGCCTCAAAAACGTTTTTCAGCAAATTGTGAACATCAATATATGTGTGTGTGTCTTTTGAATTTATATAATACTCAAAGCTCCATTTGCCCTTGTATTCTCTTGTAGAAATCGCTGGAGGCAAATATTCAATTGGACGACCATCGCCCGACATAGCGACATAGAGCAATTTGTCAGGCTCAGAGAGGTTCGGACTTGAACCAAAAAAGGCATAAGCTGAGGTCTTGCTGCCAGCGTAATTAGTTACAAACTCAGGGGGCAGTTTTGTTACCTCCGATATATTGCCAGGTAAACGGATTTCACAGAGTCCTTGTGAAACAGAACCGCAAACCAGAAGGTAATTAGAATTGTCGTTCATTTCCAATATGGAAACATAATTATCTGTAAGAGTCCGTTTGTGTGAGCAATTTAACGGGACAGGTGGACACATAGGATTGTCTAACATTGGACCAAGAGATACATTCTGTATCAACTTCATGTTGTTGTCAAGTCGAAGAAGTATGTTATGCCCCCCAACATATAATTCGTTATTCAGATCACTAACTATAATTTTTGTGAGCGGTCCATTTGAGGGTTCAACATTAAAAACATTATGGAATAATGACATACAGCCCGAAAACGATACCAGAAAAACAAATATCAAAAGCTGCTCCATGTTTTAAAGGGTAAACTACTCTTACACTAAGATCAGAAGCGCGTTTTACATTATCTTAGATGACATATCACATCCTTTTTCATCACTTCTGCATCGTAATGAATGTTATTCCCTTCACTTCATGTGCGCCCTATACAACATTCAGCTGAATTCCGTTTTGTTCACTGTGATACTTTGAGTTAGGTCCATGTTACATTGGCTGCACAATTACACTAAAACTTGTTGCCACAGGTTTCGAAAACAAAGACATGAACATCAGTCTGAAAAGCCAAAAAGATTGGTTAAAATTCAAAAAATTAATTCATTACAAAGCAGAAATAAACAACTTTATTGCATAATATCGTAATCATTTATATGCTTGAAGGATCACAGACATGTATATAGTGTTAGGATAAATATCTGTACACATATATGCAAGATTTTCATAATAAATACAGTGGAACCTGTCTTGAAAGACTACTCTCATGAAAGACCACCTGTCTTCTAAGACCAACTTCTGAAAACCACTTTGTTTAATAAGCCTTTAAATAAAACATTTTCTGAGAGACGAACTTCTTGAGAGACCGTGTTTCAATGGCAGATTGGATGTTCTCTCAAGACAGCTTTTACTGTATAGCCCTCATTTGGTATCATTAACAGGAGAAAAATTGGACAAATTTGTTGCATTTTGTACAAATAGTTCAAAATGACCTATTTAAACCAATTGTTCAATATGTTTTGTACATCTCTGGCAAAATGCCAAAATCTCCTCCTCTGAACAGGTGCCTGTCAGTGCCCTGGCTATACAATAAATGAATATAGAATCTTACAGTTGCATGTTATGGTATCAAAACTCGGATAACATTTGACAGAAAACAAACAAATGAAGAAATACCACATTATTTGAGTTTGAGCTGTCTTCGTATCTTCCACAATGTACTGTCTGTTCAACAATCATTTGCATAACAATTGCTATTATTTACAGCAAATTATTGTTTCAACAGCCATCATCAGTGCTACCATAATTGGTGTTACTATTATTACCGTATTCTTTGTGACGATTGTGTTGAGCTTGACAAACACTTGCTCTATATTTTTCATGTGCTACCACATTCGAGTGGTTACAAAACATGATATCTAGTCTGTAAGTGGTAAGGGTTCAAGCAAGACTTGATACTGGTTTGCTCATATAAATGCTAGTTTACTTACAGAGGGTTGGTATTCTTTCCTTATATTAGGTAAACTGTAATCATTGCAATAAGACTACTGCATCCAATTCTTGTACATTGTAACACAAAAAGAAATTAAGGTGACCTTGACCTTGAAAACTAAATATAAAATTAATACAGTGAAACCTCACCTAAAGGCCACCTCGCTTAGGATACCTCCTCAAAATTAAGACCATGAATTTTCAGTCTCTTCATTAATTTTGAATCAGTACAGATCCTCAGTTAAAAGACCACCTCACTAATCAGACCACTTTGAGTCAGTCAGTTATGTGGTCTTAATAGAGAGGTTCGACTGTAGAACTACATGTATGGATTATGACTTTCCTAAGAAGTCTCTTGTAACTTTTTTCTGAGACATTTCCTCTAAGGATGTGTAAAGAGATAGAGGCGTGTGAGACCAGAAACTCTTGACAGGAAAAACAGTTTGTCATTTGAGTATGCATAGACTTAAATGAACTACTGTATTAACTGATCTACTAGTCAAGGGTGATATAATAAAGTATATTGTACCAATTCAAAGTGTATGCCAGTTTTCTAACCCTTGGACATATTTTATAGATATCATCATGGGAAGTTATTATTAGATGTGTAGCCACTGTTTTAAACCACTTCAAAAACTTGACGTGTAAGTATTTGGACAATAATGTAAATGTAATGTATTATATTTGTGAGTCGAGAGACACTGATATCATTTCTTCAATACAAGAGGTGATCTTATATCACATCAGAAGAATGTTATTAACTCAAGTACTGCATCTTGAGTCAACACCATTTTATTTTTATATATGTCAACACTCTTACATGTAAGTGTTACATTGATACCTACTGAGTAAGACTGACTTGCGGGGGGTCAGCGCTCTTAATTGTGGCTAGAGACTTTTGTGTTGAATCGTTTGATACTGACAATCTAATTGACTTAACTTGGTGGCAGGGCAGAGTGAACTTTTGATTCACAGGTGTAGGAATGGGGCTGCAGGGGGGTTTGCCCCCCCCCCCCCTTTCACATACAAGCAAAATCTTAAATTATCAACACAGAGTAGTTTCATATGTAATTGTATATCAAAAATGCCCCCCCCCCCCCACCATTTTTGAATTTGCTTCCTATGCCACTGTGATTATCATACAGATGATTCACTTTTCCATTAGGATAGGCTTTATACAGTAAAATTTTCTTATTTTTATACTTAAAAGAAGCTGTCATCTCAACTTTTAAAGAAATCACTAAATAAAAGAAAATAAAGATTCTGAAACATAAGTAGATAGCATAAGGTCCCCTATATCAACTTTATAGAAGGGGACTGAAAAGTTAAGTAAAACAAACATTATTAGCATCCGGCTACATGTAATTGCCATTTTCCCCTGTTGACATTTAAGTCGCATTTCTAACATTAACAAGTACACATACAAATGTATAATTTGAACTCTGTTTACACATTTGACAGAATTTTCCCTGTATGCTTACACATCTCCAAGAATTTCAGTGAATGTTTATAAATTCTGGTGTAGGATTCTACCTTGAACATAAACAGTGGTCCGTTCTTATGAACATTCAGAAATTAACTATCTAAAATTAAAAACTTTTCTTTATCATCTATTTCTGATGGTCTGCATACCGTATGTAAATTTCCCCAACTTCAATATCAAAGCATTAGGTTTTTACATTAATGATTATTTAGCATGGTGCTAAATTATTTCAGCTTGTATATTGTGTTAACTCCTAAATGGAAGAGTCCATTATTCTGAAAAAGCATAATTTTGTTTCATCTACCAGAGTATGGTAAGTTTTCATACATGTAGATTCTTTAGTTTGGAATGTACTTAATACAAAGGTGGTCAATGAATACAGGTATTGCTGGAAATGATGCAATCCATGTAATGTATGTCAGTGAAATGTGAGCAACCCTTAGATGAACTTACAGCCTAAATATGGTTACTGTATCACAATCCAAACTTGAAATATCGCACTTAATATATGTAAGCATGACGGAAGTATGGACAGAAAAACAGACAGACAGACAGACAGGTGGACAATCCAAACACTAGATACCCCCCGGTAGATCTTTCTGGCCAGGGGCATGACAATAACATGGTAACATTATTTCTAAACATGAAAAATCAATGGTACATGTCAATATGATATTGGTTTCAGTTATATAGTTTTGAGAAAAATGACAGATCATAACAAGTATCACTGGGTTATTAAATTTTAAATTCATTGACCCTTATAGCCAAAATTGGACTCTCCCATTTCAAAGAATTCAGAAGTGTATGATTTAAAATAAAAATTGTATTATGACTTAAGCTGCAATATTAACTTGTACACCCCCAAAGTATGACATTGGACCATACTAACTATTGATTTCGATGAGTCTAAATGTGACTACAGGGGTTAATGAGATAAGAGATGTTCAGAAAAACTAAAGTGTGAGCTAGTATATCAGCTGTTTGACATGTAGTGTGAAACATGAAATTATGCACCCCCCTCCTGATCATGTTCCATTATCATAAGAAGTTACCCTATGATACTCATGAAAGTTTTCTCACAACAGCTAACCTAAATAATTAATGTACAATCAGATATCACAATTTATAACCCAATATTTACTTTGCAGTTCAGCCCAAAAAACAGGGATATAAAAAGATATAAGCTATGTACATGCACATGTATTATTACAGAACAGAAAGACAAACTTGACATTAACTTTTAGCAGCATACAGTATAATGGACCAAAAATGCCACAAGATAAGGACAGTATTACATGTACTACAGGAACAAGGAACTTAATGACATGTGATGGATACATGTATATATATATATATATATATATATATATCAGTTATCCATCCAACCATCTATCTATCAGCTATACACATTTGTACTGGTGCACTTTCTGTACTCAAGAGCTGTTTGTAAAAACATTGTCTGATAGTAATCAAACAAAGAGGCCCAATGAGAAAAAGTTCCTGACAAGTTTGGTTAAAACTAGTCCATTTGAGAAAAAGTTGAAAATGTTTAAAATTTGACAAAAGAACTTATATTTTCTGTTTACTTATATATCTTTGACCTTGAACTTTGATATCATGACCCTGAAATTTAGTCAATATGATTCTTAGAAAATTCCTAACAATTTTCACATATATATTTGTATACAGAAAGTTGATCAGTTTTGAGTTATTAAGACATTTGTATACAACTGTACCCTATGTTACTCAAGTACCCCATAATGGACCATTTAATGACAGATTTCATTTTCATCTACAAATTTTGTAGACATTGACTTAACAATCATGCATACAAAATTTGAAAGTCATATGATCATTAGTTCATGGGAAGAAGATTTTTAAATATTACAAAGTTTTGGTCCTTTTTGGGCCCCTATGGGTTCTAGCCCCTTTTTCATGTGCAAACTTTATGCAGCTTCACAAGGGGATACTATATGCCAAGTTTGGTTAAAATTAAGAAGAAGTCCTAAATGTGTAAATATTAACCACGGATGGCGCACGATGCAGGGTTGAGACGACAGACAAAAGACAATCGCAATAGTTCACCAAGAGCCTTAGACTCAAGTGTCCTAATAAAAAGTTTACCTAGATATTCTCATGATGTATCTGCATGCCAAATTTCAATTCAATATGTGCACCCATTGCAGGGTTAATGAACAGAACAATGAATTATTTGAAATTATCTAAGTTCAAGGGGTGTAACTCTGTCAAAAATTGTTTTGACTGTAACCAAATATAAACTTCAACTAGATATTCTCATGATATATCTGTATGCCAAATTTCATTCAATATGTGCACCTGTTGCAGAGATATTTAATGGAAAGTGAATTAATGGAAAAATTTCAAAAAATTGTTTGATGGTATAAGAATTTGACCTAGATATTCTCATGATATATCTGTATACCAAATTTCATTTCAACATGTGCACCCACTGCAGAGATAATGAATAGAAACTGTGGTGTACGGACCGACCGACCTACCGACTGACAGCCGCAAAGCAATTTGCCCTGCCTTCTATGAAGTGGGGCATAATTACATTAAATCACCAACAACATCATGACAAACTGGATACTATCTTTTGGCATCACACTGTACACAGAACCCAAAATGGCATTACCACCATAAGGACAGTATTACTACTTGAACAAGGAACCTAATGACATGTGACAGTCGTATAAAATTATATCAAATCGCTAACATCACAGTAAACTTAAATTGACACCATCTTTTGGCACCACACTGTACACAGAACCCAAAATGGCATACCACCATAAGGACAGTATTACTACTGGAACAAGGAACTTAATGACATGTGACAGATATATCAAGTTACATTAAATTACCTACAACATCACGACAAACAAGCTTATTAAGGCAAAGTCACAGTATAACAGGTTTTTTTCTATTCAAACACCAGCGATCACAGAATATTTCAACACTAGCATAAATTAGATCAGTGAAACAGTCCCACACCATTGTCCAATTATCTAGACTCTCTGACCTGACACACAAAAAGCATGATGAATGAATCATTTGGTTGACAAATTGTCATGAGGTAACATAACATTGGGGACATTACATTTTGTATGTTTGTCCATTACATTTATAAGTCTTATATATAACAAGTGTATAAATAATTAGCCTAAAGACTTTGGTGTTCTTTGTAGGAAGCGATTTGATGGCTCTAGGGTAGTGAAAAAACATGTTCTCATCAGATCTCGTCCACTCACCGAGAACATGCTCTCAGTGAGTGGGTGGGATCTGACGAGAACATGATGGAGAATACTACAATGAACTTGAAGAAGAGGACGATCAATTATCACAATATCATTGGTTTGCCATGTTTGTTCTTCTCACTCCCTCTAAAAAAGTGGTGTGAAAATTTGTACCGAGAAAAGTGTTCTGGGTCCATGTTTTTGCATTTGGGCGAGCTTTCATACTTAAGAACAGTGTTCTCATGTCAAGAACAACTCGCCCAAGGAGACCATAATATATATTATATAGACAAAAATTACATGTACGTCAAAGCATGGGATTAAGTAATATACAGCAAGTTTGTTTGTTTAACGTCCCACTCAAGAATATTTCACTCATATGGAGATGTCACCAAATGTCGGTGAAGGGCTTCAAATTTTGGCCTATGCTCAGCACTTATGGTATATACAGCAAGAAAATGCTGAACAAAATAAAACTCTTCTTGCCCTCTGATGTTCTCTATGATAATCCTTTGTAGAAAGGAACAGTCACTTGTCTTCAAGAAGTTTCAAGCATGGTCTGTACCAGCTATACATGTAGGAATCAAACCTGTGACTTTACGCTTGCAAGGTTAGTGGGTTCTAACAATTTATAAAAGGAATCCAGACATTCCATATTATTTCATCCCTACACTGATGAGCACTCCGAGTCCAAAATAGAAAAAAATGTGAATAAACATCTGGAAAATTCCACTTAAATTATTCAAAATACAAAGTTCTATTATTTAAAAAAAAGTAAAATAATGCATAATTACCTTAATTCTGTGTGTGTTTTTTACCAAGTTAATTTTGTCCTATTGATATAAAACAATGCAGAAACACAGAAATCTGGTTGCAGATGCAAATAATCTACCAGGCCATTATAATGCACGGCATAAAAACCAACAAGAGCTGGTTCTGGTGAAATTCTTTTATCAGAATTAATCTGACATTTTATAATGCTCAACTCCAATTATCCTCCAACATAATTTGTCTGTCATTCACACATGCAGACATACACATTACACAGGAAATAGCTGAAACCATTGAAGAGAGAGTCAGTTATTTATCAACACCTATAAACCTTTCGCCACAAACGTATTTATGAATGTCAGTATTGTAAAAATATTTGTGTGAGTGAAGCAGGAAGCTCATCCTCAAGGTTTTAAGCCCCTCTTGAGGTTTTATAAACATTTTGGACCGACAGAATAGTATGCCTTATTTTACATGTGTTATGTTTTTAACCAAATCCTTTAACACGCTACTAAAATTCATACATTTCAAAGATTTAAATTCGTTTGCCTTGGGCAAATTTTCAACCATTGCCCATATATTTTCACTTTGAAAAGACTCTGTCAAATTTTCGTGCAGAATATTAAAAAAAGAAAACTAAAAACTTAAACATACCAACCCTCTTGAAATTGCCCAGTTTCAATTCAAATAGCGTTTTACTGCACACTCAATAATTTTTTAGTCATATGGTGGCACTCCGGAAAGAGACCACCAACCTTCCGCAGGTAAACTGGTAAGCTTTCTCACAAAATCAGCTTAGGTTTCAGTGGATCTTAAACGTGCGCTGGCAGGAAGTGAGAGACTTTATGGTTCAAAATGCTATACAATGTACTCTAACCCAGCTACTCTATCCACTCAGCCCTGGAGGCCCCCTGAAATTGTCCATAGTAACTGTACATTGGAAAATGTTACAACACCATATTCGGCCCATTAAGCGCCCAGGGTGCTACAAAAATCAGGGAAAAGGGATGGGCACTTAATGGAACCAATTCTAAAATTTTAAATATCAAAATAGTCAAATTGTCGTAAAATACATAATTTCTATAAGGTACAGTGTTAAAGTTGTTGTTCAACATAATTCTGTTGTTGGGGGCTTCAGATAAAACTGTTACTTATGCTTTTTCAGGTCCACATCTCCTTGTCAATCAGCTAAAAAAAGATTTTCTGATTATATATATAAAAAAAGGGGGAAGGGACGCTTATACGGACATGGGCGCTTAATGGGTCAAATACAGTATACTCAATCAGTTATTTATAATCCCACAATCGATTTACTGCCAAATATGTTCTACAAATATTCCCTGTCAGAATGTAACAAAATCTTAAAATGTCAAACGTTTTCTGTAATTTCACTTAACATATTCTCATCATCAAGTACATGTACAACGAACCATGGCCATTACCAATTACCCAGTATTTAAATATTTCCTACGCAACTATAAGAGGCAAATGCAATATATCAATAAATGATAGCTCAGGACAGATTTGGAACAAATTAGAAGAAAATTTCATAATTACGATATTGTAATTATATGGCCAAACATTATAAAACTTTTTTCATCCATAATGGGGAACTGAAACAAAATTCTACAAATGAGATTACACCATTTACAATTGAGGTTATGACATGCTGAAATAATAGTAATACATTGAACTTCATTTTGCTCAGATTTGATGTACATGTAAATCTAGATTTCCTCAAGTTGACTTAATCTAGTTTTTGTCGTTCATGTGAATAACAAAAACTTAAGTCTAACTGATCATTGATTCAATTATCTGGATAAAAACTAGGATTAATCGATACAAAAACTAGATTTTGTGTCACTTGAAGAGAATATGTATTACAGTCAAACTTGCATGAAATAGCACCTCTGTATAAAGGGCACTTAATAAAACAGACAATTTGGTACCTCTGGTAATGATTTGGTAAAGATATGCCGATTTGGTAATTCTTCCAATTTTGGGGGCTAATGAATTTGTCGAAGGAATAGTAAAATTTGTTTCGAACTAATCCAACTAACTAGTGAGACAAAAATGCTTAATTTGACCACTTGACGTTAAGCCTACCCCCCATTGAAGAAGTCTCAGGTTAGACATTAGAGAATAGCTCTTTGGTTGAAATTTTTCAGTCTCACCCCAAAAGAGGTAAAATATTTTATCATTCACTTCTTATACTAAGCATTTAACCCAGGAATAATAACTGCCTTAATTCTTAAAAATTCCAAGGTATGGTCAGAACTACAAAGGAAACTCATGATCAGAACCTCATGCATGCAAGGTCAATGCTGTTTAACGCTAGCACTCTAACTGACCAAGTCATAAAAGGTGATTGAAAGGGAACAGAGAATTATCTCGAATCCAAGAAATGTGTTATATTTTTTATTAAAGTCAAGAATAAATGCAGTGATTAGAAAAACTGCTGCTGTGTGATGTAGAGAGCAAAAACAATGTCAACAAAATAAACACTGTGTTGATTAAAAAAATTAATGAGAACTTAATTAGAATGTTTTTGTATTAGTATCAGTACAGTGTATTTACATTGCATACTTATACAGTGTATAAGCACATCCAACACTTTGTATCTGAATATACCGTAGAATCAAAAAATTTCCTTGTGGTTTTAATTTTGTTTATTTTGTTGTTTTTATTTATCAATGAACTTTAAACCATGATGAAATTTTACATAAATTATATCTAGTAATGGTAATGGGTTCCTTTACAAACTGGTTTTTTATTTCAATGAAATTGACTGTCAACAAATTTGTTTTATTTTATAAACAACGAAATTTTAACCCCACAAAATTTCTGATTCTACAGTATTACCAAATTCAGAACAAGTGTCACCTACGGTAACTCTGCATGAGAGTACATGTATAAATCATATAATATCGTGCAACTGTCCCCTAACTCAACTCATTCATAAGACAACATACCCAAAGTCAAGGTCAACTGTTCCACAATCCAAGATCTGGGGGACAAAATGACCCACATTAAAGACAACTCACCAATCATCATCAACAAACTGCCTCAGAAAACATACTCACTATTTTCATCCATATATCTCAACTTAATATTAATCTTATACACCCCCAAAAGAAACATTTGGATTAGTCTGTGTAGGCCTATTTGATTTTCAGTAGAGTCCTTTATTTTCAGGGGCAGATGGGTAGGCCTTTACTTTTTTGTTGTACTACTCACTACTAGACAAGTCTTTTACATGCTGTGGGATTGAAAACATAAACACAGGGTTCGAAATTAGCTGCTGTTCCCCAGTCCATGACTAGTAACGTTTGTATGGGACTAGTCAGTGTTGTGCTATAATTAGCTAGTCCAGTTGACTAGTATAGAAAGGCTGTACATGTATAAAAATTACAGTAACAGCATAAATTTCACAACTGAAATTGAGATGATAATAGTTGCTGTGATCATGACTTGATTTGTTTGTTTGTTTATTGTTACGTAATCCTTTTACTTGACAATCTGATAGTTAATCTTTGATTTTCCTTTGCGTTTACTTGTACGTGCCAAAAATGATTAATATTTGAAATAAATTATCCGAGTAATTTTCAATAACTATTAATACATTATTATTCCTCTACAATTTTCTCATGTAAATTGTTATTTAATTATTTCGTTTGATTATTCTTTTGTTGTAAAGTTACAACCATGTATGTTATAACTATTTACAAAAGCAGGACTAATTGCTTTGTTTGTTTGTTTGTTTATTGTTATTTAACATCCCACTCAAAAATATTTCACTCATATGGAGACGTCACCAAATGCCGGTGAAGGGCTTCAAATTTTGGCCTATGCTCGGCACTTACGACCATTGAGCAGTGAGGGTTCTTTAATGTGCCGACACCTACTGTGACATGGGACCTCCAGTTTTTACTGTCTCATCCGAAAGACAGGAAACCAACTTGCTGGCGGCGAGCGTGAGACGGATTGAGATCATGACTTGACATGAGAATATAAAAATACAAAAATAAATAGCTTACTAAAACTACAAATTTGGTAATTCTGGTGCTGATTTGGTAAATATTTGTCAATTTGGTAATTCATTGTAAGATTTTGGGACTTGTGATTTGTCATCGGACTAGTAAAATTTGTTTCCGACTAGTCCAACTGAGTTACGTCAGACAGAAATGCTAAATTTGACCTCTGAAACATTGCTTTTTTATAATATGAAATAAAAAAGGTGCTAATATTCATAATACATTGTATCAATGAATATTATAAGTATAACGGCTATTTTACCTGTTCCACTGAGTGATCTTGACTATTTATGTACACATACCTCTTGTACACCTCATGGACCTTAATCAGGGACACAATCTCTAAACTAAAGTGATGAAATATGTTTCAGTAAATACGATAAAAAATAAGAATTGGAATTTTATGAATTTTCTGAGCATTGAGAAATCAATGTTCTTTATGGTTTACCGATAGTGATATATATTAAACTTTCACGTTGGTCACAATAACAAATAGCAGCTGAAGTTATTTTGAGTGATGTCAATAATAAAAAAAAACACACACAAAGTATTATTTCTTGCTTTTTTACACAGCTGACATAACATCAGCTCGACCTTGTATGTTTTACTTTCAAATCAAAATTCACGATTAGCTTAATTAACACAGTACCTTGAATCATATTTTCTGCTCCACTTAGAAATCATAAAAGGACAAATTTATATCTGTGCGAGTATCTGTAATACTAAGCCTTTTGTGTGTCCATGAGGCTTAATATCTTCTGTAATCATAATACTGTATTCTATGATTTATACATGTATGTACCGTGTATTTGTATCTTTGATTTGTACATACAGTAAAACCTGCTTTACCGACCACCTGGTCCTGTTTTTTGGTGTCCCCAATAGTACCATTTTTGTACAAATCATCCTCTATATAAAACCACCTCCCTATAAAGAATGGTTTTGTTGTGTCCCTACAGGGGTCTTAACTTGATATACAAGTTTCACTGTAATTCATAGGAAAAATGGGAATTTCTATGGCTAGTCTATAGTTTCCACAGGGCCAAAATTTGGCCCCATTTCCAATGCAAATTACATGTGGTTTTTTTCAATATAGTGTTGAGGCCATGACCATTATGAAAAATAAATTCATGTAAGAGGAAATTAATTTTGAAAAAAGATTTCATTACATCTAATGAGTTTGACAAAAATTCACTTTAGAATTAACAATTGTGTTGCCAATGGCATTTTACCAAATTGGCAGAAAAAGGACTGCTATTTATCAGATCACAATGATTAAATCACAGTCTCTCAACTCTAGTCGGCGGGGTTCAAACCCCACAGGAACCGAAGCTGATAATGTGAGGAGGTTTTCTAGTTTATTTGTCAAAGGCATGAACCCTGCACCATAAAATTGAGAATTTACTCAAGTCTGAGAATATTCTCAACTTGACCTGCTCAGCCAATCAGATTTAAGGATTGACCAAAGTTGAGTAAAACTTTTAGACTTAAGTAATTCTTAAGTTTTATGGTGCCAGGCCTTGGGCCCCAAGTCACCAAATTTACATGTACTGAGTATTCAAAACCTTACGCTCAACATGTACTTGTCATGATTTTAAGGTACGACACACAGAAAGTACCCTCAGAGAGAGACCATCGACCTTCCACAAGGAAAGTAGCAAACTATCTCACAAAATCTGCTAAGGTTCCAGCTGGGTTCAAAACCTGAGCTGACTAGTAACTTGCACTAGAGTGACTTATTCTAAGTTGTAACTTAGAATTACGAAGCAACCAATAGAACTACATTGAACATGTATATATTCATATATATATATATATATATAAATATATATATATATATATATAAATATATATATATATATATATATATATATATATATATATATATATATATATATATATATATATATATATATATATATATATATATATATATACACACACACATTTTGTATATATATATTCTCTCAAGAGAGAGCAATTTTTCAAGCAATCTTTCAAGACAGGTAGTCTGTCATGACCGGTGGTCTCTCAAGACAGGTAATATCTAAAGGATTATTTATAAACCAAGTGGTTATCAGATTGTGGTCTAATGAGACAGGTGGTCTTTTTATAAGAGTGGTCTCTCAGGCTGTTCATGTACATTCAATAAATCAATTACAAATATATATATATATACCGGTAGTAAAACCTGCTTTAGTGGCCACCAGTGTATAAAGACCACCTGGTCATAAAAACTGTCCTCAATAATATCATTTGTGTATAAATCAACCTCTATATAAAGACCATCTTCAAATAAAGACTGGTTTTGCTGTGTCCCTAAGGGGTCTTTAAATAAAAGTTTCACTGTACATATTATCATTATCTTAAAATTGAAATCATGACTAATTCATAAGGTTCCAAGAACTAATGAATGAAAATCAATAAAAATCAATAAATATCACATGATGAATTTTGATATCAATTCTGTTTCCATGTAAAATAGCAGAATAAATGATGTAAACTGATCCGACATTGACAAAATGTGATATGTACATGTAAATACATGTATAAAACAGGCCACAATTACATGTATGATCAAGTTAATTGGGCCTTGGTTACTAAATGACACTGACTGTAAATCTAGATATTACATCATGATATTCAATGCCTCACACATCAGTGTTTTTTCTCCTTATATACATACATGTACATGTATAATTTGGACCGGAATCGCAATCAGGTCTCAATTTGCAAAACTTTCAGCTTTTTCCCAAAAGTGAGGAAGATACCATATGTATTCCTAATACATGTACAAGCACATAAATGACATACCAATTTATATAAGCATAACTGTCAAAAGATAAATGATAATGAAAATCTGAGTTATTACCGGTACTCAAACTACAGTGAAAATAACATGTCATATAACGACCTCCTTAGGGACACGAGAAAACTGGTCTTTAAAGGAAGGTAGTGTTTATACAGAGGTTGATTTGTACACAAATAGTACTATTGGGGACAGCAAAAAATTATCTTTGTGACCGGGTGGTCTTTACACACAGGTGGTCGCTATAGCAGATTTTAATGTACATGTAAAAGCAGAGTGTCATAGCATCCAAGAGAAACATAAACACAGTAGAACATCGCTTGAAAGATCACTGACATGGAAGACCACCGGTCATTTGAGACCACTGTTTGAAAACCATTCAGTTAAATATATCTGTTAATAAAACCTCTTTTGAGAGACCACATTTCACAGGTAGAAAGGGTGGTCTATCAAGACAGGTTCCAATGTTACCGGAAATCAATCTATATACATGTATTTTGATAATGACATCTTATTGTACTTTGATATTCAAATGCCCGGCATGTAAATTGGAAATCTCAGAAGACCGGCAACCGAAATTCCAAAAGCGTTTGCCTGGCTGGGAAAGCCGTTAAAATTGATAAGGACTGACAACTTGAATGTTCTCATCAAGCCACAAAATAACAGAAATTATTGTAACCCATTCACAGGTTACACTAAAAGGAATTACCATAACCTGCAGGCTATGATTGCAATAATGAAGACTTAACAACGAAATTCATCAAAAATGAAAAGGAGGTTATATGATTTGTATTTGGCATAAAAAATCTACTGGTATAACAAATTTCAAAGGACCTTATTGTTCAATTTGTTATAGGGACAGTTTGTTACGTAATTATAGCTAAGTGGAATGAAGGGTTATAATGCAGTTCCTAAAGAAAAAATTCACTCTAAAATCAAAGGAAAGAAATCACTCTAATTTCAGGCTAAAAATAATCAGTGGCCCAAACAAGAACTTCCAATGGAAGTCAAAAGAAACTTGTATTTTTGTTGCTTTTTATTTACAGAATATATTTACCGTAATCAGAGAATAAGCCTACTTATGCTTTGTGTTAATGATTGATCACTTCATTATAATGAAACCACACGAGTGGTCAAAGGACACAGCAATTTGTTTAATAAGGCAAAAATTTGTTATATAAAATTCATTATATAATTTTTTTTTTCAACTAAGAATATACGTGTATAGAGGTACAGCCTAGGATTATTTATTGATCCGTGCATTAATTTGTATAAACAGATTTCGTTATACTAAAGTTTTACTGTATAATGATATAGTTTAAAGATCAGAGAGTAAATGGTGTAAATCACTGCATCTGAACTAGCTGGTTTAGTAATAGAGTGTCCTCTTGGCAAGCAAAGGGATCAAGGTTTGATTCTAGTCAATACAAGACCCTAGGAAAGTGACTGCTCCAAACCAAATACTTCAATAGATGTCATTTTTCATTTGTGTGATGTCACCAGTTCTTGGTGATCCGCCACATGACCCGTAGGCCAATGCAATGAGGTGACCACATTACTTGGACCTATAGCCATGAAACATACAAACAAATTTGTATTCTTAATTTGATTTGGTTAGTAAATCAATTACATGTATAAGAATTAGCTGAAGTTGAGTAAAATCAAAGTTTTACAATTTACAGTGATGGGCCTTGGTGAAGGAATGGGACTTGTTTGCTCAAAAGTATTCACTCTGACTTATATTTGAACACATACTTGTAACTCTCTGCTTGTGAGACTCGTGCTGCTGTAAGTACATGTATGAGCCTAGAGAAATTTTCACTGTAACACAGTAAGCATAGCAAGCTAAAAAGCCCTCAATTCATAAAAATTATTATTTCAAAACTTACCTATTTATTTGAAACAGTCAAGGAGTAAATAAAAACAAAAAAATTGTACGTAATATTCCTATATATATTTTGGTCCAGTGTGGTATTCAAATAGTAAGGTTGTCATTTAATCATTTGCAATTAAAAGTGCAAAATAGGAAGTGGGTTTCTCAAGCAATTTTCAAAAAAATACATATATAATATAGGAATCAAGGAATTCTTGTGTCTGTATAAATAATCTCATTTTTGTTATTGTTTATAAATCTAAGAAGTAAAAAAGAGGGGACAAAATACAGCTTATTTCCCTTTCAGATACATGTAATTTGATAGTTTTTGTTCAGATTCTACTGTATAACTATCCAGTTTAGAATAGTTACATGTACCCTACCCTATAGATTACAAATTCCAACATCCATGAACATGTACATGTACAAATACATACATGTAATAATCTGGTGATTATCTGAGATCTCGGCGGGGCCCTGGGGAAATCTGGACTACAGGACCATTCAAGCATGTCCAAAGGATGATGGCGATTTGACCTGCTACATGTATATACCCCCTGCAGATGTACTACATGTACTATACAGATATATCAGTTGTCAAATGAACAGATATACTACTATCCCCATGCTATCATTAATATAGATCTATGTTTTAACCACAAATATGCGTAAATAAAGATCTACAGATTTCACTCAACTCTAACGTGTGTAGGACATGCTTAACTCATCACCCCCTGTGGTCACATTTAGACTCACCCAAATAAAAAAATAGTATGATCTACTGTCATAACTCAAGAATGGACAAGTTCATATTGAATGTAAAATTATTATGAAATTTTGATTTTAAATCATACACCCCTGAATTCTGACAGTATGTGGTCTTAACTATTCTTTTGAATGGAATTTGACTTAAGGGGTTGATGGTTAAGTGATTATTGTACAGTACATATGTCGCTGGTTTGTGTAAACATACATGTACATGTACAACTACGTGAACATTAAGGCATAATACATGTACAATGTACAGTAGCTGGCCATAAGTATGTTCCAATATTGTTTTTCACATTTTATTTTCTTAATAAATACAGGGTTTTTTCAATAACTCCTACAGAATTTGTCTTTGTTCCAATTACAACAAAACTTGATTCACAAAATTTTGAGGTTTTTTTGGTACTCATTTGGTAAAAATTCCATTGCAATCTTTTCATTGTTTCAGGAGAAATATGTTATTCTTCATGAGGGTAACAGAACTTTTCTGTTTATTACAAAGATAATGGATGGATCTGTTACGTAATACATGTACATAATACCATAATAAAACCATAGATATTTAAGTAATTTAAGAATGTCAACAAATGAAAATATGGTCAATATTAGGGCCCAGACTCCCAGATTTAAACATGCCATTTATTATTTGTTTTGGATGTCTACCAAATTCACAGGACAAAATCAAACAAATGCAGAATTACTAAGGATATACAGAGAAATTAATTTTTGGGTACATACTTATGGCCAACTACTGTACATGTAAGATTATCTGAATATCAATGGCATATTAATTCTACTTTAATTATCTGCAAGTAATGTGCATTCCACTGTAAACACTATATATGTGTACACTGCTGTAAACACTTGGCTGTACAGGCTATATATATATATATATATATATATATATATATATATATATAACAATATCTACAGTATACATGTATAGATATTTTTCTTACTGACATGCAAATGTAGTGTTTCATCGAAATTGTTACAAATGATTTTTTTTAAAAAAATAAAGAAATGTTGACACTACAACTCCTTTATATATTTCTTTATTTGTAAATTTAAGTCTTAACAATTTTACATTTTCTTATATATTCAAATACTGTTTACCGTTAGTTTACAAAATATAAGAAGTCTAACATGTAACTACACTTTTCAAATGTATATACATGTACCATATTCGGCTCATTAAGCACCCAGGGCACAACAAAAATCAGGAAAAAGGGGATGGGTGCTTAATGTAACTGCCGTCCACGCCTGGGGTACCGCTGGTAAAAAGCCTATAGTGAAGCACATACTTCGCAATCGGAGTCAATGTTGTGATGTCACACGAAGCTCCGCCCCTTTCTGGCTACTTGAGCCATCCAGAAAGGTGAGTTTTGCAGTTTATCACTAATATATCGAAAACATGTGCACTGATTTTGATCGGGGTTTTGATGTTGTTCTTAGAATAATGAGTTCTAAAAATACAGGAATTTTCATTTTTCACTCAGGGTGCTCTTTAATGTTATGCTTTATTACCTAAAATTTGAATCGTCCAGGTTAAAAGAAGGTACACAAGCTTAAGATTCCACCCCGCCAGGATATATGGGTTTTACTATAACTGTACTATATAATTGCTTTTATTCGTGGGGGGGGGTTAATTTCGCTTTATTCACGGTCAATGAAAATATCGCGAAAATTAATACCCATGAATGTAATACTTTATACTTGTGAAGCATCAGAAAGACAGTTCGCAATTAATATTATGCGAAATTTAATACCAGTGAATAAGCGCCTTTCAGAAAAACGTGAAATTAAACAACTATACATTATTTGTTTTTTATTAGTGTTTTACACCATTGTAAACTGAACAATTTTTCCATTACATGTTCGCAGCCAGGTTTTTAAGGGTGGAGGAGAGCACCATGTTAAAATGTACCTGTGAAAAGACCACCATTTTTTTTTTTTACACAGTTCATGAAAAAATCAATCAAGTGATTAAGCTAAAAACACCAATAAAAGGATCTTAAAGACATTTTTCACAGCTTAAAAACACTCTATAAAACACCTAAGAATACTTATACTTTTGCTGTAAAAGTACAATATAATTAAGATCAGGCCTTTTGATTCTCTAATTTGGGTTGCTCAAAGGTCCCAGTCTTCTACCATGAAAGTTACTCCCCCGCCCCTAATGAAATCTCTACTTCTTACTGTGATAGGAGACTGGAGTACCCAGAGAAAACCTTTGTGTCCAAGCTGGTGACCACCATGCCATCCTTCATGCTGCCCCATCCTATCTGAGGATTAAACCTAGGTTGCATTTGTGAGACACGAGTGTGCTAACCACTACTCCACCTGGACATACATACATTGTATAAGACCTGCAGGCCACAAAATAACAGAAATCGTTGTAAACCTTTAAGGTTACCCTAAAAGGAATGTTCGTAACCTGCAGGTACTGATAGGAATAATGGAGACTTACATGTAAAAATGAAATTCATCGAGAACAAAAAGGAGGTTACATGATTTGTATTTGTTGTTACCTCCACGTAACCTGAACGATCGTTCCCATGTTATTTTGGGATCTGACATGGTAGGTGACTCAAATTCAATGATAAACTGAATATGCTTACATTTTATGTTTGTACTGATTAGCCTGGATGTATAGATTGAGTTATTTGACCTACTTGTACTTGAAGAGTAGACAGACAAAACTGCTTGATTTTTAAAATTTTGAATCCTACTTTTTAAAGAATTTTAAGATCCATCTAAGATAGTGTTGTGAATAGGTCTATAAGTTAACTAATTAATGGGAAGCTAATTATAATTATGATATTATTTATTTATTTTACTTTTTTATTATCATTATTATTTTTTTTTTTTTGCATTACAAACTGTCACTGATAAATTTTATATAAACATGTAAAAGTAACAATTTTATGATATTATTTATTTATTTTATTGTTTTTTAAATTTTTTTTTTTTTTGCATTACACAATGTCACTGATAAACTTTATATAAACATGTAAAAGTAACAATTTTAATAAGTGGGAGGAAGAATTTAATTTTCAAGTTAAAAAGCGGATACAAATGTACATATTTATCCTAGTTTTTGTTTTAAAAAGGAAGGAAATTAAATCATGGATAGATTGCTCAGGTAAAATTTTCAATATGAAATCATTTTGGCATACAAGTCATGAGTCATGTACTGTGAGTGATGTTTATAATGTGAATCTTTCTTTCTTTGGCTAACAGATACATGTATAATATGGTAGCTTAAATTGCCAATAAAGAATTGAAATTGAAAAACATTATTTATACAAATTAGAAAAATACAAATCAATTCTTTTGTATAAAATGATCTTAATATTGAAAATATATTGTCACTCAGTACAATGTAACATACAGTGTTTATGGTAGATCTTTTCAGTATCTACATTTTTTCAGTGCTATTATGGTTTGTGTCAACATGTTGGGATTTATATATCACTGGTGTCAATATCCATTCCATTAATGTTATTAAGACCAAATTTATTATCATATTATTTTTGCCGGTGACTAATGCCTGATTGCTGACATGCCGGTTGACATAACCGTCAATCTAAATGTTAAGTGTGTCAAGTTAAAATATAATGCTTATTGTAGTAGTGCATAGGCCTAGAATAATATAATTTAATAAATCATGGAAGCATCAATGTCTATAAAATTACAAAGAATAATTAAGAAATAATAATATACATACCCCACCCTACAAGAACTAATACATGTACATCTTACCTGTAGATTATTAACCGGAAATCAGGTAAACACTCAGCTTCAGGTGTGCTCACCTGTATTTTGCATTCGAAGGTCTCTTTACAATTACGTTCCTTTTCGTGGAAAACATATTTTTCGACACTTAATTTTAAATGCACACTTTTAAATCTCTATCGGCTTTTTGCATAAAATAACTCTTAGACTATTCAAAGAATGTGCACACTTTCACTTTAACGAGTTGTGTTGTAACCGGAAACAGTAATCGACAACATGACGTCACGAAAGAGGATACCTAAGGGAAAGGAGATACCACGACGTCACTGTAAAGACCAACCAATTAAATCATTCGTTACAACGTTACTTTCGGTTAACCTTCCTGAGTTTTCTCCAAAATGGCGGAAGGTGGAGCAATCGCCGAAATGAAAGAAGCCGAAAATGTGCCAAACTTAGAAACCCAGAAAAAGGAAATTGGGGAATTAATGAAAGAAGCATTAAAAAAGGGAGATACATGGTTTGTTTTACAAATAGATATCGTGAACTGAAGTATTTAATCAGATCATCTAAGTAGGTCTGCCATCAAACAGAAAGTGAACTCAGCACTTTCCTTGGTCTTGCTTGCGGACATACCATATTTTGTCTTTACTGGGATTAGTCACCACTGTTATTTACTTGGCTTTCGTAATGTTATATGAGATATTTCCTGTAGATGATAACTGTTGATTGAAGTTGTGTTTGAATACACTTGCTTTGCTTCATAATTAATTTCTGTGGAAACGCTGGGTAAAATCGGAGAATTTTTATGAGACATAAAATTATCCGATTATACCCAGCGTTTGACCGTTTCCACATAAATTACTTCATTTCCACATTGAATGAATGATTGTTATCATTACCAATAAGGAACTTTCCATTAGCCTGGATTATCGTTATGATCCTGCATTTATTCGTGCCTTCTTGATTTTGTTTTTCATATGTTCTTCTGGTATTCATATTTACCTTCACAACAGATGTAAAGTAAATGGAAATATATTTACTTTTGGGGTATTAAATTTATTTTGTATAAAGAAACCCAGGAGACTTTTAAAACATACCACAGCAGGTTATTTAAATGAACACCAAATTACTGAAATGTAGCAGGAGGAAAAATGTGCGAACAGACCGGGAATCCAACCCAGGACATTGTGAACAATTGCAGGGAGCTTTTACCACTGTGCTATCAAGGGGGCTATCTACATATTACCAAAACTGGAAATAACATTGAGGAACATTTTTCTACAGTCACGCAACTGGTGATAATAAAACCAGAATTATAACTAATCTAGGCTAACTCGAAAGTTCCCTATTGCATTCCACA
Organism: Atrina japonica; assembly: GCA_030159075.1. NCBI lineage: Eukaryota > Metazoa > Mollusca > Bivalvia > Pterioida > Pinnidae > Atrina > Atrina japonica. The sequence continues at coordinate 1,802,318 of BROG01000037.1, read as the reverse complement.
CAAATGTAATTGATATAGATTTTTACACTATTATCATAGTTATGAAATAATTTATTACATTTTTCATACATCTTATTTAATTTTATGCTATTTCAAATCAGTTAGCAGTGAACGTCATTTTATGGTCTTACTCAAGAAATGGCTAATTATAATGAAACATCTACAAATACATAGTTACAGCTGCAATGAAGAAGGTATTTTACATTTTTTTATTTTTCTGTCTCCTTCGTTGCGGTCCATCCCTTCATACAAGACAACTGAAACCGTGCTGATTTGATGGAGCCATTTTCTTTAATTCAGCTCATGCAATGATGAAAATTAAATATGTACCAGCGTTCGTGCTTTCGTTCGCCACATTTGCATTTGGCAAATCTTTTTAAAAACTGGCAAATGAAATTCTCCTCTGGTGAAAATCACTGGCGAATGAAAATTTAGAGCTGAAATATTCATTATAAATTTTTAAAATGATAATTCCCTACAAATACAAATTTATGATTTGCCAATGTATAATTAATCCTTGAGTTTATTTCACACCTGTATGTTGTTTTGACAGTACCCAGTTTAAGCCCGCTGGTGCTTCTATTCCAACTAGCACTTTACATTTTCTTACTTTTTCTCTATAAGAATTAAATATTTAGAATAATGGAAACCATGACAGTTTAAGTCATATAGGGACTCTTCACTGCAGTAATAATGATAACAACTAAATAAATATAATTCTAAAAAATGATAATAAAAATCTCCGATTCTCTGCCTGTTTTTCATTTTGATAATTAATTGACGTTGGCTGTAGAAAAAGAAGTTAGGAAAATTCCATGTGAGGCTGTTTACAATTTTAATTGGAATGTACATTAATTCTTAAAATTGTGAATTCTCCCCTTTTTTTAATTTTAATTTAAAAAAAATTTAATTTATGAATTTTCTAGTAGCAGTACTGTAGCCTTCACATTGTTATATCAAAATCGTTTGAGTCAAACTTCCAGTTATGACTAAGTTAAAAGTCAGGTTCTAATTTTTATAGATATAATAAAAAGATATCAGTTTAATAATAATTTTGGTTATCTCGAATTCCGGATATCTTGAAGTAATAGCAGTGGTCCTGTGTGTTTTGAGATAACGAAATTCCACTGTATAATGGTTCTGAATGATGCATTTATATCTAAATTAACTGTAAATGCATCATTATTATAACTATTATCAATTATTATTATTATTTTATGATGTTACTAGGCCTACTATGTCGCATATGAGTTTAAATTTATATAAATTACGAAGTAACTTTTTACCATTTTTAGATGAAAACAATAGCTTCATGTTCATTCATTTCTGTGTATTTCATTAAAACTTCATTTACAATAAACATTCTTACTTACATCATTCACTTACATTTAATTCAGATTTTACAGTAACACTTTTTATAACGAGTAAAAATAAATGGATAGGCAAGCAAATTAAAATCCATGCAGAAGATACCCAATGCAAATCAAAACTGAAGCGTAAAATTAAACACATTGGATCTGAAAGCTGCTGAGAGGTAAAATAATGAGTTCACTTGTTCTGAGTGGATCTTGGTCATAATGTGTGTTAAAGCTCTGTAGTGATAAATTAATTAAGCTGACCCAAACCCAGATGTTTTAATTGGGGACTTACATTGTACAGACAGTTAAAAACAGATTAATTAATGGTAATTTAGCAGCTAAAACTTTATAGTAAAATCAATGGCAATTGTAATATGGCAACAAAATGGGAAAATACCCATGCCACTTGACAGAAATTTTGTGGGTAAAAATACCCACTGGAATTGTAAATGCTGGGTATGATACCCAAGTGCTCAGAAAGTTATTTGGAGCACTGCTTTTTATACAATATATAGTGTTATGATCATTTTACCAAATCCTGAAATTCAGGTCCATTTAGTATTGGTTCTTTTATTACACATCCGACTTCCACTGCAAGTATCAGCATTCAACACACAATGTGTTGGTGTGTGACATTTTAGGCCATGGAGTAAAGACCAACATGTTTAATTGTCAATAAAGTGATTATTTAAGTTTCTTATTGTTTTTTGTAATGTATTTTTAACTAAAAATAGATGGAAATGAATCACTTTCGAAACTTAAAAAGAGAATCCAGATTTTCATTACTGCGTCAGCACTCACCACACTGGTGATTTCATTATGTAAATTTATTCACCCGAAATGATTTCTTACTCGCCAATGTGAGTGGATTTTCTTAACCCGGGTGTCTATGATCAAATTCGGTAGCAATGATCCAAAATTAAATTTTTATGGCATATTTCAATACAGTTAAGATAGTGTTATCACTTGATTTATCAATTTTGTGTGTACATCAGTTAAATAATTAATACAAAATATTGATTGTATATCAAATAAATTTTATTTATTGTATCTGGATAGGTATCTGTTGGACACCAAATGGTACAAACAATGGAAGAAGTATGTTGGTTATGATGAGTGGGATAACTACAGTGTTGGGATGCAGGAAGCTTTCCCTGGACCAATTGACAACACACCTCTATTGATAGGTAAGACAAGCTTAACCCCAATGGCTAAAAATAGCTGTGGTATTGTAAATGTAGACAGACAACACAGGATTTCTTTTTATCTTTAGTTTCTGTTTTAGAAATCATTTTTAAGACCAGGAGAGCCATAGGGCTCCGTGGTAGAGTGCTCAATTTGCAACTTGAGTGTTGTGGGTTAGAGTCCTGTCATGGAAGCAGCTGGCTATTTTCTGTCCTTTGGATGAGACAGTAAAAACTGAGGTCCCATGTCACAGTAGGTGTCAATACGTTAAAGATCCCTCATTGCTTAATGGCCGTAAGTGCCAAGCATATTCCAAAATTTGAAGCCCTTAACCGGCATTTAGTGACGTCTCCATATGAGTGAAAGATTCTGGAGTGGGACGTTAAACAACAGTACAACCCTCAGAAACCGATAATTTGTAGTGTTTTATATTTAGTAGATTATAGATTTTGTAAAGAACTTTCAAACAGTTTAGATGGTCTTTTTGGTTCATTCCGACAACATCTTTTGATGCACAGACAAGAAGTGTGGAAAAAGTTTGTTGGCGTTCCCGGAATCTTTTATAAACACTGTTAAATGTTATAAAAACAAATTTCCAGGTAATTGATTTAAATGTCTTAATAATGTGAACACCAATCTTTTGCTTTTTTTTTTACTGACATTCTCTCTTATAATATTTATATGAAATAATTTAACATATTGAAATAAAAGGCTAAAATAAAGATTTGTCGGAATTATTTAATGACAGAAATCTAGTTAGATTTTATTTTAAATATTTGATACAAAAGGTTAAAGGCATACAAACTGTCAAAATGGATTCTTTTGCTTGTATTAAAAGTTTTAAACAAATATAATGTTTTTAAAAAAATCACAGGTGAAAAAAAAACTTTTTGTTACGTTGTATTTGTGAAAAGAAATTTAATGTGATCAATGGACAAGCAAACATTTGTATTCTTACATGGATGGCATAAATCTCAATTGTCGGCATATTTCATTCATTCTAGGCATATAGGCAATATATATGCATGATATGTTGAAAATTTGCTATGCCGATTTAACATTTTAGCCTTTTTAGTGTTGGTCTAATCTTGGGATATTTTTTCTCATCAAAATTACAGCCTGAACATGTATGCCTTTAAAAACAATGATCTGGTTTATATTTTTCAGTTATATTTAGCTATAAATATATAAATTATCATATTTTCAAAATAAATCTGAAAATTGTAATCGTATATAATTCTGATACTTTTAAACTTGAACGTAAAAGAAAAAAAAAGGTTGACATTACTCAGTGATATTTACATTGTAATATAATATATTATACAATTTTTCAGAATATATCTAGAAATGTAATTATTTAATTATAATAATTTTAAATTTGACTCATAAACATGTATAATTCATATATTCTTCAATAAATTGAAAATTTTATCTTTTATTCTAATAATTTCAGTTCCTATAAATTTACTGGGGTACATGCATAATAAAATTCAATTACGGTATATATTTTCTCTTATAAAAATGATTAAATACAGGTAAACATAAAACAAAATTCAGGTAAAATATACTGGTAACTTTGTGTTGAAAATAAGTCTGTTTATCAAAACATTTTTATCACTAAAACAACACCTGTTGTATTCAACTTGTTGGCATTCCCGGAATACTTATTTTATAAATGTTGGTGTAGCTGGAAGACACCACCTTTTTTACCCCTGTGCATCTTCATTGGGTATACATATCATGAAAAATGTTATGAATGTTATTTTCTTCAGTACTGTACAGGAGAATTAAATAATATTTCAGAGAGCAAAGAGGAATTGAAGGAACATCTGATTGATGAGCTCGACTACATGTTACTGCCGAAATCTGCTTGGGAGAAGATGGTGGCATGGTACAAGGTTACTGACAATCAGGTAAGACACATCATGTTTATGAACTAAAGCAATGCCTTGAAAGAGAGCACAGCTCCTTCTTTTACCCATGTGAGAAAAAAAAATTCATCAAGAATCTATCCTGTCATAGTTGGGCAACACCTTTCCCACAAAATGATGTAACAGTTAACCATGAAGTTAGTCTGCATACCATTTGCTAATATAGTAGTTAAGTATCTTGCTGTCAAACTTTTTTAGAAGATGACTTTTTAGTGTTCAGGAGAAAGCAAATGAGACTATAGTATAGTATTGCATTTTGGGTAATTACTGATCAATAAGTTCGCTTTGCAAACAGGCTTTGGCTGTTCCAGCTGCGCTCTCTATCAATGATTAATCATTGGTGTGATGAAGTGAGAGCGATGAACTAGGAAATTTTTGCTTATCTGTATTAACTATTTGTCATTGTGTATTTTAGAAACCGATTGCCAGGAAAGTGATAGAACAAGGAATGTTTGTTAAACACTGCAAAGTTGAGGTGTATCTGATGGATGTGAAACTCTGTGAAAATTCTAGTCTAGAGAACCCTGTTACCAGACATTTCAGTCGTTGTGACACCATAGGTGAGTTTCCTTAAAGTTCACAAAAGTATTTTCATATTTTGAGAGAATATACAATTTTTAGCTCGTCTGTTCAAAGAACAGAAGAGCTATTGCTATCACTGCTTTGGGTCAGCATCGTCCTATGTCTGTGTTAAGCTTTTTGTTTCAGTCCATTGTGGGCAAAGTGCTGCAGCATCAGCTATGAAACTTCACATGCACGTTGTCTAGGGTCATTTCTCAACAATGCAGGGGGATGCTGGTTGCGTAGGCCTAATTTTAACCCAAATTATAACAGGCATAAAACAGGCAAGATATATGGTCTGCCTTTGCGACCAACTATTTTTAGGACCTATTGCTATTGTTAGCTTGCCTACAATCAAAGAATACAGGCTTATGTAGTCACGTCTGTTTTCCTTTTCTTCCACCAAATTGGCTGCAGCAGATCTCTAGATCTACTGTTAAAAGCTTTTAAATATTTTTATTTGTATTATTATTTTTTTCTGAACAGATGATATTGAGAAAGTTATGAGAAAGGAATTTGACATATCTGAGGACAAAGAAGTGAGGCTGTGGAACAAATACATGAGCAATACTTATGAACAGCTTAACAAGGGAGATAACACACTGCAAGATGCTGGAATGTATCATGGTCAATTAATTGTAATTGAACAGAAAAATGATGATGGGACATGGCCCAGACAGGCAAAAAGGTAACATTGTGCAGATGAGTCACATTTATTATCTGTTGATAACATTATCTCTCTAGTTGTAATCCTTTATTGAAATATAATTCTACAGGGCACAAAGTATCCCCATCATTATTAACCATATCTTCTGAAAATATTTAGAAAACAGTTGATATTTATTGTGAGTTAAAAATCAGAACACGGGTATAAGGAGGACAACTTTTGTAATGAAGTATGATAAAAAGTGTGATAAAATGGACATTTGACATTAAATTTTGATCAGGCGTTTCATGACAATTTACAGATTAACAGTATTTCTGTTTTGTTTATATGCTGTATTGATTTCTTCTGTAGCACCAACACCTACAGTTCATCAAACAGTAGCAGCAGGTATGTATAATAGTTTTTTTTTTTTGACATTTACATACTGAGTAATAAATTAGGAGAGAGAGAAAAAAAGGAAATGATTTATTGGATTAAAAATGCACGTATATTTCAACAGAACATCTATTAAACCATTCACCCCTAAAAACACATTTGGACTGATCTAAGTCATTGACTTAAAAATAGTCCATTGTTTTTCAGGGTTGATGAGCAAATTCTGTCAGCTGAAAGTTTATGTTAAAACCAGTTTGATGTGAAGTTATAATCATAACATGACCTAAAACCAAGATCCCATTTCGCGGAAAGTATGGCATGTAAAAGAACCATCACTGCATTGGCGTCAGTCCGTAGCACAGGCCAAAATTTGTAGCACTTCACCTTAAGCTGGTGAAAGATCCATAATTATAAGTGAAAGATCCTTTGTGAGATGTAGAATAACAAATAAAATAAATCATTATCCAGAATTTGTGCTAGATGACTTTGTGATCCCATTTCAGAAATAGAGAATCCATCATCATGCTAAAGCATTCACATGTTAGAGCATGCTGACATTTAATGAATTGGGCACAATACATGAAAGTCATATTCTAATTCTTGTATTTAGACAGTTTGTGTTATGTTGAAGTTGCCATTCAGTTAATATGGAAAAATCATCTTTTTATTTTTTTTTAAGAACAAACACTGGTTCAAACTATGAATCGTCATACAGCAGTTCCTCATATGGGAGTTTCTATGGCGGGAGTTATGAGCCAGGAAGGGGCAGTGTTGCACCAGGACTATGTGGTCTGGCTAATCTTGGAAATACCTGTTTTATGAACTCTGCAATACAGGTAAGTTATAAGACTGTTGATTATCTTTTTAGCGAACCTCTATAAAGAAGAATGGGGCTTATGTTGCTGACCAGGTGTCAGCATCCAGTGATGAAGTTTGGTTGAAGTCTGTTCTACATGTTTCTATTGCTCATCCATCAGTTATGATGTGGGTAATTGAAACTGCCTTATTTGGTGACTGACAACGGTCGTTGGTTGCTGTTTCCAGGTGACAAATTATGAACTAGTCAGAGTCTTGTGTCATCAGCTTACAAATTATTTCATAAATGTCAGCCAATACTAAAATATTTGTAGTTGCAATTTCCAAACTAAAGTAGGAATAGCTTTGTGGTACCTGACCTTGAACTTTACCATACTTGGACAGAGTTTTATCCATTGTTAAGGAAAAGAGAATCCATTGATTTCTGGATCCAAAGTTCAGAGTTCAAACTAAAATTAGACTTAAGTTTTATCCAAATGTATGGTTTTAAGAGTGTTGTACTATTGTTTTCTTTTTGCCTGGTTGTGAAGTAAACACCAGTCCATAAATCAACAATGTCTGTCTATGTGGAAAAGCTCATTTGTGAAGTTTGGAATACAATGCTTTGCACTTCACCATATAACCTCAAAAGCAGTTTCGTATAAGACTTCCATTTTAAAATATGTGTATGATGAAACTGACCACTTGCATTGGTCTAGTGGTAGATCGTTCATCTTGCAAGCGGTTGGTGTTGGGTCATACCAAAGACTTATTAAAAATGGTAGCCACTGTTCCTTCACCAAGTGCTCAACATATGAAGTGAAAGTCACAGGTCTTTTGGATGGATACCCCACTGCACATGCGTCAATCCATAGCACAGGTCAAACTGTGTGGCACTTCACCTAAAGCTGGTGACACCTCAATTTAAGTGAAAAATCCTTGACAGGATATAAAACAAACAAACAGTGATAAAACTGAGGTATTTTGATATGTTGCAGTGTATGAGTAATGTTCCAAAGCTGACCAACTATTTACTGAGTGAACGCTGGCATGATGAAGTCAATGAGGACAACCCTCTTGGTATGGGAGGCGAGATTGCCAGATCTTACGCTGAGCTAGTCAAAACACTGTGGTCTGGAAAGTACAGTTACACAGTTCCAAGAAACTTCAAGGTAAGTCTCACTTTAGCCTAGTAGTGAAAATTGTCTTAAAAAATGACTCCCTTTTTAAAGTTTTGCTGCAATGTAAAATTCTTTATTCCCCATTGAAAGCCTTCAAAAGTATCATTTTCCTCTTTTCCCATTTTTATTGCTGCCATTACTCAGTGGTCTTCTTCCCATAGTTTATAGCTTAATTGGGTTGTACCTATATCAGATTCATTTATTTTTTCCAATGATTTTGAGAAAAATTTCCAATTTTTATAATCTACAAAAACATTTAATTGACTAATCCATGAAAAAAATCAGTTAATCCTAACCAAACATTGCCATAGATTGTCTTCCTGAAAGGATGAAAAACACATTGACTGCAGTCATTTCATTACAATAAAACCTCCTTTTGAACTACCTGTGTATAAAAACCGCCTGGTTGCAAAGATTGTCCTTTTTGCTGTCCCCAATAGTACCATTTGTGTATCTATATAAAGACCACCTCCTGATAAAGACCAGTTTTCTTGTATCCCAAAGGAGATCATTATATAGAAGTTTAACTGTATATGGAAAACTTTTACTTATTGTAAATTGTATTGAGTATGAATGTCTTATATAAATCTTTTGCAGGTTGCTGTTGGAAGGTTTGCTCCTCAGTTTTCTGGCTATCAGCAACAAGATAGTCAGGAGCTGTTAGCTTTTCTGCTGGATGGATTACATGAAGATTTGAACAGAATTCGAAAGAAGCCGTACATAGAAATGAAAGATGCTGATGATAGACCAGATAGGGTAAACTTATCATTCTTATGTTTGACTTGTTCACCCCTTAAGACACATTTAGAATGCCTTATATTATTAATTTTAAGTAGAGTTCATTGCATTTCAGGGTAGATGAGCTTATTAGAAGAGTCAGGAGCATGTACATATATATGTATGACATAATATATAATTGGCAAGAGCTTAACACCAGCTTTATAAGACATACTTGCAGGGGTAAACAAATAGATATTTCAAGTACTTGCCAAAGGACAGGTTGACTTTGTAAATTCACTTGCCCTACCAACAAATCTTCTTGCCCAACAATTCCATGCAAGTGTAACAGTCAAGGATACAGGCAGATTAACTGTCTAGTCCATCAGCTAGATTTTGTGGCTGGATGGTTAGCTTTTATATCCATTTACTGAAGTTAAGCAATGGTGAGTGTGTTCAGCATCTGGATGGGTGACAATCTGATGTGATGCGCTCGGCATGTTACACAGGTAAATAATAATAATACTACATGTAATATCAAAAACAGGTAAGAGTAATTTTAATCTTTTTATTCTTCTTCCATCAATTCAGCTGTTGCCATCAATTCAGCTGTGTGAGTGTCAATATTATAATTACCAGCTTTGTTTTTGTGACTTGCAGTGTGACTGCCTTTACCTATTTTTGTGGAATTTAAGCACTGTCACTGATCAATAGCAGACTCGGGTATGATCCACGTTAGTGTTGTTGTTCTTATCCAGGTGTCTTTTGTTATCAGCATCACTGAGATGATTAGGCCTATTTCTGCCCAGAATATTGACAAATTTGTCCATGATTGGCATTCAAGTTTTGAAAATACTAGTAGCGATGCTGAAGTGGTAGATCTATCCTCGTGTAGAGTCAATGAAGGCCCATCGTGTTTTATCATTGCAAATAAGAAATAACCAAGTTTGTTTTGATGTAATGTGATATCCAGTTTATATTTGAGGATCTTGATCCCAATCTAAGAGTTCACAATGAGCCAAAAGTAAAATGAAAAATTTGTTTTCACTTGCCCATCGACAAGTGCTACTCTTTGAAATACTTGCCCAACCCCTGAAAATTGTTGCCTCTGGCGTATTTGTCTACCCCTGACTTGATAATTGTGCTAAAAATGATTGGAAATGTTTGTTTTGAATGAAATTTATACAGTTCTCCCTCGACCTATCATCCCCCATTATAATGCCAAACTTGCATATCACCACCTTTTCTTGTCCTCTATAATTCCCTCATTACAATCGAAATTTGCAAAGCAACAGACACCACCAATTCTTTCGTACAAATGGTCATTTATGCATGTCCCCGTGTTTAACTCTATCAACACTATGGACCATAATAAACTGGTTTAACTTTAAGACAATAGAAAAAAGCATATGATTTAAATACTTAGGGATGACAGGTTAAAGTACGTCCATGATAGTGTTTGTTTATACATGGAATGTACAAATATTTGATCAGATTGAATTTTGATTTCCCAATGATTACGGTAGTATGAAATTTTCAGTATACAAAATGACCAGTTTTTTGTAGGTAAAACCTAATGTTCATGGTCTTATTGTTTGTTTTTACAGGAAGTGGCAAATGAATCCTGGGAAAATTACAGAAAAAGGAATGATTCTGTGATAGTTGACACTTTCCATGGACTATTAAAATCCACTGTTCACTGTCCTGAGTGTTCCAAAATATCTGTGACCTTTGACCCTTTCTGTTATTTATCATTACCTCTGCCAATTAAAAAAGAGAGACAATTAGAAGTGTTCTGGGTGCCATTAGCCCCACAAAATGTACCTGTGCAGGTAAGCCATCTCTCTTGCCATAGCAACTAATGTTAAGAAGTATTTCAGACTTGTTGCAGTTTTATTATTATTTTTATAATATCTATTTGCATTTTAAAATACTGTGCACTTGGAAATTTTCATCATTTTGAGAGATTAAATTAAAATGAAAGCAAAATCTTCAAACTAAATAACTGAAGCACGGATATACATGTCATCCATTAGAATATGATAAATTAGGGCGAATTTTAAATGAGGTTAATTATAATTAGGGCGAATTTTAAATGAGCTTAACTATAATTAGGGCAAATTTTAAATGAGGTGAACTATAATTAGGGCAAATTTTAAATGAGGTGAACTATAATTAGGGCAAATTTTAAATGAGGTAAACTATAATTAGGGCAAATTTTAAATGAGGTGAACTATAATTAGGGCGAATTTTAAATGAGGTGAACTATAATTAGGGCAAATTTTAAATGAGGTTAACTATGGTTTTTGTTGTAAAAAGGCGAAAATAACAGAGGAAGAAAAATTCCAGGTAAACAGTTTCTTAATAAAAAAAAGCATCAACAAAGTATGCATTTTTGTGTCAATCAATTCATCAGTTGGAATGTAAAAGGAAACTCATTCTATGTCTCTTATCAATCCTCGGATGGTTTATTGTAAATGTAAAAGGTCCATTATAAATTTTACAAAACATTTGATATAGAATTGTCAATGGTCTCTATGGAGAAAGTATACAGTGGGATTCATAATTTCTAAATAGGATGAGTAGAAATTTCGATTACATCAAAGTTGAACAACCACTCGTAATTTTTATTGATAGGTAAATATATATTAATTAAAATCTCAATTATCTCAAATTCTGGATATCTGGAAGTGATAAAGGTGGTCATGTGACCTTTCAATTCAATGCAATTTCACTGTATATGATTTAAAAACCTTACAAGTGTAAAAAATTTGATGGTATGCTAATTTCAATCGGAAATATTTCTTGTGTGAAAATTTTGTGATTGTCAAAACCTAATAGCAAATAAGTCTGAATTAAAAGTAAACAATAGATTATCTCCTCATTGTTTGACAGTAAAATTTGGTAAATAAAGATGTGAAATGTCCATTGGACCCGTAATTAAAAATCTTTAGGGGAAATTTGGGACACATAAACCAGTGCAAAATCCATAATTCTATCGACTAAATCAGTGACTAGTTCTTTTATTTGGACTAAAAACCCAGTTTTTTACACATGAATTTCTAGAAATTGTACAAGCAGTACTTCACAGGTTGGAGCCCTGCTGGAACCTAAGCTGATTTTGTGAGAAAGATTACCAGTGGTCTCTTTCCGGGTACATTGTAACCAGGATCTCTCATCCACCATAAAAAAAAATGGCCACCAGCATATAACTTAAAAAATTTTGAGTGTGGTGTAAAAAATCAAAATCAACAAAAAGTACACTCTTATGAATGACAATCTGTCCTGTGAGACCAGTATAATAGCATATGGGATGGATTCCCATGTCAGGTCCAATTTTCCCCATCAGTTTATCTATATCAAATGTAAAAACAAGGTATGCTGTTTTAACATGTTCTATTTTTATCAGTTTAAGTTAACCGTGCCAAAGATGGGAGTGGTTAGTGACATGTGCAATGTTCTGTCGGGATTAGTCAATGTGACCCCAGATAAGGTAAATGAACCATCTCTCTAGACTTCAGACTCTACTCGCAAGTACCCATGTCCCACCAGGGCTATGGATTGATGACAAATTCGCTATTTACTGATGTATAAAATTATTTGAAGAATAAAAAAAATAATTAATCAGTGCAATTTGTCATCAAAATATAGCCCTTGTGAAAATTGGGAGTCTGCGAGTGATTTTGATCATTCTCTCTGTAACTCTGTTTACTGACTCGGGCCTTTGAAATACAATTGTCATACTTGTTTTTAAGAATTTTAATATTATCATTTTTTAAGATTTTTGAAACCGTCTTTTTTAAGAATCTTGATACTCTCTTTTTTCAAAATATTGATACTGCTTTGTTAAGAATATTTAATTAACATCAATATCATAAATGTCACAGTTATAGCCCTTTAATTCAATGTCTTAATCATATGTTGTCATTTTTATTTACAGATGGTAGTTACAGATGTATATAATCACAGGTTCCACAAAGTCTTTTCACCAGATGAGGCTCTAAACCATATCCTAGACAGGGATGATATTTTTATGTAAGCAAGATTTTTCATTGATCCACAGTAAAAATCTAAGACAATTGTCATCTGGCCGAACATTGTTAGTTTTGTATGTAATTGTTCATCAGTTAAAGATTTTTAACCACTAAAAACCCAGAGTTATTTCACTTGATATATGTCTCACTATCAATCTAAATAAAGGGGGTCTCCATGGCTGAGTGGTTAGAGCATAGCGCTTTAAACCATGAAGTCTCTCACTTCTGGTGAGCACAGGTTCGATGGAACCTAAATTGATTTTTGTGAGAAAGTTTGCCAGTTTACTTGTGGAAGGCTGGCGGTCTCTCCCCGGGTACATGGTAACAGGGTTCCCTCCTCCACCATTAAAAACTGGCTGCTACCGTATAACTGAAAAATTGTTGTGGCGTAAAACAAAAATCAAAATCAAATCAAATCAAAGTAAAAATAAAGCAACATCTTTCACTGTAACTGATGTAGTTTTATCATACCTCCTACTCTAAGTTGTCCATGGTCAACTTTGCTGTTCAGTATCAGTTATCAGGGAGGCAATCATAACCAGTCTGCCATAGTATTTCCACACACCTGTAGAGTAACGTTAACAGAAATAATAAATTCCCTGATATGTGCACATTAGAGGCCTAAAGAGCCTGGCTAAAATAATGATAAAAAAGTATGAAGGTCATGACCTCTGAGTCATTGATAGTATCAATTGGACTGCGGAATCAGATGGCCGATAAAGCCCTTTTGGCCTCTTGTTGATTAAGCTATTCATGTTGTTTTGATTCCCTTATCAAAGTCATATGAACATCTTGTCTCCAAGATTAAAAATAAAACCATCCATGTAGAAGATCCCTTTTAAAAAAAAAAGTTCAAGTGATCAAAATAAATCAGCTGAAAAAAAGACTTTAGTGCACTTTGGATGTAGTTTAAATTGAGGTATAGTAGATAAACAAGTTTTCTTTCTTGGCATTCACTGACTGCTGTTTAAAAATTTACAACATGTAATTGGTTTTCAGATGCATAAAAATACAAATCTGACAGGAAATAAACAAGCTCTTGTCTTGTTACTTTCAGATATGAGGTGCCAGTTTCAAGTTCAGATGATCCTGATACGATCATTTTACCAATCTATATGAGAGAAAAAAGGTAAGCAAACATGTGTATCACTATCTATGTTTATTTTATTCATTTTTAGCTTACCAGGACACAACTCAAGAGAGCTAATGCTATACCCCCGGCATTGCCATTGACTTGTCATCGGTGTCATTGTCGTCAGGGTCCATAGACAAAACTTTAACTTGGCCTATATCTTTTTAACTGTGAGGGACAGAGCTTTTGTATTTCATATATAGATTCCTTATAACCCAAGCTTTCATTTGGTATTTTGACTTTGACCTAGTGACCTTGAACTTTGACATACTTTGGCTATTTCTTTAAAAGCATGAGGGATGGGGCTTTTTTGACCAGAGCTTTCAGTTGGTACCTTCAATTTGACCTAGTGACCTTGGACTTTGACCTACTTTTCAAAAGCTTTCAAATCATGAGGAATGGGGCTTTAATATTTCAAATATACAGCATCCCCAGTCACATATTGCAGTATGTAAATCACTTAGGAAATAATGATTGCACGTACAAAAGTGTGGGCCTTTACGTGCTTACACATAGATTTACCAATATTGAATTCATGCATAAATTTTAAAGGCTGTTACATATGTCATGTAAATTTTCTAATTTTGACTTGTGAATATTCATCGTACTGTCAATGTAAACAAAACTGGTCTAATGTGCAATTATTCCTTGGTAATTTTGCTTCTGAAACGTTCCCTAATCTCAGCACTCCGCTGTAAAATTGAAGCTGTGTTGTTGGTACGTCATCTTCAACTAATCAGAATAGAGCGGCATTCTTTGAAGTTTGGAAAGTTTTTGAAAGTGTTACATGATTCATGCACAAAGATATGGCCTTCTGCGATCAGACACTCATCTTTGGTTACTCTTAATTTAGGTTAAATAAGGATACAGTGAGTACTGAGATCACTGTATAGTGTTATGTAGTTACATTAATGGCATAAAGTAAAAGAATTTATAATGATGATTTGGTCATTATCATATTATTAGCGATGTAAGGCATTACTTGGTACATAATCCATACACACAATGTGAGAGATATAAAATATGATAAAATACAAGACAGAAGCAACTCAAAAGCTTTTGAAATCAAATTCATATTTAGATGTAATAATTCACTACAGAATTTTACTGTTTTAGCACCAGTTCTTTTTACATTTAGATCCACATAAACGATTTGTTTTTGTGATGACCAATCTCTATCTTCAACTCTGCCGACATCAACCTGTCTACAACTTAAATCTGAAATTTTGACAAAAAATCTACCATTTGATCTGTCCACCACAGTGATTTATTAGCTTTCTTTGATAGTTACATAGGTATTAAAAGATTATTAAGCACAAAATTGAAATTACATTTTCGTAAAAATATAACCCCCCCCCCCTCCTCTTTTATTGGAGATTTAGTGTACCATCAAAATTTGTTCTGTACCCCCAAAATGACAGATCAGAGGGTACAAAAGTCCCATAATAAAAAATTGAGTGGGCATGCTGATATAGATTTCTTGTGACCAGAACTTTCATTTGGTACCTTGACTTTTGACCTAGTGACCTTGGACTTGGTCCTACTTGTCAAGAACATTAACTGAGCTGAAGGAATCAAAATATTTAGCGGTCCTTTGACCTGAAAAAAAACTGACAGCTGTGGGTCAAATACCTATTTTAATAATTTACACCTATTTCGGTGAGCTTTGTTGTCTTCTGACAACTCCTGTTCTATCTTCCGTGTTGCTTTTTCTCAGCTCTCTATTAGTATTAGTCCATCTTGCTTAGATCTTGAATACTGAAAGAATGTTTTTATTAGAGTCATCTGACTTCAGGTCATTTGACCCTATTATAATTGTAATTTTTATCTCCTCCTCTTCTTCCTCCCTCCTCTTCTTCATCTTTGTCTCTTCCTCCTCTTCTTCATCTTTTGTACATCCCCTCTTCTTTATGTTCTACTTTTATCCTCCTCTTCCTCATCTTTGTCTCTTCCTCCTCTTCTTCTTTATCTTCTCCTTTTATTCTCCTCTTCATCTTCTCTTCTCCTTCTAGTTGTACATTATTGCATTATAAATGTTTACCAGAATATATGCTAAATAAGATATTCTCTCACTTGAGACTGATTTGTCTGTGAATTTAGATATCGGGGAAAACGTTATCTCACCCTGTAGGTTGAGAAGTGCCGGAACGACTGTTTAAAATGTTGTTGTCATCTATCTATGGTTGAAGTCGCTCATTTTTACTGTTTTAATCTGAGAGAAAAACAGTCAAACACCATTTTGAGAGAGCGACGATGAAATCTCAGTCCTTGTGCACAAAATTTTGTTAGTCCATGACTCGGCAAGCCTGGTCATGGACAAACAAACAGCGTGCACTCTGATTGAGATTTCGCTATCCCTCCCTCAAAGTGGTGTAAGATTGTAGTAATCTTTTATGATAAAACAAGAAAATGAATAAAAATTTTCCAGTTCATAGAACTACAACAATAATAGTAAATAGTTGAATCACTGATAATTTGTATTTCAAAACACTCGTCTTTGATATGCTATCATTACTTCTTACATTTCAGGTTTAAAAGCAACTACTCTAATTACCAGATGTCAACTTGGCAATTGTTTGGGCAGCCCCTGTTATTACCAGTGCCCAAAAAGGATTGTACTTATGAAGTTTTATATAATCACCTTTTGGAAAGAGTCTCGTAAGTTTTGATTTATAATTATTTTTTCCTACAGTTTATGATCAAATTAATATATAAAGTCAAAACTTTCGGTGATCTCGATTTACCTGGTTAAATCCTGGTCAAGTGCCGGTCCTGGCAATTTTTCTTCTATATCTAATTAAAAATGACCTGATAACTCGAGATCAAGACTCGAGTTCTTAAGATCTTCCACACAATATATTAGAAAACTGCAGTGATGAGAGATCAGGTTTTAATTAAATAGGTATATTCAGGGGTTGAATTTAGCAATTCTGTCTCATGAGTCAGTTGAACTAGTTAGAAACAAATTTTGTTTTTAGTTTGTCTGTTTATTCATTATTAGTCTGTTTACAACATGTTGGATTCTGTCAGATGAAAAAGATTTTCCTTGAAACTTCAACCACTCTCTAAAGAGTCTAACATCAATTACAGTGAAACTGGTATACAATGACCTCCTTAGGGACACAAGAAAACCAGTCTTTATAGAGAGGTGGTCTTTATATAGAGGAAGATTTATACACAAACGATACTATTTTGGAGAGCAAAAAATTATCTTTGTGACCAGGTGGTCTTTATACACAGGTGGTCGTTAAAGCAGGTTTTACTGTATATTATACGATCTATAGTACTCAAGAACTCTATAATATATACAGTCAAACGCCTTGTCTCCAAAGGCCACTCAAGGGAACAGGCGAAATGTAGCTGCTATAGACAGGTGACCTTTATAAAAAGGTTCATTCATATTTTTTTTTAAAAGTTAACAAAGGTTATGTTTGAATGGCCTTTATAGGCAGTTGCCCTTTATACGGAGGTGTCCTTTAATGCAAGTTTGACTGTTTCAATATAATATGACTTTAATCACACATATTTCAGTTGGCATACAAACATTAGGGTGATCTCAACATAGATAACCTTATATACCACTTTCAAAGAAACGAACTGTATGTGCACAATATCAGTCTGGGAATATTGAGTTAGTTTACAATACTCAATTTTTGTTGACCAATGAAATTGCAAGAAATTATGAAGAGGCATGATATACCCATATTCTTTATACCCAAGGGGAACCACTAGTGTACATGTGTAAGTCTGAAATTGCATATATTTTAGTTTTGTCATATATTTATTTTGTCACGTATTGTAGGCGGTATGTTAAAGTGCCGGGGGATGGTGATAAATGGTGGATAAGTGAAGATGGACAGATGATGGATGAGGACAAAGAAGATGGAAACTCTGAAAGTGATAGTGAACCAGATGAAATTGAAAACAAACTTCAAATCAATGGAGGTACAGTAATATGGTTACCGATTTCAGAAGTATATTTATTTAACCTTCACTGTTAAGTCAATGTAAAATATTTCTGTAGCCATCACTTGTTAAATGGTTTATCATGTGGATACTTGGAGCCTGTACCCGATCGGTTTGAATAGTGTTTTATGCCACACTCAATAATTTTTCAGTTATATTGTGGCATCCAGTTTTTAATGGTGGAAGAGAGAATCTTGTTACAATGTACCCAGGAAGAGTCCACCGACCCTCTGCAAATAAACTGGCAAATTTTCTCTCAAAAGTCAGCTTAGGTTTCAGTGGGGCTTGAACCTGAGCTGTCCAGAAGTGCGAGACTTCATGGTTCAAAGCACGATGTTCTAACCACTCAGCCAGGGAAGCCTCTACTCTTTACACAAGAAACCATTGTTTTTCAGTGGTTGATAATTAAAGATTTGTAATTGTTCACCATTCACATAGGTAGGGAACGTGTATTAATTCATAAGTACATAAACTAAATCAATGACTTAGAACAGTTCAAATGTGAATGACTTAAGAATGCTAGTTTCCCTTTGCCCAGATTTAGATTTCATTCTTAACACAGATTGTATTTCTTCTCAACAGACATATCAGAAATGGATACCTCAGTATCTACCTCTACGTCGACCTCCACATCAACTTCTACATCTACAAGTGGTGATATAGATTCAAAGAAGGAAGAGGAAATGAAAGATGATTGTTTGCCAGAAGTTTTGAGTAAAGAAATCAATGGGGAGTTAAAAGAAAATGGAATAAAAAAGGTCAAGAAAGAACCAGAGACTGTACCCATGTTTAGATTCACAATGATCAACTCGTATGGTAGTGCAGAGCTAGACTACAAAATCAAACAAGATGGAAAGCCTATTCGACTGCATAGTAAGTATTTTAAAGTCAGTGAATATATGTTGTCAAATTTGTCTATAAAGGCCACTCAAGGGAACAGGCAAACATAGCCATTATAGATGGGTGGCCTTTGTAAAGAGGTTTATTAAATATATATAAAAAAAAGTTAACAAAGATTATTTTTGAATGGTCTTTATAGATAGGAGTCCTTTATACAGAGGTGGTCATTAATGGAAGTTTGACTACATCTTTTTTTTTAAGTCCCTGTCTGGTGAAACAGAAGAGGACTGTAGAATTTTTCTGCATTAGGATGTATGATTGGCAAGGTTTATTCTAAAATTTTGTAATTGCTCACCATTCACCTCTAGTAATGGTGTCACAGGTAATGGGCATGTGTTGATTCATCAATACTCTGTCGTTAGTATTATAAGAATTAAATTTTGTTTTATTTTGGCAAAAAATGACAAATATTACTTAAGAAAGCTGTTATTTTAGTAATCAAACAAATTTAAACAGTAAACATAAACAATTCATAACTTCAATGATAAAAAAATCCAACCATTATGTATATTTTATAAAGATTGACAAATCTTGTTACTGGACGAAAAAAACTTAATTTTTGGTTGAAAAAATTAGTAGAAGCAATATTGTCAAGTGATTGTAACACTATTTTCTAAGTAAAGATTTATCTCGGAAAACATTTTGACTATTCTACATAAAGATTTATTTCGAACATTTTGACTATTCTAGGTAAAGATTTATTTTGAACATTTTGACTATTAAAGGTAAAGATTTATTTTGAACATTTTGACTTTTCTACGTAAGATTTATTTTGAACATTTTGACTATTCTAGGTAAAGATTTATTTTGAACATTTTGACTATTCTTCGTAAAGATTTATTTTGAACATTTTGACTATTCTAGGTAAAGATTTATTTTGAACATTTTGACTATTAAAGGTAAAGATTTATTTTGAACATTTTGACTATTATAGGTAAAGATTTATTTTGAACATTTTGACTATTCTAGGTAAAGATTTATCTTGAACATTTTGACTATTAAAGGTAAAGATTTATTTTGAACATTTTGACTATTCTTCGTAAAGATTTATCTTGAACATTTTGACTATTCTAGGTAAAGATTTATTTTGAACATTTTGACTATTAAAGGTAAAGATTTATTTTGAACATTTTGACTATTATAGGTAAAGATTTATTTTGAACATTTTGACTATTATAGGTAAAGATTTATTTTGAACTTTTTGACTATTCTAGGTAAAGATTTATTTTGAACATTTTGACTATTCTACATTAAGATTTATTTTGAACATTTTGACTATTAAAGGTAAAGACTTATTTTGAACATTTTGACTATTATAGGTAAAGATTTATTTTGAACTTTTTGACGATTCTACATAAAGATTTATTTTGAACATTTTGACTATTCTACATAAAGATTTATTTTGAACTTTTTGACTATTCTACATAAAGATTTATTTCGAACATTTTGACTATTCTACATTAAGATTTATTTTGAACATTTTGACTATTCTACATAAAGATTTATTTTGAACATTTTGACTATTCTACAGAAAGATTTATTTTGAACATTTTTTACAATTGTTTTCTATGTAAAGATTTATTTTGAACATTTTGACATGTCTTTTCTATGAATAAAACTATATAAAAATTTTATGACATTTTTTCTTTGTTTATTTACAAAAAGGTCGGACGTACATAGCAGTGGACTGGCATCCTGTAGCAAAAGAGAAATTCTATGATGAAAAAGCCGCGGAAAACATGAGTCAGCATGAAACAATGAGACTTAAAGCACAGAAGAAACAAGTGATACAATTGGACGATTGTGTTAGTCTGTTCACAAAGACGGAACAACTGGGTGAAAATGATTTATGGTAAGAAAAAAAGATAAGATAGAACTGATTAATCAGCATTGAAATGATCATTGGGAAGAAGAAAGATAAAGCCAAAAGAATATATCTTACTGGTAGAGTGTACATAAAAAAGATGAAAAGTAAAATTGGTTTCTAGAATGTAACATTTAAAGAAACTGATTTTTAGTGTAAGTATACAAAGTATGGGGGGGGGCTATGCTATTGCCCTGCTCATGCAGCAATTAAACTTGAATTAATATAGGTCATGATACTTTGCATAGGCTACTCATCAGATGCTGGATTAATCCTGCATTTTTTGCAAGAATGACAGTGTTTTGGACTTGGTCTAATTTCTATGCTGTAAGATGATTGGTTGAGGTCATGTTCATTGAGCGTGTAAACTATGTGTGTGGTGTGCTTTGTAATCTTTGATGGTTCCATAGATCTACATCTATGTATAGATAACATCCTTTGTAACTTGCAGGCTTTGTCATTTGCACTTTAGCTTTTGAGCTCTCGTTATCTATACTGGTTTGTACCGTGATAGTTGTGTGGTGTGCTTTGTAATCTTTGATGGTTCCATAGATCTACATCTATGTATAGATAACATCCTTTGTAACTTGCAGGCTTTGTCATTTGCACTTTAGCTTTTGAGCTCTCGTTATCTATACTGGTTTGTACCGTGATAGTTGTGTGGTGTGCTTTGTAATCTTTGATGACATTGGTTCCATAGATCTACATCTATGTATAGATAACATCCTTTGTATTTTGCAGGCTTTGTCAATCGCACTTTAGCTTTTGAGCTCTTGTTATCTATACTGGTTAGTACAGTGATAGTTGTGTGGTGTGCTTTGTAATCTTTGATGACATTGGTTCCATAGATCTACATCTATGTATAGATAACATCCTTTGTATTTTGCAGGCTTTGTCATTTGCACTTTAGCTTTTGAGCTCTTGTTATCTATACTGGTTTGTACCGTGATAGTTGTGCTAAAGAATTTCTCTTCAAATTGGTATCACTCTAAATGAAGAGGATTATGTATGCAAGATAAATAATTCGGTTCATGACTGAACTTAAAGTTAATGTAATGAAGAGATTTTCAACAACTTTGTACTCCTGCAAACATGAGGATTTTGAATTTGGTTTTGATTTTTTAGAGTTGACATAATAAAAATAATGCTTGTTTTTTTTTTAAATGAAGAAATCAATATGCAACTTTTTTTTTCATAAGGGCTTGAAAATTGAATTCATAATTTGTAAAGGCTTGACTTTGAATATGGTCATGAGCAACAGTTCTTCAGATGCTGAAATGGATGAAAAGATAAATATATAAGAAAGAGACAATCATTGGCAATATGGATAATTCATCAACATCTACAGATTTTGTTAGAAATGAAATGTAATATTGTCTCATCTCTATTTTTAGGTTCTGTCCTCAGTGTAAGAAACACCAACAAGCCACAAAGAAATTTGACCTGTGGTCACTACCTGATATCCTCATTATCCACCTGAAGAGATTTTCCTATAATAGATATTACAGGGACAAAATTGATGCCCTGGTGGAGTTCCCATCCAGGTAAGAAAAATTAGAATCGGCTGGCATTGACAATGCTTTCAGGCCTTTTTCTGCCAATGTTTCGAAAATGCCATTGGCAGCACAATTGGGAATTTTAAATTGAATTTGTGTCAAACTGGGGAAAAATAGTTTGCACACATGTAAATGTAAATGAACTTATTTTCTAAATGCATTTCCTGTAGCAATAATTCATTACCAATTGAGTCAGCATGAGACATTGTTAAAATGTTATTTCATATCTTACAAAGAAATTCTCTATCAAAAGGAGAACAGTCACTGTCTGTACTTTAAGTTGGGAATTTTTTTCATCAAACTGGGTAAAAATATGTGCATTTTGCAATCGGAATGGGGCCGAATATCAGCCCTATAAGATGTACAGAAAAATGTTAAAATCTATGGTCTTTAGTCACATACTGGTCATTTTTACAGGAAAATACTTTGGAGGATTTGATTTAGGTCACATAAAACAGGTAGTCACTTAATTGGGGTCATTTATACAGGAAAATACTTCGGGAGGACTTCCTTTAGGTCACATAAGACAGGTAGTTGCTGAATACAGTATTATATGTAAATGGGTACTGTATTGGAAAATAATGGTCATATGTTGCATGCAATTTATTAACTCACCAACCCCTGAAAAACAATGGACTCTTCTTCTTTAGGGATGAATAAGTTAAATACCTTCTTCTGTGAACTTTTGACTTTTTATATTTTGTAAAGTTTGTAGGTAGATGTATGTTGTTATCAGTATATTTTGTAATGTCTCTAATGCAAAGAAAATTAAATAATAAATTCTGGTTATAAATAAGAATATTCTGGTTATTAAGCTGTATATTCTGGTTATTAAGCCATTTATTCTGGTTATTAAGCAATTTATTCTGGTTGTTAAGCAGTTTATTCTGTTAGTTAAGCTGTATATTCTGGTTATTAAGCTGTTTATTCTGGTTATTAAGCAGTTTATTCTGGTTATTAAGCCATTTATCTGGTTATTAAGTAGTTTATTCTGGTTATTAAGCAGTTTATTCTGGTTATTAAGCCATTTATTCTGGTTATTTAGCCGTTTATTCTGGTTATTAAGCAGTTAATTCTGGTCATTAAGCCATTTATCCTGGTTATAAATAAAAATATTCTGGTTATTAAGCAGGTTATTCTGGTTATTTAGCAGTATATACTGGTTATTAAACAGGTTATTCTGGTTATTAAGCAGTTTATTCTGGTTATTAAGCAGTATATTCTGGTTATTAAGCCATTTATTCTGGTTATTAAGCAGTTTATTCTGGTCATTAAGCCATTTATCCTGGTTATTAATCGGGTTATTTTGGTTATTAAGCTGTATATTCTGGTTATTAAGCCATTTATTCTGGTTATTAAGCAGTTTATTCTGGTCATTAAGCGATTTATCCTGGTTATTAATCGGGTTATTTTGGTTATTAAGCTGTATATTCTGGTTATTAAGCCATTTATTCTGGTTATTAAGCAGTTTATTCTGGTCATTAAGCCATTTATCCTGGTTATTAATCGGGTTATTCTGGTTATTAGGCTGTATATTCTGGTTATTAAGCAGTAGCTGTATATTCTGATATTAAGCCATTTATTCTGGTTATTAAGCAGGTTATTCTGATTATTAAGCCATTTATTCTGGTTATTAAGCTGTTTATTCTGGTTATTAAGCAGGTTATTCTGGTTATTAAGCTGTTTATTCTGGTTATTAAGCCATTTATCCTGGTTACCAGTATTAAGCAGGTTATTCTGGTTATTAAGCTGTATATTCTGGTTATTGAGCAGTAACTGTATATCCTTGTTATCAAGCAATTTATTCTGGTTTTTAAGCAGTATATTCTGGTTATTAAGCCATTTTTCTGGTTATTAAGCAGTTTATTCTGGTCATTAAGCCATTTATCCTGGTTATTAAGCAGGTTAATCTGGTTATATAGCAGTTTATTCGGGTTAGGTTCTAAGCAGTATATTCTGGTTATTAATGAGTGTATTCTGGTTATTAATAGTTTATTCTGGTGATTAAACAGTATAATCTGGTTATCTAGCAGTTTATTCTGGTTATTAAGAAGTTTATTCTGGATATTAAGCAGTATATTCTGGTTATTAAGCCATTTATCCTGGTTACCAGTATTAAGCAGGTTATTCTGGTTATTAAGCTGTATATTCTGGTTATTGAGCAGTAACTGTATATCCTTGTTATCAAGCAATTTATTCTGGTTTTTAAGCAGTATATTCTGGTTATTAAGCCATTTTTCTGGTTATTAAGCAGTTTATTCTGGTCATTAAGCCATTTATCCTGGTTATTAAGCAGGTTAATCTGGTTATCTAGCAGTTTATTCTGGTTATTAAGAAGTTTATTCTGGATATTTCTTAGTTTATACTGGTTATTTTTATATATAAAATTTATAAGTTGATATCGAAATTAATGTTGACCAATATGAATGACAATGCATTGTTCATTTTACAGGGGTCTAAACCTGCAGAGGTATATTATAGATGAACACCATAATAATGCGACTTATGACCTGATCGCTGTAACCAATCATTACGGAGGACTAGGAGGAGGCCATTGTAAGTTTGTAATTTTACTAAAATATCTTTTATTTCTTCTGTTCATTTCATTTGACCTAAGTGTATGAAAGGTCATATGTTTTAGAGGTCAGTCAGATTTTGTAGATTTTCCTATGGCAATGTATGGTGTAAGGAAACCCACTGTTACAGGACTCGAAATTCATTTTTTCCCCTTTACATCAATTGTTAGGCAGATGTCTATTAAAGCTAACCTGCTCAAAGCGACCTTAAATTTGCCATAGAAAATAATTAAAACTAAGAAAAATGTTCTCAGTGTGTAGAATAGAGATATACAGTGAAACCTGTATATAGGGGCCACCCAAGGGACCAGAAAATATTTACCTTTATGTGCAGGTGACCCTTATACGTAGGTTCATTTTAGTTGAAGTATGCAGTGGAGGGACTTGAAAAAACTGGCCCTTCTGAACAAGTAATCATTATATAGAGGTGGCTGCTATAGCATGTTTTACTGTAATGGCTTTATGTTTTGTTCTATATATTTGATTATGACCTGCCGTATTATACGGTCTATAGGTCAATATTTTCTTTTCTTCAAAGTTATTACCTGGACCTATCTAAGTCAAATATCAAACTTATCTGTCCGCATTTCCCCATTTTATCATTGTACATGTTATATTTCCACTTTCATCATTGGATAATCTAGGGGCCTTCTCCAAACACTCATTTGTAATTTCACAGGACTATTAAATGACCTCGTGTGTACATAATGCACTGTGCACATAATCAGGTGACAAATATTGATCTTTCAAGTTACTATAGTGTTGGTATTCAAGACTGTGTCAGAAACTGCATAATAAAAACACATTGTTTACATTATATTTATACCATATTGCTTTTACTTTTTAATCATTCCCTTATCTCAGTACACACACACCCACCACTGTGGAGTTGAAGTCTTCATTCAGACTTTCAGAACACGACAAGCTGTGTTCACCGGAATGTGACCTTCAACTTTAAAGGATTGCGTGGCAGTCCTTGATTGGAAAAGTTTTTGAAAAGTATTACATAAACAAATGTGTTTGACAATTGTAATTATGGAATAATTTAGGCAAATTTGAATAATAAGACAAGGATTGAGGTTGCTGGTGTTACAGTTATAACAGCATAATAAATTTAATCATGATTTGACAGGTAACATAGTAGCAACATATGTGTACATTATCAGTACACAAATAATATAGATAACGTAATATATGATGAAATGCAACACACACACGTCTGAAGGATTTGTAACTTTTTAAAGTATAATCCTATCTAACATTGTACAGTAAAATATTACTCTGATTATTTGGTACTATCGTTTTAGCACTGATTATTAACACTAACGATCTGTATTTCTTTGTTGACATATCCATGTTTTCATCTCTGCCGAAATGGACATATCTTCAACTTCGACCTATCTAATACTTAAATCTGAAGTTTTGCCAAAAATCGGCTGTTCGACCTATCCTCCCACATCGACCTATAGGTCATAATATACAATATACTTGAATGACTCTGGTACTTTTAAAAGAAAGTCTTCACGTTGACTATCATTTGGGATCTAAGAAACACACCAGTTTTATGATGACATTTCATACCTGTATTTAGAAGTGGCCTTTTGTCTAAATTATGAAAAACTCTGAACAGAATGTAAAATAATTCTAAATGAAAATATTTCTGATTTTCTATACATTTTGTGTGCTATCTATATCATTCCTTTGGTTGTATAAAATATTGACATATTTCATGGATAGACTTTGATCCTTGCCAGCATATCATGGAACTGCAATCACGAATATTACCAGGGGTGAAAATTTCCCAGTATACACACTATTTCACAGATACTGTTTTATTTTTGTCTATTTTATAGTCATTATATTATTTTTACCTCTATTACTCAGACATATTATTTTAAGTCTATTTCACAGACTCTATAATTTTTTGTCAGTTTCACAGACACATATTATTTCATAGACACTATTACTTGACATCAATTTCACAGACGCTGTATTATTTTTAGCTGGCCGGGATGAAAGTCCAGAGAGCTAATGCCTTACCGCTGGTGGTGGCAGCGTCGTTGTCAGCTTCCGAAGACAAAAACAATAACCTGACCTATATTTTTTTAACTGCAATGGATCGAGCTTTCATTTGGTACCTTGACTTTTGTCCTAGTGACCCTGACCTTGGACTTTGACCTACTTTTCAAAAACTTTAACCTAAACTGAAGGAATCAAAATACATGTATTTACCCTTTCTTGACCATAAAGCCTGACAGTTGTTGGTCAAATACCTATTTGGAAAACTTACACCTATTTCCAGCGAGATTTGTTGTATGTCTTTTTTTATAGACACTAATAATTTTACGTCTCTCACAGACCCTCTATTATTTTATGTCTATTTCACAGACACTCTATTATTTTATGTCTATTTCACAGACACTCTATTATTGTATGTCTATTTCACAGACACTCTATTATTTTACGTCTCTCACAGACACTCTATTATTTTATTTCTATTTCACAGACACTATTATTTTACATCTATTTCACAGACACTCTATTATTTTACGTCTATTTCACAGACACTCTATTATTTTATTTCTATTTCACAGACACTCTATAATTTTATGTCTATTTCACAGACACTCTATCATTTTACATCTATTTCACAGACACTATTATTTTATGTCTATTTCACAGACACTATTATTTTACATCTATTTCACAGACACTATCATTTTATGTCTATTTCACAGACATTCTATCATTTTACGTCTATTTCACAGACACTGCCTATGGTAAAAACAAAGAAGATGGAGAGTGGTATTACTTTGATGATTCAAGTGTCTCCTCATCTTCTGAGGACGAAGTTGTTGTAAGTATTTCTAAATAATTCAACAAACAATCTGTAAAAATGGCAAATTTTCAAGAACTTGATTCAGACAATATTGATAAAAACTAGACTCAATGCTGATAAGCTTTCTATATATATTACATTTGGTATAGTGAATTCTTGGCGGATAAAAGTTCTTAGATTGTGTCCATGCTGCAAGCGCTGTCTCACAAAATAACACATAAATAAAATTCTCATTTAATAAAATCAGATTTACAGTAGTTTTTTGAATAGGAGACAAGTAACGTAAAGTAGCCGGCAAAAATGTATAACCCAATTTTTCACATAGATAGAAATCATTTTTATTTCTGAATAGAAGAGAAATTAGCAGATAACATCCTATATTCTGTAAAGTCCACTCAAGGGAGCAGACATAAGCAGCTGTAGTAGACAGGTGGCCTTTATAAAAGGATTTATATGAAAAAGTTAACAAAGGTAATGTTTGTATGGCCTTTATAGGCAGGTGCCCTTAATGAAAGTTTGACTGTAATTAAAGAGCACCCGAAATGATATATACTGCTTTTTAAAAATTAAGGATTTCATTTACTTTATGCTTAATATCTCACAGGAACGGGACATTCAACTGACTTCAAATTTTCGACAAATGCATTTGTGCATCACAAACTAACGATTTATAAAAAGTTGTATGTAGCATTTGGGGTGCTCTTTAAAGTACTAATTATTATAGTTCAAATCTCTTTACTGTTGTCACCTTAATAATCAAAATTTTATTGACCTTTTTTTTACTTTTTACAGTCTAAAGCAGCTTATGTACTGGTTTACCAGCGGCAAACAATACCATCTAAACATGTGAAACAAAGGACTGAAGCAGCTGCAGGTACGGATGTTTGTAATTCTGATATGAACGGAAGTGACAAAAACTTTGAAGAAATGGAAACCACGTAACACAGAGAGGCAGATCTAAGATAATTATTTTGTTGACGTCCTAGTTTGAATTTTGCTGTGAATTTGAAACCAACCAAAGTGCTTTTACACACTTTTGTTACCTTGAGCAAACCAGGAACAATTCATATTGTGAGATATTCTCACTGGTTTATATTTACACAAAGGCACTCGCACTGGACTGTCGGACTCTCTAAGTTGAATATGAAAAGTATGAAGATAATTGGCCTGAAGAAGGGTAAACTTAGATTAGATCATATGTAAACTTTGTATTCTGCTTAAAGTATTGATGTATTCAATGGGATATGGATATCATCTCGTGAAAAAGGAATTCACTGTTTACTTCATAGACTTTGAGTATAACCTTTGTTTATATTATATTCTGTGATAAATCTTGACTTCTGTAAGGAAAATAAATGTTAGTTTACATACGTTTCAGTTTAACATAAGATTCTGTTGTCAATAACAATCGTATTATGGTTGAGTAATGAAAAGGTGTTCAGTCATGTTACTAGTATACAAACCAGACAATACAGTACATGGCCAAAAGTGAGTCAACAAAAGGTTTGATGTCAAAAAATTTATAAGCAGAAATTTTAATGCGGATTCAATTTTGGCATTATTATCAAAGTTGTTGAGATCACTAAAATCAAATATCGCTAACAATTCATTCCTCATAATAGGAAAGAGTTATCTTGTTTTAATCATAAAATCACTAAAATTACATCGCGCTTAAACTATCTACCATATTTTAGGACAAAATGCTAAGTTTGCGTCTCAATAATATTTCCACAAATACGCTATCTAATATGCAGGGTTATTGGTTATTAAAAAGGCTTAATTTTATGAATAAAGTATATATCTTATCTGTTAGTGTTGATGATGTTACAGGTTGTTATTTATCCATTGTAATTGAAATTGATTACAAAATGTTACTGTCAAAATCATCATACTAAACAGATAAGCATTACCATTGTTATCCATTTTGATGACTTACTTTTGGCCATACACTGTACTGTCTGTAGTTCAAACTGTGATAAGATCAGAAATCCTGTATATGCTTCAACACAAGTCTATAAATTTACTTTATTGGTATCTGATTTGTATGTATCTACCTAAGATTTAACATACCTGTTGTTTTGGCATTTATGTATCTTAAATATTGAATATAAAATGTTTGACCCACTGACCTACTTGTAATGTGATACAAGAATCAATATCAAACATACTCAATATCAGTATCAAACCATGGTGCAAACACTTGTAAGATGAAAATCAAATTTTATATTTTGATTAAATTACATTGTAAACACACACACCTAAAACATATGAATATGAGGTGTGGCATGTGTTTTCAGTAGCCATGCTGCATGATAATTGACCACTTATTGTACTAGCAAATAAATAAGAAAAAAACATGCAGAAAACATCTAGAGAAGATTTGATTAAGGAAACTTAGTTACAGTGTGTTTGATAAACATGATACTCTTAGTTTTCATATTGCTATATTTGATATATGTAAAAATAAGTTATTAGATAATTAACTAATTGACCCCTGTAGCCATATGTGGACTCATCCATTTCAAAGAATGGTAAAATCCACTGTCAGAATTCAGGAGTGTTGGATTTAGAATCCAAATTTTACAATAATTTGACATTAACATTTAACTTGTTCAGTCCTGATTTATGACAATAGACCATACTTTTTAATGATTTGGGTGAGTCTAAATGTGATCATAGGGATGGATAAGTTCAGAAAGATCAGCATTGATTTGTTTGTCTCCAGCTGCTGGGGTTGAAGGTTTCTTCCAGAGCAACTTTGAATTCACTTCAAGAAAATTAAAATTTTTATTGTTTTGCCATCCACCTTCAAGTCATATTGTTATGACTAAGAGAGAAACACCATGGAGAAGGATGAAAATGCTTATGTCACATTTAAGCTTTTCAAGATGATATGTAACAATTTGAAATTGATTTCAATCCAGAAACAAGATATCAAAATTAAAAATATGTTGAATAAATATTTTCAAAGTCTACAGGTAGATGTAGCATGGTTGAGATGTGCATTTCATTTGTGAAATTTTAGACACGCTGACACAAATACCCAAAACCACTGTCACATGGGTTGGCTCTTCCTTCATGATCAACAAAATGTTTAAAAAAAACGTAATTTCCCAGGTGAATTTTCTCTGACAAAATCCATATTTTGCTTGTCCAGTAACTGATATTTTTCTTAGTCGTAAAAAAACACATTTTCTTTAACACTCATAACAACACACCCTGATATACATACATAGCATTTTCATTTATCATCTGTTTTTTGGCCTCTCTGACCGAGTGGTTACAGCATTGCGTTTCTAACTATGATGACGCTCACTTCTTGGCTGAGCAGGTTCGAGCTCCACCTACGCTGATTTTTGTAAGAAAGTTTGCCGGTTTACTTGCGGAAGGCTTATGGTCTCTTCCTGGGTGCATTTTAACAGGATTCCCTTCTCCACCAGTTAAATTATATAACTGAAAAATTGTTGAGTGTGGCATAAAACACCATTCAAAGCGAAATTAAACCTCCTGGTAGTCTGTTTTCAATTATAACTGCATTGATGGCTGTTTAACATTTTGATTATATTTTTCTTTTCTTTTGATGTAACACAAATACCTGTCATTATCAGAATAAGTAATACCATCAGTTTTCACAGCAGTACAAGTTATTTGTTAAAAAAACTAAAATTGAATATTTCCAAAATGAGGGGTAAATTTTAAAGAAAGATCTCTGTACAAAAACAAAAAGAACCAATCAATATCTACAAAGTTTGTGAATGAAATCAAAATCTGTTCATAAAGCAGCATCAAATAAAATATGGCATGGTTTTACACAAATGTCTTATTAACTCATTCGCCCCTAAAGACACATTTGGACTTGCTTTTAAGTCATTGATTTATGGATGAGTTCATTGTTTTTCAGGAGTTGATGAGTTGACTCAGAACTGATTGACTTTTTGTATACACAGGTATATGAGAAAGTTGTAAGGAGTTATCTAAGAATCATTGTGACAAAGTTTCAAGGTCAAATGTCAAACTCACAGTCACCTAATCAAACAGAAAATATCAGTTGCATCATTACATAATTTACAAAATTTGCCAGGTGAGCACCTTGGGTCTCGTTAACTCATCAATCCCTGAAAATCAATGGATCCTTCTGTAAATCAATCACTAAGGCCAGACCAAATGTGTCTGATGGGTGAATGAGGTAAATCAATGCATATACGTGTAATTTTTTTTCTTTTCACTTAGGAGAAATATTTCATTATAAAATAGAGTTCTGTAAGTTCAATATTGACAATGTAATAAATATAATACCAAAGTTATAGTTTAGCAGAAATAAGCAATACAAAAGACTGAATATGACTCCCTTTTTTCAGTATTCTGCAATACAACAACAAAAAACAATTGTTTTTTTTTTTAGTTAGGATTGAACCACGATTGAACCTCAGCTGATTTTGTGAGAAAATTTGCTAGTTTACTTGCAGAAGGTCTATCGATACATTGTAACTGGATGCTCACCTTCACCAAATAAAGTTTTACTGCCACCATACAACAGAAAAAATTATAGAACGTAGCATACAATGAAATTTAAACAAGTAAAACAAACAGTTACCTAGCTGACTCACTCTGTATGTGTAAAGCACTATAGTGTGTTAACTATTGGATAATTTAAACTTCTCGAATTTAGGTTAGGGTTTCCTCAAGCAGGACAGATATTCTGGTGACCATTAAGGCTGTTTTCAACCTTAGTCAATGGCATGATATTGACAACCATCAAATAAATTTCACCTTTAAAAATTGGTCAATAATATAATACCACTATTGGTTAAGTTTCACATCTTCAGCCATTATTATTGTAACCATCTGACACTATATATATAGTGTAACCTCCCCTACAAGACACCTGTATATATTACACACCTGTGTATAAAGACACCATTATTGATATCTGAGGACGCCTGTACCTGAGCAACACCAGTTTTTAAAAGTTATCTTTACAACCTGCCTTGAAAAATTTTAAAACCTGCATAACCTCAATGGACTTGGCACATTTTTTTTGTCAATACACAACCTTTATATAAAAACTACCTACAAGTAATGGCTTTTTGTTACCTCCCTTTTATTGCCTTTAACTTTAATATATTATCTTTGAAATTTTATAAGTACACAATTATAATACTGTGGATTAAACTCCTCACTGTTGGATGATAGTAGAATGTGTTTTGTGTTGTTAATTGATGTATAATGCAACTATGTGTGCATGTAATGCCAGCCTGCTGGTCTGTACAAGTGCCACACCCACTTCAAAGCAGCCCTCTCTCAAATAAATTACTGGGTCTGTATCTATTATCTATTGCATGTTGAAATATGCTGTTATGCACAGCTGCATGATATGTATGTGTGGTGTGACTATTTGCTTTTAAACATCATTACCTCCCCTTAATTGGTTGGGAATGGTCGGCAAGTGAAGATAACTCCTCCATGGCACCTGATGCCACCCCTGTATATCCCAGTAGTCCTGTTTGCCCAGTGTTCACTGTTTTTGTAAATTATTCGATGGAACTCTGTATGTTTAATGCTGTGGTACTTATCTCTTACATTAAAACTCCATAAACTGCAGAAATGGGACTTAAATATGATAGCAATACCTAACCACCAGTAACTTCACATTCTTGGTTCAGCCACTTGCCCAAAGTTTATAGACATGATCATTTTTTACTATATATTTCTTATAAAACCACAAAACATATTGTGAAGTCATTTCTTATCACATTTCAATAGAATTTTCACTTTTAAACAGAATTGAATACAGTTTCATTTTATATTTTTATTGTAATTTTCAGAATTAGAAATTAAAAGATTCATCAATTTAAATAGAAGGTTTATATTTTGTGATGAAAATTCCTCATTTGTTTTAAGTAAAATTTTGATATCTAATTTTTACTTTTTGTTTAAATTGTCAGAATTTTTAAATAAAAAATTAGAAAATTACATCTAAATAAGCAATGGAACTTGGAAACATTCTCTGTTTAACAGTAAAAATTCTATTCAAATGTGATAAGAAATGACTTCGCAGTATTGTTTTTGAAAAAAAAGTTTTATATGAAATATTGGTAAAAAATGATAATGTCTATAAACTTTTGGCAAATGACTTTTTATATTGAGGGAGAACAGATATTGCTTTTTTTAGCAGTATTTTAATACTATCATTATTTTGTCTTATTGAGTCAATCTTTTTATCAAAGAATCTAAAAACTTTCACCAACCCATGTATAATTTTCATTTGTTGCCATTGGCCATTTTATAAAATTTGAACAGCCGATTATCTGACATGCTCTGTCAAACAGTGGATGTATTTTGGTTTTTTTTTAACATTATAATATTCAGAAGTGGTGTTAAAACTTGTGTTCAGATTTTTCAGTAATGATAAATTTTGTGTGTGAATGTTTAAACATTCAACAGTTCAAGATTACTGTTTAACTATTTCATCCCCACATACTATAATGGACTGGTCTAAGACAAAAGAAAAGAGCATACCACTTACTTATTCGAGGGTGAAAGAGATAAGAAAAAAAATGAAAATAATGACAAACTGATTAGAGCATGGGTTAACTTAGTAAACAGATTCTAAGTTTGAGAATTATTGTAGAAATAATTTTGTCATTATGAAGTCATTGTTCTTTGTGTCTCTTCCAAATTTAAATTATATGTTACAGTATATGGCGCCAGAGTACAGGAATTTTTTTGTGACTGTTCTAAAAATCAGAATATAGCATTTCTGTCTAATGAAGGTGTTGGGATATCAACTACAGTAAAACCTTGTTATACAGCCATCATTTGTTCAGCCCAAGTTTGGCAATACATGTAGAAAGAGGTTTGGCGATAGGTTGAGAGAAACCTTAAATAAAATTATAGGGAAATTTTTAAATCTGGACTTTAAAATATTGTGGCATAAAATGAGGCTGTAAATGAAATGGGGGGCATTATAAAAAGGTTTTAGCATTATAAACAGTATCTGAATGTTATATCTAATAACAGCATTAAAACTAACTAATTGTATATGCTTGTGTATATGTACATAGGTATACATGTGTGTGTGTGTATATATATATATGTGTGTATGTATGTGTATGTATATGTATATATATATATATATATATATATATATAAATGTATAATAATTTGTAATTTTTTTTATGTAATAACAGTGTTCAGTGTTTTACAAACTGCAGTGTCGATTCTGATTCTGAAAATCTGTTTCTGAATGTATATTAACAAAAAAGGAGAGTTGAATCCGTGTTTCTGAGTGTTATCTTAACAAACAGGACCCGGTTGCACAACAGGTTGTTAAATTTAACTTGAAGTTAACCAATTTTAAACCAATGGGCTAACTGTAGGTTAAATTTAACAATGTGTTGTGCAACCGGGTGTAGAAGTGTTGAATCTGTGTTTCTGAGTGTTTATCTTAACAAACAGAAGTATTGAATCTGTGTTTTTGAGTGTTATCTTAACAAACAAGTCTTGAATCTGTTTATTTCTAAATTCTACATTATCAAATAGAGTTTTTAGCTCACCTGAACCAAAGGTTCAAGTGAGCTTTTCTGATTGCCTTTTGTCCGTCGTGTGTCCGTCCATCCATCTGTCCCTAAACTTTTCACATTTTCGACTTCTCCCTCAAAACAGCTGAAGGGATTTTGATGAAACTTTATGGGAAGTAAGTACTCAAAGTCCTCTACCAAGTTTGGTAAATTCAGCCAGATCGGCTCAGGGGGTGGATCCAGGATGGGGCAAAAGAGGCCCAAGGGGATAAAAAGCTTCTCCTCCAGAACCACGGCATGGATTGAAAAACTAATTGTATCTGAGTGATCTACGTAAATGTGTGATTAAAGTTTGTTAATTACGTAGAAATTGGAAAATAAACTTTTGATTTGTTTTTTGTCTTTTTACATATTGTCATCCTCATTTATTCATCATGATGCATTTATTTAAAGTGTTTTACAAGAATTTTTCTGAAATTTAATTTTTGGAATTTTTTTATGAATTTTTAAAACTGCAAAAAGAGGGGGGGGGGGCATTTTTTCACACACTTGTTTTTCAAAACCACCGAAGGATAAAGGAAGCAAGTAAGTATCCAAGTTACCCTAACAAGTTAATTTTTTTTACCAGATCGACTCAGAGGTGGATCCAGGGTGGCCAAAATATGTCTCAGAGGGTACCCCACTTTGAAAATCTTCTCCAGAACTGCTGCATGGGTTGAAAAACTAATTGCATCTGAGTAATTTTCATGGATGCATGATTCAATTTCCTGTTTTTGGAATAAATTGAAAAATTAATATTTGACATGTTCTTGACATAGTATAATAACAAACGGCAGTGTTGACATTCATTATCACAATCTTATAGTTAAACAGCAGTGTTGAAGTTCATTATCTGAATATTATAATAACAAACGGCAGTGTTGACATTCATTATCTCAATATTATACTAACAAACGGCAGTATTTAAGTTCATTATCTCAATATTATAATAACAAACGGCAGTGTTGACATTCATTATCTGAATAGTTTAATAACAAACGGCAGTGTTTAAGTTCATTATCTCAATATTATAATAACAAACGGCAGTGTTGAAATTCATTATCTGAATAGTATAATAACAAACGGCAGTGTTGAAGTTCATTATCTCAATATTATAGTAACAAACAGCAGTTTTGAAGTTCATTATCTCAATATTATAGTTAAACTGCAGTGTTGACATTCATGATGTTGCATATCATAATAACTAACAACAGTGTTGGATTTGTGTGTCTGAACGATAATTTATTAGAACAAGAGATGTATTAAGATGTATATAACAGTGTATATTATGTATAAGTGTGTCTGTGTGTATGGTAGGACATATGTAGATGTAAATACTACAGAAGGATTAAATATAGTAGACTCTTCATATATTTATTTATATAATAATGAACTATTGCTGCAGTGTATGTTGTTGTTATCTATGACTTTTCAATTGTTTATTCATCATTTTGCTACAGTTGAGTTTCTAATTTGAATATTTTGTCAGAACTTAAATGTAATATGCTGGTAGATACAGATTCTCTAAAATGGACTAATTTCACTACAAAACGTTCAAACGTGTATGTTTATAATACCACCCATGGAACTCATTGTCCTCTGAGTAATTGTGAAACTTTTTAATATGTTTCTGTGTGTTACCCACAGACATTTTAGCAATGTGGGCTATCAGATATGTTTTTATTTCTGAAACAAGGATTTTAGTTCAATGCGAGCCGTACGGTGCAGCAGACAATATGCAGGAAGTAGCAGTACTTGGAAATAGAATTAGCATAACTATGAAGAGAGAACATTGAAAAATATCATTTAGGGAGTGGGGTGTTTCCAGACCCCTGTATTATAGGTATCTGTATCATTATTAAACTCTGGATCAAGAGGAAACTGATTAACTCGTTCACCCCTAAAGACACATTTGGACTGGTCTAAGTCATTGATTTATAGAGGAGTTCATTGTTTCTTAGGGGTTGATAAGTTAAACAATATATAATCACAAGCCTTGAACTGAATATGAGATCAGGAATGTATTATTAGAATTTATTTGTTAAAAAGTACAGTAGAATCTTGTCCCAAAGTTTACAGAACACCCCTATTACTTTGAGATATCCAGAATTGAGGTAAATATAGTTTTGATTAATGTATATATCTATCTATTGATCAAAATCGGGACTGACCGTTCAACTTTGATATAACCAGAATTTTGGCTCACCGATTTTGATATAACTAGATACCACTGTATTTCAAATCCCTGAATGAAAAAAAGTACAGTGGAACCTCACTATTAAGACCACCTGACTGACAGACTCAAAGTGGTCTGATAAGTGAGGTGTTACAATGTACATGAAAATGTTAGCTCATAGGAATTCTAAGGTGTATTTTAGAAAACAATGTAATAATTTCAATAATTTGATCTGAAACTGAACTTTTCAGTAAAACCAACTAAAATGTGAAATATTTTGGTCACTACATCATTTTATAAGACTATGCTTTAAACCATTTATATTGATATTATTGTAGATAGATTCAGAAGTGTACTGGCGTCAAGTCTGTTTTAGAATCCGTTCATTGTTTGTAATTGGTTGTCTGCCACAGACTGTAATATTTTGATTTCCATCATAGATCTTGGATTTTTCTTTTTTTTTTTTTTTTTTTATTAATTATCTTTTTATCAATCAGCCATGAGTTTGACTACAGCTAACATTGGGCAATATTTTGTCAGCGCTACAGTACTTTTAAATCTTCAGATGAGTTTAACTACAGCTAACGTTGGTCAATATTTAGCCAGAGTTATAGCACTTTTAAATCTTCAGATGAGTTTCACTTCGGCTAACGTTGGGCAATATTTTGCCAGCAATGTGGAATTTTTAAATCAGTTGTGAGAGGCACAATTTGACAGTTATACAATGTGCAGTAGAACCTGTATTGTAAGATCATCTTATTTCCACACTTGAGTATCCTAAATGTGTGGACATTATCCATTAACCGTTTCAACCCTGTAAATTGGGTTAGACTGATCTAGAACAAAGGATATAAGTATTCTATATGCGCATATAGGGGTGTCAAGATTTTATCAATACAACCTGATTTATGTGGGAATTATGAGTCACTTTGACTTTCTTCCCTGGAAAGTTATTACATTCTGTTATAAATTGGCAACTTTTGGGGGTTTTATGTTTAACATTTTTAAAATTGGAATTTTTAAATTTTAAATTGGAATAATTGACAATGTCTCCTCTGTATCAACTTGAATGTGGCAGTTGTTGATTCTGTAGATGCTCCTGATAAGTAGGTGCCATGGTATGTCTTGTATTTATCTTATTTCCTGTGTATTTATACACTGTTTAACCCTTTCTACCCCACATACCACAATAGACTGGTCCAATACAATGGAAAAGGGCATACCATTAAGTTACGTAGGGATGAAAGGGTTAATAAATCAATGTAGTATGGGAAAGACAAAATAGAAAATCCAACATAGAGGTACATATCTTAACAGTTCTACTCGGTTTATTGTCTTTATCTCTGTAATAAATGTTGATTTGAAGACTAGATATCCACATATGTTTATTGTTTTTATAAAACAAACCACACTGAACTTAATTTGTAATAAATGATGAATTTCTGTATACAAAATGTATTTTAGTTATGCTTTGTGTCATTGTTTTTACATGTGTATTTTACTGGTCGTCCAGTATTACACCAGTATGATTTTTGATGGAGTTTTCTTAGAATGCACTCATTCTTTACTGGAGCTTCCGTGATCAGTGGTTAGAGCATAGCGCTTTGAATCATGACGTCTCTTACTTATGGTCAGCGCAGGTTCGAGCCTGGCTGGAACCTAAGCTGATTTTTGTGAGAAAGTTTGCCAGTTTACTTGTGGATGGCTGATGGTCATTTCCCGGATACACTGTAACCAGGATCTCTAATTTACCATGAAAAACTGACCGCCACCATAAAACTAAAAAATTGTTGAGGATGGCGTAAAATACTATTAACAAATAAAAATTCATTCTTTTCTAGTAAGACTACATTCATGTTTATGGTATATCACGGATTTGTTAATAGAAAGGATGTACCTCTTCTTACTGTCTCAATAAAGCATTACAAACGCAAGTCGGAAGATTCAGGTTCAAATCTTTTTCAATAGCATATGTTCCTCTAAAGGATGAAAGCTACTTTCTTTGGTTGATAATTAATTCCTTCACCCCTAAGACACATTTGGACTATTGTAAATCATTTATTTGCAGCAGAGTCCATTGTTTTTCAGGGGTTGATGAGTTAATACTGAGGTCAATGTCGTTTTGTCTGTTTTTAAAAATCAACTGACACGAATTCATAGCACTGATCAAAATCTGTGACCACATACTTTACTTTGGAACTGCGACACTCGGTTGCTCTGCAAATGAAATGAAGGTTTGCGGGTTCACCTTACAGTCTTGATGACACAACATCCCTGTTTGTCAGTCAGTGTGGAGAATTGATTACGGAAGTAATGTGGTCATCTAGAGTAATGAAGTTACACTTTGACCTTCAAAGACTGAAAACATTTAAAAATTCGGTTAGAGTTTTTCTTTCATTTAATTAGAATTAATGTTCTGTAGTAAAACTATTTCTTTGACATTAAAATTTTATAGGAATTTTTTGTGCGACATTAATCGTTGTTTAATTCCATGGCTGGGATCGTCTAGTTACCTAATACATATCTTTGCGTAGTTTTTAGGCGAAAGTATGCCACCATTTTAACTTTCTATTTATTTTTGGTAAAATCAAAATGAAAAAATATCAAAATCATGACAAAATTCGACCCTTCCGTGACATGCCAAAATTGATGCAACTGTTTATTTAATATAAAACCAAATAATTTCTTTTTCAATTTCAATGCAATTTTCCCTATTAACCATAAATGTTTATGTGTTTGTTTTGTTATAAATTGCGATCGATTTGTTTTTTAGCACTTTTGAATTTTGAATGTTACAAACTGCAAATATCTCTTTTAATATGTGTAAATAAGAAATTGTGACAGAAAGAAATTGATTTTGTGTTAAAATTGTTGAATGTTGAGAACAGATATGTTTAATATTATGAGCTAATACACGTTGAAACTGTTAGACATTTTAGCTTATTGTATCAGTTGTTTTAGAAATGATTTTCCGTGAATGTTTTTAAAAAATTGTGGATTTATATGACATATATTGGAAAAAAATCTCTGTATACAGGAAAGGCAATAAGACAGTCTGGACTAGATGTCGAGATCTGATAAGGTGTTGCTTTTGTTGTCGGTATCACTTTGTGACAGGTTCACGTGTTAGATGTACCAGTCAGGAGTTATTTTTACCGCTCTAGTAGTAATAATTACATTAAATCAGATTGGTGTTACGTTTTGGAGATTGATAAAATCTTATTTGAGTGATGATTAAAAATATTAGTCAAATCAATTAATTAATAAAAGAAATGATATAACGCTGGTTACGGAGGCAGCACTTTTCCCTTTACATTTTCTAAGCTTTCATCAAACTCTTGTTCCGAATTATTCTTAAACTATTTATATATTTTTGTTTATTTTTTTTAATTCCCTTTTAGTTCATTTATCATACCTGTCGTTTACGAGATTTATGGCCGAGTTGTCTTTTCAACATGGCGTCTGCTAGTATGATTCTAATGTATTGTAAATGTAATAAAAATTCTATAATTTGGTTGTTGTGCTCTTTAACCCAGTAAATTTTGTAATATTTGAATTGCCTGCGTCCTAAAGATTACTATTCTGCTATTTTATACAGACGTAAGGACGAATAGTGGAAATAAATCTAGACTTTTCTTAATTTTTCTTTTAGAGTTTTTTTAAGGGTTCTTCATTAAAAGTCGTTGAAAAAAAACCACAAAGCATGTTAGGCGCTGTGCCTCTTTTTTCAACCCACGTCTCTTGAAATGCTGATCCATTTTCAGATCAGTGCAACAAATGATTTTTATTCAAATAGTAAGAAATATTCCATGGTAAATAAAAATAAAACAATGTTAAGACTTTCATTTAACAACAATAACAACACTATGTGTTTCATTTTTATTCATTAACATAAGCGGCTGGAAATTTGATTAAATTATACTTATTTCATTATCATTATAAAATTGAATAAAATCTTTTTACAATATATACAAGTTTCAAGTCCAGTCTTCCCCATTTAATTTGATACACTAAACCAAATTCAGACAAAACTGGTGACTATAAAATGCTTAAAAATATATAAAAAAATTAGAGACTGTTTTCTGCATAAATATAGACTAAAGACATACCCTTATTTGAATTATCAAAAATTTAATTGATAATATAAACAAAACTGAAAGACAAAAATACTAAAATCTAGAAGCAACTGTTATACCAAGACTTTTGAATTTTGAATAGCTAAGCAGACTTACTATTAGTCACGATAATAGAACATGGATCTTGTACTTAAATCACTGTTCCAGTATTGGGTGAATTTAATATTTCATCTCAAGTTAGATTTAAATCATGATTTTACTTCACTGTTTGTATCTTTTGATTTACATAAACAATATTTACAAATCAATTAAAATGATTAAGATAAAATAAAACAACTAAAAGTGATTCAAATCAACAAGAGTCAATAAACACAACTCGGTGTTGGTTGAACTTGAGTCCGTCATTTTTAGGAGGTTTCTTGGTTTGCTATGATTAGTTCGATAAGTTTGTCGACTTGCGTCTTCTTCACAAATGGCTTTTTCATAAAGTTGAAGATTCTTTGAAAAAAACTTTCGTACTCCATTGTCTTTCTTCTTATAAACGGCTTCATTGTTGTCATTTTGTCACGTTAGCATCAGCAGGACATCCATGTCGAGACTGAGCTGGCATAACGTATTCTACAAGCCAATCCATGTTACATGGAAACCTTTGGAGTTCGGTGATAAAGCCCAGTTCTGTGAAAATATCATTAGTAAGTTTCAAATCTACAAATAATCAAGTTACTACACGTGGTAGTTCCACGCGATAGAATTACTTCTATTGCTGTCTCTAGTATAATTATTTAACATTATTGAATTTGTTACGTTTTGAAACTGATAGATCCTTATTTGGGTGATAAATATCAGGTATAAACCAGCATAATTTATTAATATACTTGTACTGCATAACTTACAAACTCAGACCCTTTGGTACGAACCGAAAATTGCGGAAGGCCGGTTTTCTCTTCCCGGGTACATTGTAACTGGGTTCTCTCTTCCACCATTACATTGGGGGGAGGGTTCGTAGTCGAGTTGTTAGAGCATTGCGCTTTAAATCACACGGCATCTCGCCTCTGGTTCGAATCCTGCTAGGATCATTTCGAATTAAGTGGGAAAGTTTGCCAGTTTTCTTGCGGAAGGTCGGTGGTCTTTACCCGGGTAACGGGGTTTCTCCTCCACCAATAAAAACTGGACGCCATCATATGACTGAAAGATTGTTGAGTATGGCGTAAAACAAAAAATCAAATCAAATCAATCAAATCCACCATTACATCTCATAGGCGTCGGAACCGGGGGGCTAAGGGGGGTGGGCTTAGCCCCCCTTTTTTTTTGCAAATATAGACATTGGTGTTGAAAATTGGGGCTTAGCCTCCAGATGTTTCTGGCGTGTGTGTGTGTTTTAAGTTGGTTTACCCCCCCCCCACTTTGAATTTGCGTCCGACGCCAATGCATCTGACCACCGTATAGCCTACGATTAAAAAAATGTTAAGTGTTGCGTAAAACAACACTGCAACAAGAAACTAACGCATCGAATGTTATCCTTCACATATCATCCTTTGATAAGTAAAACTTTTATTTTACGTATAAACTTATAATACAAGCAATGTATTTGCTTATTACAGTTAATTACGCGATGAAGTGAAGATAACTGCACAGACTCGGAATCAGAACAACTCAAAAACCTGTAATCCGGCATTTTCCTATATTGGTTTTTCAAAATAGTTTACTAGTAGGCTATATCTAAAAATATAAATATACTCACAGAGCGTGTTGAGAGCTAAGCCTCTTTTTTTCTTCTTCTTCTTATTTTTTTTAACCTCGTGCGTTTTTTAAAATAGTGATGCATTTACAAATCAACATGACAAGTGATTTCTCTTTTTTTTTGTTACAATTGATAAGAAATATTCCATAATGGATAAAAATAAACATAATATGTTATGACATTCTGGGAGAAAACAAATTTAAATAGTACTGTATAATAACAAACAATGTGACATTTTTATTGTGTGTTTCATGTTTATTCATTAACATAAGCGTTGGTAAATTTAATAAATCATATTCATTTCACTATCATGATAAATATGTATAAAATCTTAAATCACTTCCAGTATTGGGTGAATTTAATATTTCATCTCAAGTTAGATTTAAATCATGATTTTACTTCACTGTTTGTACCTTTTGATTTACATAAACAATATTTACAAAACAATAAAAATGATTAAGATACAATAAAACAACTAAAAGTGATTCAAATCAACAAGAGTCAATAAACACAAAAACTTGAGTCCGTCATTTTTAGGAGGTTTCTTGGTTTGCTATGATTAGTTCGATAAGTTTGTCGACTTGCGTCTTCTTCACAAATGGCTTTTTCATAAAGTTGAAGATTCTTTGAAAAAACTTTCGTACTCCATTGCCTTTCTTCTTATAAACGGCTTCATTGTTGTCATTTTGTAAATCATTTGTCACGTTAGCATCCGTAGAACATCCATGTCGAGACTGAGCTGGCATAACGGATTCTACAAGCCAATCCATGCGACTGAAAACAAAAATGAAAAATATTATTTATTTCAAAATTATAGCAACACAATAACAAGATCCACTGTACAACAACAACACTCAAACTACAACATCAACACTACAATACAACATGAAAAACTACCACGCATCAACGCAACATTTACACTAACATACAACATCAACATTATAATACAACATTAACACTAACATTCAACATCAACACTACAAAACATTATGAACAGTATAATACAACATTAACACTAACATCTAAATCGACTTCCCCTTAAATCTACAATCATAGTAGTAAAATATTCATATCTCCACGTTACAAATTAACTAATTCTGTCCTGTTCATCTATCCATCTGCTTAATTCTAAGCACGATAATTTCATTACATAACTACGTTTATGTACGACTCTGTTTATTATTTTTCCTCT
Source organism: Atrina japonica (assembly GCA_030159075.1). Classification (NCBI taxonomy): domain Eukaryota; kingdom Metazoa; phylum Mollusca; class Bivalvia; order Pterioida; family Pinnidae; genus Atrina; species Atrina japonica. The sequence goes on along the minus strand of BROG01000037.1, from coordinate 1,757,937 downwards.
TCCTTCTGTTTTTTTTCGTTCTTTCAAACTAAATGTATTCTTTCATATTTAACTCTGCAGTCTCTCACAATATGGTTGACTTTGTCTACAAAGCTTACTAAAACTCTTGGGGAAAAGAATTTACATGGAGCTCTAAGCTTTTTTTCTGATCCCTTTTTTGTCATATGCATTGTTACTGTATTGATGTTATATGTATGTATATTTGACATAAATAAAATATGTTTAAACTAACACTAACATTTAACATCAACACTAAAAAACAACATCAACACTTTAAAACAACATTAACTCTAATATTCAACATAAACACAAAAAACATTATAAACACTATAATACAACATTAACACTAACATACATTAACACTATAATACAACATCAACACTAAAATACATCAACACTATAATACAACATTAACACTTACATACAATATTTACGCTAAAAACATCAACACTATAATACAACATTACCACTAACATTCACCATCAACACAAAAAACAACATGGACACTAACATTTTACATCAACACAAAAAACAACATAAACACGTCAGCACTTACAATACATTGCAAACATTCACACAACAATTTCAACATTCACGGTAAAACACCAACATTTTCAATACACACATCAGCTTCGCAATACATTACCATTGACATTAGAGACGTATGATCACAACATGTTTATCAACGTGATATAAACACATGTACTGGTTGTTACCTATTTTTAGTCGCTGTTGTAGTTTCACGAATTCCGAATTTTAGTTCGAAATTGTCACTTATCGGGTCTTTGACTCTGTGCCTGTTTGAAAATGAGAAAAAATGGATGTAGCGATATAAACTATATAAATTGTAGGCCTATATTTATATAGCATAAAAATACAATTATTCTAAAGGCCACTAAAACAAACTGTTTTGTATTTCAGCCTTGATAAATACATATACACCTGTAATATAAATAAAATATACACTTCTAAACCAAAGTAATTCTGTTAAATAAAAGAAACGTATAAACATATATCGATAGACCTATTTCAAGCATGTCTTCATGTTTCCTTACCAGTCATCATACTGCTTCCTAGCACTTTGGGTTAAGAACAAATTTACTGGACATCCTTTGATGCCAGTAAACGTTTTGTTGTTGTCACTTTGTTCTGTTTGTCTTTTTAGCTCAAATTCCCTGAAAGGGCGAACTTTAGAAATAATTTTTTGAGGCATTTTTGTAATTATTCGGGAGCAGATAAACTCTGTGTCTTATATTGCGTCTGGTTGTCAACAAGAGACTTGGGCGGAAACGCTTATAATATTGTGACGTCATTGACGGTATCACGATCTCCATCTTCCGGCGTTATACTGGTTGACGCTCGAACTCGAATGATTACAGCGCCCTCTCCCGGTCAAAGTCCTCCAGTGATTTACAGTGTCTGTGAATAATATTTACGGTGGTTGATTTGACATTTTGTTGGGTCATGTAATTTTAAATTTACCCGGGAAGAGTCTGTGATACCTGTTACAATTATACTTAGTACTCTGGATAAAAACTATTTATTCAAAACTATTTTACTAATATTTCTTGTTAATTTTACTTGTGGGATAAATCGTTGTTTTATATCATAACAGGATCGTCTCGGGATCAATTAAAAGGACATTATCTGTGATTACCAAAAAGATATTCCAATTTTTTTTTCTACTTTCACCATTTTACTTGATATACAATGCAAGTGATAATTACATATATATGTTATATCAAAAATTTAAATATTCATTAATTTAAACTTATCTATAGATCAGTTTAAAATAATAAATATTTAAAATTTTAATATAACATAGATACAGGGATAAAAATCTTATATTCCTATACATTTTGTTAAAATAAGGAATTTTAGAATTGCTATGCCTGTGCATTGGCGTCGCAAGCAAATTAAAGTGGGGTGGGGGGCTAAACCAACTTAAAACACACACACGCCAGAAACGTCTGGGGGCTAAGCCCCAATTTTGAACACCTATGTCTATCTTTGCCCCCACCCCCCCCCCCACACACACACACGTTCCGACGCCTATGCTGTATATATCTCATTTTTGTTATTGTATATCAATCGAAGTAATGAAAAAGGAAAAAAAGAAAAAAAAACATATCTAATGTCTCTTAAAATACAGATCTTTGCATAGTTTGGGGGGCATATAATCACGGTCACATGTCGGGTAAGCCTGGGGGTCACTTAAATAGACCAGTTATATAGGAAATATATAGGAAATACTGTTGGGCAGTTCAACGTCCTGTCACAAAAGACGGGCCGAGTCTTTATATGGAGGGGAAGCGAATCAGTAAGGCAGTCCGGCTGTAGTTGTCGGTATAAATAATAATGAAGAAGTGCCAATGGATTACCGAAAGAATACGATTAATTAAGACATTCAATTTACATGTATCTCAACATAACTCGAACAATTGCGAGTTCCAAACGGGATGTGACCAGGAGTCAGCGTCCCCTGTTTGCATGCCGCAACAGTCGCAAATGTTACATGGAAACCTTTGGAGTTCGGTGATAAAGCCCAGTTCCGTGAAAATGTCATTTAGTTAGTTTCAGATCTACAAATAATCAAGTTACTACACGTGGTAGATCCACGCGATAGTGTACCTCTATTGCTGTCTCTAGTATAATTATTTAACATTATTGATCAGTTGTTTCGTTTTGAAACTGATAGATCCTTATTTGGGTGATAAATATCATGCATAAGCCAGCATGATTTATTAATGTACTTGTACTGCATAACTTACAAACTCAGACCCTTTGGTACGAACCGAAAATTGCGGAAGGCCGATTTTCTCTCCCCGGGTACATTGTAACTGGGTTCTCTTTTCCACCATTACATCGGGGGTTGGGGGGAGGGTTCGTAGTCGAGTTGTTAGAGCATTGCGCTTTAAAACACAAGGCCTCTCACCTCTGGTTCGAATCCTGCTAGGGTCATTTCGAATTAAGTGGGAAAGTTTGCCAGTTTTCTTGCGGAAGGTCGGTGGTCTTTACCCGGGTAACCGGGGTTTCTCCTCCACCAATAAAAACTGGACGCCATCATATGACTGAAAGATTGTAGAGTATGGCGTAAAACAAAAAATCAAATCAAATCAATCAAATCCACCATTATACATCTGACCACCGTGTAGCCTACGATTAAAAAAATGTTAAGTGTTGCGTAAAAGAAACTTACGAATCGAAGGTTATCCTTCAAAGGTACTCTTTCACATATCATCCTTTGATAAGTAAAACTTTTATTTTACGTATAAACTTATAATACAAGCAATGTATTTGCTAATTACCGTTAATTACGCGATGAAGTGAAGATAACTGCACAGACTCAGAATCAGAACAACTCAAAAACTGTAATTCGGCATTTTCCTATATTGGTTTTTCGAAATAGTTTACTAGTAGGCTATATCTAAAAACATAAATATACTCACAGAGCGTGTTGAGAGTTAAGCCTTTTTTTGTTTTTCTTTTTTTTTTATTCTTTTTTTTAACTTTTAAAATAGTGATGCATTTTCAAATCATTTCTTTTTTTTTTTTACAATTGATAAGAAATATTCCGTAATGGATAAAAATAAACATAATATGTTATGACATTCTGGGAGAAAACAAATTTAAATAGTACTGTATAATAACAAACAATGTGACATTTTTATTGTGTGTTTCGTGTTTATTCATTAACATAAGTGTTGGTAATTTGAATAAATTATATTCATTTCACTATCATGATAAATATGTATAAAATATTTTTACAATATCTACAGATGTGAATTTCAACTCTCCAGTTTTATCTGTTTCATTAGATAGGAAACCAAATTTATACAAAATTAATGGTGACAATATCATGCCCCCTTAAAACAGATAGAAATGAATAAAGAGAATTTAAAAATAATAAACATGCTGCTTTTTAAAGAATTGAAAAATAAATTCATAAAATCAAAAACTGATAAATGAAAAAAAAAAAATCTAAAATCCAGAAACAACTGTAACATGAACACATTTCAGATATTTGGAAAAGTTTAGCAACTGTACTAATATTAATTTTTTAAATCTAAAATATCTGTGACTTTTGAACACTGTTTTCTTACTGGTGTAATTTATATATTCAATTATAATCATGATTTTACTTCACTACTTGTCTGAAGTAGATATCTTTTGATTTACATAAACAATATTTACAAATAAACAATAATTATTAACATACAACAAAACAACCAAAAGTGATTGAAATCAACAATAAAGTTCAATAAACACAGCTCCCTGTTGGTAGAACTTTGAGTCCGTCATTTTTAAGAGGTTTCTTGGTTTGCTACGATTAGTTCGATAATCTTGTCAACTTGCGTCTTCTTCACAAATGGCTTTTTCATAAAGTTCAAGATTCTATGAAAGAGCTTAGATATTCTATTGCTTTTCTTCTTATAAGCGGCTTCATTGTTGTCATTTTGTAAATCATTTGTCACGTTAGCACCATGAGAACATCCATGTCGAGATTGAGCTGGCATAACGGATTCTACCAGCCAAGCCATGCGGCTGAAAACAGAAATGAAAAATATCATTTATTTTCTGGATCAAGACAAAAAGTAGCAAAACAACAACAAGATCAACTGTACAATATCAACACGTAAAATAAAAAAAAACCAACCGACTCACTATACAGCATCAACACTCACTATACAACATCAACACACGCAATGCAACATCAACACTGTAATAGAACATCAACACTACAATAAAACACTTACTCACAATACAACATCAACACTCACCACACAACATCAACACTCACAATACAATCAACACCCTCACAATACAAAACACTCACAATAAAAAAGTCAACATTCACAACACAACACTACTACTCTCATACAACATCAACTCTTACAATACAACTCTCACGCCACAACACTAACACCCCCAAAAATCAGCACTCACAATACAATATGAATATCAGCACTCACACAACCACATTAACTCAAACTACAACACCAACATTTACAATATAACACAAACACCCACACAGATCAACGCTCACACAACTACATTAACTCAAACTACAACACCAACATTTACAATATAACACAAACACCCACACAGATCAACACTCACAATACAACATCAACGCTCACACAACTACATTAACTCAAACTACAACACCAACATTTACAATATAACACAAACACCCACACAGATCAACACTCACAATACAGCATCAACGCTCACCCTACAACACTCACATGCATCAACACTCACACTACAACACCAACATTCATAATACAATACTGTCATTCAAAATACATTATCGTTAGCATCATAGTCATATAGACATAAATCGTGATCACAGCATGTTTACCAACGATATATAAATACTGGAAACGCAGAAACCAAATTAAGGTGGTTGTTACCTATTTTTAGTCGCTGTTGTAGTTTCACGAATTCCGAATTTTAGTTCAAAATTGTCACTTATCGGGTCTTTGACTCTGTGCCTGTTTGAAAATGAGAAAAAAAAGAAATGGATGCAGCGATATTTACTGGCCAGGGACCAGTAACCGACTAGGACCAGTAGCCGGCTATAGTATGATTTCGGCTAATTAGAACACGATTTTTTATAGATTGTTTTAGATAAAACACAAGATGTTGGACAATTTTACTCAAACAGAAGAAAATATTGTCGAGGTACATATACTATAGATGGATAGTGGTCCTTGTCGGTTACTATCTACTGTGTATATACGTAAACCTATCTACTTTGTATATACGTAAACCTATCTACTTTGTATATACATTAAGCATCTACTTTGTATATACATAAACCTAGTACCTGATATTTCGGTACCAGCTGATAATCTTATACTAAAGAATTTTTGGCACTGATAGCACATTTAAATTTCTAAATTCCTTTAAAGGTAGGATATCCATCTTTTTACAGTGGTTACTCTTAGACGGATTTTAATTATACGTTTAGATTCATTATTTGGCCTTGTCTGATACCACTTTCTCTTTAGAAAATCTATTTAAAATTGGAGATCAACTGATGGAGTCTATTTGACAGAAAGAATAGTCTTGAGCATTATGTTTATAATATTTATATAGCTCAAAACTAGCAATTATCCTTAAGACCACTAAAACAAACTGTTTTGTATTTCAACACGTATAAATGCATAAATATGTACACTTGTAAACAATAGCAAAAGAGTCCTATAAAACTGTAGACAGACATGTAGACATATTTCAAGCATGTCTTCATGTTTCCTTACCAGTCTTCATACTGCTTCCTAGCACTTTGGGTTAAGAACAAATTCATCGGACATCCTTTGATGCCAGTAAACGTTTTGTTGCTGTCACTGAGTTCTGTTTGTCTTTTTAGCTCGAATTCCCTTAAAGGGCGAACTTTATGAATAATTCTTTGAGGCATTTTTGTAATAATTCGGGGGCAGATAAACTATGAGTCTTAAATTGTGTCTGGTTGTCAATCAGAGACTTGGGTGGGAACGCTTACAATATTGTGACGTCATTGACGGTGTCGTAACCTCCATCTGTCGGCGTTCAACTGGTTGACGCTTTCAGCATTAAATTTTATACAACAAAAAGAAACATAAATTAATCAAACTTTTAGATCTAAATAAGAAAAGTTAGATAACTGAACACAACAATAATAATAACAACAACCGGGAAAAAAAATAACATTCTTTGAAGCAACAAACAACAGCGGCGTAGCCAAGATTTTTGAATTTGTAAGCAGGTGTCTGGGGGGCGGCAGCCCCCCAGAAGCTGAGCAGAATTTGAATGTCAGAGGATGAATTTGGCCCTCTCCCGGCATTTGATCCCCACATTTAGCTAGTTATATAAAATATGCATGGAAACAAGGATATCAGATAGCAAAGAATCACAGCCAGCTTTGATTTTTTTTTTCTTTTTCTTCTTCTTTTTTTCCTTTTTAAACAATTTTTTATTATTTTTTTTACTTTTTTTGAGTTTGTGTTTTCTGGGAAATGTCTTCAAGACACTTTTTTTTTTTAGTTTTTTTTTTCTGTGTTTTGTCTTTTTTTTTTTTTACTTTTTCTGAGAACTGTCGTTAAGACGTTATGGCCACACAAAGCTATATACAAACAATACAATTTCAAGTCATAAGACATAGGCCTGAGCAGCGACAGGTCAATGTGGAAAATACTCAAACTGTAACAACCGTCAATAAGGGAACAGAAGATGGATTTTGCGGTTACCATCTGATGCAAAAACATTGATGGCTTGGTCCAAAATCAAGTTCGACTGGATACACATGCATCAGTGACAAGCATTCAACCTGTCCTCTACCATTGTTGATCGAAGGTAGGTCTTTACACGTTTCAGGGCACTGAATGACCGCTCCGCTGTTGCAGAAGTGACCGGCATAGTCAGAAGAATCTTCACGGCTGTATGGATGTTGGGGATAAAGTTCACGCTTAGCATGTTGCATAATAGTTTCATATCACATGTACTGGGTTTGTCACAGGTATTCGCCCACGATATATGCACCTCCATGGCTGACCAACTCCGTGGTGTTGCTAAATAGCTTCTGGCAAGTAGCTACGAATTTCCCCTTTAGGTCAGATCCATATAGAGCACCAGCGAGTTAAGTTTAGGGGGAATCTAGTATTTCGAATCCAACCTGTCAGAGGGAACTATTTCCGTTCTTCTTTCTCATTGGCCATATGATCGAGCATTGGATAGAAATCTGACCTTCTCCAGTACTGCTCGGGTGTGTCCGCCGGCATATTGTTTCTATGTTGTTGTCGACCTGCCGTCCTAGGCTTACTTGGTTGTACATCTTGTTCTCGAAGCGTTTATGTTCAAAAGTTCTTGCCAAATATTGTCATCCTGCCTGATTCTTCTGAAACTTGCAATGACGGTCTTCGCCTCAGATGCAGCCTCTACGAGGTCAAGAGTGGGTCTCTGTAGCAAGTTAGAAAGAGCTAAACTGTACTGTAAAACATGCTCTGCTACAACAAGAACCATATTCTTGAATTGCAAGCTTCAATTGTTTGGCAGTTTTATCACCATCGGTCGCCAGGTCGTCTAAGGTATCAACAATGATGGAATGTGCTGATTTGAATGTGTTCAAAGGTCAGCCCTACTAGACCATCTGGAACATGACCTTAATTTTTTCTCCGACCGTCCAGCGCCTCTCTCTGTTTTGGGTCAGCCTGCTCCAGATTGTTTTAAATCTTCCTGTTCGTTTTTAAGAATCACTAAACGCAAACGAAACATCCTTTACAATATCAACGTATTACGGATAATAGGTAGTTGACACGATTTTACCACAGCCAAATTCAAGCAATGTGCATAGCAGTGTCCATAATGGGCTTCTGGAATTTCAGCTTGAATGCGTGTTCGAACCCCAGAAAGTTTACCTGCCATATTCGCAGCTCCGTTATATCCTTGTCCCCTCATGGCCTGTGTGACTATACCATATTCATTAAGTTTACCCATAATGGTTGCTGCATGTAGAGCTGGCTTCCGCAAATCCGACGAACCCCTCTTTCACTTTCAGTGCTCCCGCGGTATCAGTACCTACATAACGAAGGCATAACGCGACTTGCTCAGTGGTTGAAACATCAGTAGTTTCGTCTGCTATAATGCTAAAGCAATTAGCAGCATATTTCATAAACGATGCGTTGCTGTATTTGTTGTCCACAAATATTGATCATCTCTTTTTGTATATGCGGAGATAAATATCTCGCATTTGGGGGACATTCTTCAGATGATCAGCCAAAACTTTATCAGTTTTTAAGCTCTGAATTTGATCAGGGCAATGAAATTTCTTGTCTTCCGTATGACCACGGAGAGGGATATTCTGTTTTCCACACAGATAGATAGTTTTCAAGATGCTCTTTAGTTTATCGCGGTTTCTTGAAATTTTATGCTGGAAAGAGGTACTCAGCATCGAAACAACATCTTCCTTTTTTGCCCTCAGCAACGGACGCAAAATTTTCGCTGCTTTCTACAGTTTCCATGACCAGGTTGCTTTAAATGACGTTTAATCAGAAAGTTTGCCCCAGTCATGCACAGGGTCCCGAACAAATGCGTTTTCTGTACTGTTAAATAGAACAAATATGCAATACAGGCAATCTTCAGATCCTGAATACCTGAGCAAGGGTATTTGTCTAACCATGTTTTGTTAAATGCCCTATTTGTCCCGCGAATTTTCTTAAGGGGAAAACATACGATAAATATGACCCAATTGTGTTTTAACAGGAAAGCTTCTGTTTGTCATCAAATTTGTTTTATGCAATGCCAATCTAAGTTTCTGGGTTGAGCAGATTTGGACTCCGATTCCAATGTAGGGGGGGCTAACAGATGCAACATCGCTATCTGCAACACCGATGCGTTCAGTGGCAGTCTTTTTCAAGACTGACGGACTCTGATTCAATTTAGGGGGGGCTAAGAATGCAATATCGCTATCTGCGACATCGATGCTTTGAGCAGCATCTTGTTCAAGACTGACGGACTCTGATGAACTTTGCTTTTCTACGAGGTGCTCATCAATACTTGTGACGGGACTAGCGGATGAAACATTTTTCGGTTTGAGAAATACTTTGTCACTTTACTTTGTCCCTTTTCTAAATCGGAAGATTTACTTCTCTTCACTTTGTTTGGTCTGCTTTCAACTGATTATGTTATCTGGGAAAACTTTTTTTAAATGGTATGAATAGGTCGCACGAACGTGATTTCAACGGTCTTCGATTGAACGCTAAAATGACGCTCAAACCAACTTATCTGTGTCACAGCGTCGTTTAGATTTTATACTTAGTATATGAAATTCAAGATCAACAATGAACGCAGAATAAAACTAGCGTTCTTATCCGGTCATGAAATCAAGATCGTGCAAGATCTTGATTCTAATTGTTTATAAATTATTTATAAACAATAGTTAATTACAAGATTTTATACATTTACATAAACATACCGAAGACTTACAGTGAAGAACTTTGTTTATAAATGATATAAGATTCAAGAAATTGCGCGATGAATTTCATTGTTGATCATGTACTGCAGGATAAAAAACAAAACGTTTCCTTTTCATTAAAATAAACAAAAGTAAACTTAAATGTTGCTTTGGGAGGGTTATTTAAAAAAATCGAACGTGGAACTTTTAAGGGTAACACCACTAAAGATAGCTAGCCTACAATAATATATCTTCGACTCTGGTCGGAGCTACAAAGCGATAATTACCCATAATGGAGCAGCCCATTTTTTTAAATTTCACATATTACCGACGTGTTTTATATACTTTTTGGTAAAGTAGGATTAAAATAATTATTTAGAACAGATTACAAAAGATAATCAACAACTGGAAAAAAAAATTGTCAAAATTATTTGTAAGCACGTGCTTACAGTGCTTACAAGCAGCTACGCCAGTGAACAAGCAAGAAAAAAAATAAAATAGAAAAATGAAATAAGAAAATATTAGATCTAGATCTTTAATGTTTTTAAAAGTTCCACTAAGACCATAATAAAACATGATCTATGATATGTCCGTCAAATGGCAATTTCAGTGTCTTTATTAAAATAGTCGTACAGAGAGAGAGACAGAGAGAGAGAGAGAGAGACTCTCCACGGGAGATAACTAGGTATCTTCCGGTTTGTCGGCTTCTGCAAATAAGTGTCACCTGGAAAGTTAGCCATGGGGAAGAAAGTGAATCCGTACAAAGATTTTGTCGCAGGTGGATTTGGGGGTGTCTGCCTAGTTGTGGCAGGGCACCCTCTTGATACCATTAAGGTGAATATAATGATTTTGCTTTTATTATTCCAAATTAAACTGGTACACACTTTAAATTCAAGCGGGATAACTCTAATATTTCCAATCGCAATTCTATCGATAGGCTAAACTTATTTAACACGCTTGAGGTTTATCAGTTATCTATTGAAGTGTTTTGGTCTTCATTGAAAATTCTCCCATTAAACTAGACGTTATTTCAACAAATATATTTCTAGCAGACAAATATGAACAGGCCTAGTTGTCCGTTCTTTTTATAGATTTTGTTCAACTTGTTCACTGTTCTGCAAAAATGTTCAAATGTAGGCTATAAATTGATTGGTTTTCATTTTGTTTATAGAGCATGATATCGATGTATATTTAACGATGGATTTTTAAATTCATTTGTATATATTTGAATTATAATACGCAAAATCCGAATTCTCAAACAGTTAAATACCAAATATTCATGTCATGCAGGTTGTGTGATACGCATAGATACAGTTGGACTTTGACCCGGATTCTTTATGTCATAATAATAATGAAAATTTAAAAGTTCAAAATTAACATTTAAATTTACACACCCGTCTATAGGTCTATATTAACACTATACAAATCTAAAAAAAAACCGCAAGCAATGAAACTATTTTCATGCTGGCATGAATGTCATAACAGTTGTTATTGTGACATGTATACATACTTACATGTGCAACTTACAGTGTATAAATAAGTATGAGCAGAGACATATATAACATTTAGTAATCATAACTATATAAAGCACAGGCATTTGTTTATTGGAGGGGGCTAGTTTTTAAGAAGGAAACAGAAAAAAAAATAGTTAAATACCTTCTTCGTTGCATCTGTAACTAAGAGGGGGCATGGTCACCAAACAATTACCTGTGATATATCAAATGCATTTATTTTAAATAAATGCAAAAATAATGTCATCTATATTGGTTGGTTAGTAGATAATATATATAGGTTAGGGATTCTTTGAGCTGTCTGTTCTTATCTGCAATAATTCTTTTATGAATTTGCAGATTTGTTTTGTTTTACTCCTATTAGTTGGGTCCATTATGCTGTTTATATCTATTGAGTTTAATATCAATTTAAAGTTATTTCTTTTAGTTGCATATTCTGGACAATGTATCAGAAATGTGTTTTATCCTCAACCATGTCAGTTTCATCAGAGCATTCGTAACAGTTTTTAAAAAAAAAAAAGTTTTATATATTGATCACGTCCAGAAGTCATGTGATTTCTAATTTAGTATACCTTGCTTTATAAAGTCAGTTACAATGCACATTGGCAACATTTTATCTTTCTGTTGTTTGTTATTCCTTTTATTTCAAAATTAGACAGGAAGACACATTTAAATCCATGGTTGAAACTTCTTAATTATAAAAATGCATGTATTGTTACATTCAGATCTAGTATTCAGAAAGTTAAGTTTCGAAGCTAAAGTGATATTACATCATACCAACCTGAAAGAGAAGGGGAGGCAATATGTTTAATACAGTTCTTTGTAAAATTCGGGCAGGAGGTGATTCATGACCATCTCATATTTTCTTTATTTTTGTTGTTGCAACTTGTAATTGTTGAAAGTTGTGATAAACAACAATAAACAAACAGAATTACATCCCTCTATCAAATCTGAAAGAATTGATGCAGTAAAATAACCTGCTGCCATGGAAACCAACACATTTTACATAAGTCAAATAAGGTTTGCACATACATTTATATGTACATGTACATGTAATTACATATAAATACAATATCCATTTCAACAGTTAATTTTACATACAAGAGAATTGGAATTCAAGGTACCCCAAGTGCAACTAAGTAACCTGATGTGCTCTGCTTAAGAAAATCAAGGGCTAAAATTAAATCATTAGACAAATTTTCTCCAGCATGAAATGATTGATATTTAATTGACACTTCCCTGTCTTGATAGGAATTGTGATTTGACCTAAATTTTGTGAGTACCAGAAATATTTTTCACAAATAATTTTGATGTCTGAAATAGAAAATTTGGGTGTAATTTCACCTTTCTGTAAAATTTTGGTGTAATTTCTTCTTTTTGTAAAATCTTGAAGACGTCATTGAAATATCAGCTCCCGTATCAACTAATGCTAAATCAGATTGATTACCTACCCCAAATCCACAAGGTGCCAAATTTGATTGGCTTTTACATGTTCCATACTTACCGTATTATAATTTTATTTCAGGTACGATTACAAACCATGCCACGTCCTGCACCAGGCGAATCACCCCTATATAAGGGTACAATTGATTGTGCCATGAAGACAATTAGAAAAGAGGTAAGATATTTATAATGTTAAAACCGGGTACACATTCATTGTTTTTGTTTTGTTTGTTTGTCAGGTTGCCATGGTTACTCAGATGATCTGTTGCAATCTCTTATACATAAAGTACAGAGGTGTCGTACATAATCTTTAATGAATTACATGTATTTTAAACTTCTTTGCTGGGCCTTCATGACAGAGTGTTAAAGTGTTTTAATCATAATTAAAGTTCCTCATTTCTTGTCAGCACGGTTTCAGACTCTGCTGGAGCCTAGAACTCAAACTAATTTACGTGAGGAAGTTTGCCATTATCTTTTCTGTTGTTTAGACCAGTCTATTATGGCCTTTAGGGTTTAAAGGGTTAAAACAAACTGACAAAAACTGCATGTTAATTTCTGTTGAACTCATTGACCCCTGTGGTCAGATTCATCCAAAATCATTAAGATGTATGATCTATTGTCATAAATCAGGAATGTTAGTAATGCATATTAAATAATTAATTTTTATCCTAAATCAAACACTCCTGAATAATTCTGCCAGTGGACTTTACCATTCTTTGAAATGGGTGAGTTCAAATGTGACTACAGGGGTCAATAAGTTAAATATGTCGTATATGTTATGGTATCATTATGATAAAAACCTGTAAATTTCATGACACCAAGAACAGAATAGAAAAGCAGATAGGGTAAAAATTCTGGTGACTAATCTATAAACAATATCTTAGGTTAATGTTTCTTTAAATTATTAAGGGAAGATTAACAGGAAAATCATTATTGATATTCAAATTTTTTTTCAGGGTTTCTTTGGTCTGTACAAAGGAATGGCTGCACCATTAGCTGGAGTTGCACCTATGTTTGCTATTTGCTTTATGGGATTTGGTGTCGGAAAGAAACTTCAGCAGAAACATCCCACTGATGATTTAACGTAGGTGGTGAAGAAATGTGTAGCTTTACCTGTATTATACCTTGTTTGTGTTAATTAAGAATTCCTTAATATATTTGCTTAAGATATATTTTGAAGTTTGTGCATTTATAGCTCATTGTGATTAAATGTCCAGAGAGCTAATATCATACCCCTGGCATTGTTGGGGGTATATATGGACAAAAACTTTATACCCTGGACTTAATCTTTTGAAATTCAAGGATTAGAGTTTTAAAGAGCACCCTGAGTGAAAAATGAAAATTCCTGTATTTATAGAACTCATTATTTTAAGAACATCATCGAAAATCCGATCAAAATCGGTGCAAGCGTTTTCGAGATATTAGCAAGAAACTCCAAAACTCACCTTTACTGACGGCTCAAGTAGCCAGAAAGGGGCGGAGCTTTGTGGGACATCACAACGCGGACTCTTGTTGCGAAGTACATGCTTCACTGTAGACTTTGTATCAGCGGTGCCTCAGGTGTGGACGGCAATTAATACACTTGCTGGTTTATTGAGTGAATATATCTTTGTGTACAATAACTGTTTTAAACTTTCGCAGTCGTAATTTTTGTTTGGGAATTTTTAATTGATTGATAAATTAAGATTAAGTTGTAACATTTTCCTTGTTAGGCAGTGATATTCTACATAAAAAAATCTAGCTTTTTTCATTATTTATGAATCTATGCTTACCTCTCTGTGTAAAGTAACATAATTGTTATCCACGGAAAACAAATAATTTAAATATCAACTTTTATTCACCGTTGGTTAAAGATTACGTGTCAGTTATATAAAGAACTTTGTCACTCTCAAAATACTGTATGTCATTGGAAACATATCATAAATCAAATTTAACGTATAAGTTGTCTTACTATATATGAATAAACGTTAAATTGCAGTGTTTATGTATGTAAATTGTATTTTAAAATGCAGTGTTTATATATGTAAATTGTATTTTAAAATGCAGTGTTTATATATGTAAATTGTATTTTAAAATGCAGTGTTTATATATGTCAATTGTATTTTAAAATGCAGTGTTTATATATATCAATTGTATTTTAAAATGCAGTGTTTATATATGTAAATTGTATTTTAAAAGCAAATATATGTAAATTTACTTTAAAATGCAGTGTTCACATTGTCCAGTATTTTACATGTTGATGTATACATAGGTGTGTTTTGCCGAATGCCTACGAGACTTACACTACACCCAATCATCTCGGAATTTAAAATTTTAATGCAGTGTCCCAAATGGAAGCTACAAAAAATTACCAATTTTTCATGCTCCAATTATTAGCAAACAAAGCAACACACGGAGATGTAATTTTTACGAGCTGATGGAACATCAACGCAATTATGTTATGCTAAGTTGTTTATTGGGAACAAGTCAAAACACATTTTGCTGTATGGGGTTAAAAACACATTATATGACGCAAAATTACACATGTGTATGCATTTCAGCAACATAAACTCAACTTCAAGATTGGAATTTCCAAATCACACTTTCATTTGTATAGTTTTGCATTTTAAAATGACAAAAATATAGTAACAATTCTCTGAAAAATATAGGTCTGTAAGACTTGTTGAAATATATGCTATTAAAGGTCAGTTCGGCATCCTTTATGAATTTTAAGATACTATAAATTTGCTTTAGAATGTTACTTTTCAATTATTTTAATCATTATTCTCTTGTGATAGAATTGACATTAAAAGCAATAGACTGGACTGTTAACAATTCATGCGCACAATTAACATGCAAATGATTTTGGTCAAGTTTCCCTTACTGTGTATTGGTAAGATCTGTCTGTGAAGTTGGACATAGAAGTTGCATCATTCCTCATTCACATGATCTTAACTGATGAGAAACTCGCGGCAGTCTTTGAAGTTGGGAAAATGTTTTACATGTACATGTATTGACCTAGAGATTTAAGGCTACTGATAGGAAGTACAATGTATAGCGTAAGGGTATAAAACTATAATACTGTCCTGTTGCATAGAAATTTAATATTGATTAAACAATTTTTATAAACACAAGATTTTATAGTCATATCGCTGATCTATGTAGTTTGTTGCATAATAAATAAGCCATCAGTACACACATTAGTCCAAATGTCTGACCCGATTTTTAGTTACTTTTTTTTTTGTAAAACCTAATTTTACCGAATTAAAAAGTATTCAGTATACTGAGTGTATTATACCTCATTAAAACTTATGATTGCCATCAACTCGTATCAGTTCTTTCAGTACTTTGATTTTATTCTTTGTATTCTATTTTGCATTTCGTCTGAGACACATGTTTATGACGCTAATGATATTTAAAGTATTTTATTAGTTAAAACAAAATTAAAATAGATATCCATACAATTAATATATCAATAAAAAATAACAATTTTCATCACCTGTATCTTTTATGATCAATAAAATTTTAATATATTATCAGTCAGTATTTATTTATTTATTTATTTAATTAATTCTCACTTTACATGAATTATAAAATATTGCCGCTTCTTTAAAATTCATTCAGACATAAAAAATCGTATGTACCTTTATAAGTTGGAAGGGATTAATTTATCTTGGACTACAAACCCACCCGCTGAGAATCCTGGCGTGGTTACACGACAATATACTAGAAGGTGTGAAGTAAGCGGGTGTTTTAAGGATTAAAAATAGCATACATCACAGGCAGCCGTTGTCCTTTTTCTTTATAAAACACAAGATCGCACGAAAGAAAAACTTAAGGGATAAAAACTCGAAATAAAGCGTGATACTCTAAAGCAAGCATAACTAAACCATCTGTCCGTTAATATGACACTGAAAAAACCAAAACCATGTTCATTATATGACTGAATTTAAATAAAATGATTTCATATATTTTAAAAGTGTCAAAATAATTATTTATTTGGTAAATTTTGTGATTCTACCAACGATGAATATGACTCGCTTTCACGTCCACTTTTAATTTCCGTCATGCCAGTAGTCATCCCAAGGCCATTCCGTGACTTTACAGTTTAACTCACAAGTTTGCTGGAAGTGGAATGAATTCTTAATTACCAGTAGTTTTCCGAAAGCAGGTAAAATCGCTCACTTTGTCGCTCAATATCTCGAGAACTCAGGTCTTTTTTGGGTTTTTTGATGTTATTCTTAGATGATGTGTTCTATAAATACAGAAATTTTCATTTTTCACTCAGGGTGCTCTTTAATGTTTCTCATGTTTGATTCAGTCCTTGTAATCAGCCCTTCCAGCTGGTAATATGCCCTTTGACCTTGTGACCTAGATAATGCCAATGCACCTACTTTTTAAATCAGTCATTTTATTTTGATGTTTTTTTTTCATTCCAGGATTTTTTAAAAACATTTTATTTGTATAAAATGTAGAATATTTGAAAACTATTTAATACAAAAAAAAAATTCCATTTTGACAGCTTGTATACCTTTATGCTAACTTAATTTTGTTTCACCCTTTTTCAGATATGCACAATTTTTTAAAGCTGGTATGTTAGCAGGTGTGTTTACAACTGTAATTATGACACCCGGTGAAAGAATAAAATGTTTGTTACAAGTGAGTATGGGTATTTTTGATATCTTAAAATGTAAAAAATCCTGGTTTAATATATTTCATATGAATAAAGACTAAATAATGCATACAAATATGGACAAAATAATGCAAACAAATAATGACAAAAAATAATGAATTTTATTTTCAGATCCAAGCTGACTCTCATGTTAAGAAATACAATGGCCCAATTGATTGTGCCAAAAAATTGTTCAAGGAGGGTGGAATTAGAAGTATATACAGGGGTACAGGAGCCACACTATTAAGAGGTATGAACTTCATCATCTCCTTCATTTACGTCTAAAGGATACTATAACTGCTTTTTATGATAACGCATTATTTTCTGGAATAAATTTAAATTTTTTTACTGAACTTTAGCTAATCCTGAATCTGATTGGCTGAGCAGGCCAAGTTGAGACAAATCTCAGACTTGAGACAATTCTCAAGTCTTATGGTTATAGACCCAGTAGCTATCCCACATTGTCCGAGTCACTCAGATCATCATTGCCTGAGTCACTCGGGTGATTTGTAGTGATCGGTGGCCCTCTGTCATTAACCAAGTCACTCAGGTTACCTTTAGAGATCAGTGGCTCTCTGTCATTGTCAGAGGGACTCAGGAGATCTGTAGAGATCAGTGGCCCTCCGTCATTGTCAGAGGGACTCAGGAGACCTGTAGAGATCAGTGGCCCTCCGTCATTGCCAGAGGGACTCGGGTGACCTGTAGTGATCAGTTGCCTTCTGTTGTTTTCAGAGGGACCTGGGTGACTTGTAGAGATCAGTGGCGACCAGTAGCCATCCCACATTGCCAGAGTCACTCATGTGACCTGTAATGATCAGTAGCCCTCTGTCACTGTCAGAGTCACTCAGGTGGCCTGTAATGATCAGTAGCCCTCTGTCTCTGTCAGAGTCACTCAGGTGACTTGTAATGATCAGTAGCCCTCTGTCACTGTCAGAGTCACTCAGGTGGCTAATGGTGACTAGTAGCTGGAGTCACTTGGGTTACCAACAGTGATCAATAGTCATCCCTTATTGCCTGAGTCGCTCAGGTGACCCATGGCAATGAGTAGCCATCTGTCGTTGAGTGTCTTCCATCTTGTGGATGTACATTTTGTACATGCATTTCACAATTACGCATTATATTTTAAATCTCTGGGAATTGAATAAAATGTAAAAATTAAGATATATATGTATAATGGGCCTATGTATTGTATTGCTAGGTATAATGATCCTTTGTATTACTATGCTATAAATAAAGAGTAGCCTATAGTGTGCAACATGTGCGTCAAAGGTCTGGAATTATTTTTTTCAATATCTTTGGATTTATTTTTTGTTAAGCATATTATCGGGGACATATAACATTAGCCTACGTATCCTTTCAGCATAAAATTTTGAACATTTTTACTGCTTCTTCAAATTAGTGTATCAGCATATCTATTAATTTGGTGTTGCATCTCTAAAGTAAGGATGATAATTGTTACAGTTTATACCAGCAGGTCAGGGATTTTATAGGGACTCAGTCTCAGAAGACACCAAATGTCATTTTGTTTTGCCTCGGACTGAAATGTCGCCATTTTATTGGGAATAAAAAGTCATGTGACTGCCTTTCATGGTTCTAAGGACAGAAAAATAGACGACAATGGCAGATGATCCGATACACAAATCTGTGTACAGTGGCAGTTGAAGACAATTCCTAAATGAGAATATGGTCCTTGAAAGTTATTGGGTTTATTACTGACTGTCCACAAGAATATGTCAGCTTAATCCAATCCAATGAAGGCTCGGCTTTGCCCCCTCAACTCAACAAACAAGTATTCTGGTGGGTGGTCAGAAACACGCCTAATTACTAATATTGTATCCTAGCCATATATGACATGAGCCAAAGGCTCGGGGTGACCTATTTCGATCTTCTTTTGTCTGTCATCATCTGTCTTGTGGCATCTGTCTGAAAAGGAGCTGGGACCCATAGGGGCCTCAATAGGGACCAAAAAGGATCCAAATTTGGTACATTCGAAAAAAATCTTTTTCTCATGAATCAGTCACTTTCAAATGTTGTATGCATGATTGTAAAGTCAATACCTACAAAGTTTATGAATGAAAATGAAATTTGTCAATAAATGAGTCACTAGGCGCACTTCAGTAACACAGAGTGCAATTGTATTACAAATTATTTAATAACTCAAAACTGATCAACTTTTTGTATACAAAGATATATGAGAAAGTTGATAGGAATTAACTAGGGATCATTTCGACAAAATTTCAAGGTCATGGGGTCAAATGTCAAGGTGACAGGCACCTCTTGTAATCAGACTCGTATAATTTTATCTTACAGATGTCCCAGCTTCAGGGATGTATTTTATGACATATGAATGGTTGCAACATGTGCTGACCCCAGAAGGTGCCAGGTTTGTTGATTTTTATCCAGTTTTATACAAGGAAGCAATAGGGAACTTTTGAGGTAGCCTGGATTACTGTAATAGACCTGCATTTATTCACACAAGTCACATGAATTGTGAAAAATGTTCCTCAATATTATTTTTTGATTCAGTTATATAAAGATAGTCTGATAGCGCAGTCGGCAAGAGTGTCATGCTAGTGTTTGGAAGGTCCTAAATGCAGGATCATAACAGTAATCCGTCTAACTCAACAGTTCTTTATTACTATCCATATTCTTGTATATAGCAAAATGGATTGATTATTACCATAACCTGTATCACAAACTTGTTTATACAGGAGGATACCTGGTCAGTGAAGTTCATACATGACAGGGCAGGCCTTTTTCTGTCAATTTTGGGAAAATGCCATTGGGGAGAGAGACAATCTGGAATTTTAACGAGAATTTGTGTCAAATTGGGAAAAATTGTTTGTGTACGTGGAAATCTAAATGTAATGGAATCTGTTTTTATGGGTTGTTATGAAATAACAACCTATAATGGGTTTACTTCGACTTTTCATCGAGGTCTATCCTGTTAGCAGTGAAGAGGTCATGAAGGTTGCATTTGTAAAATATAGTCCGATTCAAGAATTAAACTTTTACAGAAAAGTCAAATATTTTGGTGTAAATGAAATTAAATCTAGTCTGAATAATCATTAAATGAAATACCACATAATTCTACTTACTTCTGCCTTTCGAAATTATACAATAGGATTTGTAGTTAGTTTCAACAAAACGTCATTGATCTATTTATAAATATGAAATTCCACTATATAAGATTCCAGTGATGTTGAGCCTGCCTTCAAGAACTGCAGTATTACTCCGCCATTCATCATATTGATATTGATAGCTACAAGCATACAGCAATTGTAAACAGAAATAATTAAATATCGCTGATACCAACATGAAGCTAAATAAATTTTTAAAAACTCTCAAGAATATGTATGTTTTCTAGTCTATGCAAAAATGAAAATAAAAGCAGAATAGAGAATATAGCATTGAGTAGGAGGTGCTTGTTATGCAAATGACACGTGAAATTCATTATGAATAAGTTCCTGTCCATTTTGATAACTATCAAATCAACGTGTTTGTCAACTAATCGCTATACATAACCTGCCTTAATGAGATTCCCTGTGCATATTTCCTTTATTTATACACCCTATATGGTGATCAAATGCCTTACATAACTAGTGACTGCTGAGTTTCAACGGACAATCACTTGCATACTGTGTGTATTGATATCGCAAAGGGAGGTAACTTGAACATCGAATGTTACAATTTCCTGTTCTCATTTCCGCGGAAGTTGGGGAAAATCACCATGTCCATTGTCAGGTGTTTACACAACAATAAGTTAATCATGATTAGATTGGAATGTATAAACCCAAAATTTTTTTTGTGTATTGGTCTGTTCATAATGGATTTCAAACAGAAACGACGTCTTAAAAAAAACAACTAAGTTTTATCCATTGCCGAAAGCGTTGATGTCTGTAAGTTTTGCTATATCGTTTTGCTACATTGCGACTTTAGGCCTGAATTATGTTTATAAAAAAATATTTCTTGAACAATAAACATTCGGTGAACTTTTTTTTTTCACCCTTTACAATTATTTATATTAATTAATACAAGATAGAGAACGTTGTTTGGTTGTTTATTTAGTCTAGACAGAGTATATGTTCATGTACCACGGTAATAGCCTTAAATAGGATTGTTTACGTTCAATATTACAAGCCCTAAAATATGTTTTAAATCACAGCCATTTTTCACTATGAAAAAAATTATTTTACCTGTTCGCAGTGTAATATTTGGTTTAGATTTAAGTAGGTTCCATAAATGCTCACATTTTATTTTGAAATGAGTGTTGATGCACGACAGACAATATTTAAAGTTGGTGTGGAAGATACATCAAATAAAATTTAGAATATTAATTTTGAATTTATTCAGAGGCTGGAAATTGAATTTTTTATTTTGTTTTTAGATCTACATTAATTTGATTTATTTTCATTTCATATATGTTAGATAGAAGTAGTTTGAATCCCATGGCTATTTTGCCAAAATAACAACCCATTTCAGTACTTTCAGTACTTTGATTAATGCATTTCCCATTATATTAATTTATTTTTCATTATGGTTGTTGCCTCACACCAAATTGGGAATCTTTTTCATCGAATTGGGAAAACCCACATGTATTTTGCATTGGGAATGGGGCCTTGGAAACTATAGAAAAAGGCCTGCAAGATGCATAAAAAGAAAATACAGAAATACATGTAGCAAGTTTTATGACCTCATTGCCATTTTTCCTTTCTACTGACGTATATATGCAGTAACAACATTCTTGAATGATTTAAAGCAATATCATCTGTTGTCCATTTATCATAATTTAACCTCTTGACTCAAATACCCCTAAAAACACATTTGGACTGATTTAAGTCATTAATTTACAGAAGAGTCCATTGTTTTTTGGGGTTGATGAGTTAGACGTAATATTTCAGACTTGGAATAAATAGCACATTGTAACAAAGTATTTCTCTGAGCTACTGTAATTGTAATATGCAAGTGACCAATAGGTCAACCAGTTGGAGGACATTTACCATGCATGTTCAGATATGGTAATACACATGCATGCATTCTTTTAACCACCAGGTGATCTCTTTCTGATGTACGAAATAAAATATTGCATAAAATCTGCTTGTACATGTAAAATTTCTACCAATGACAGCTTATATTGATTTAAGTGGATTGAATTATTTTACAGAATGAAAAGGCACAAAACAAATTTATAAAAGCATGAGCGTAATATTGATGTTATTTTTTTGTTACAGTCGAAATGATCTAAGCGTTGGTAGGACATTATTTGCTGGAGGCATGGCTGGCATTTTCAACTGGGTTGTGGGTATAGCACCTGACGTCCTCAAGTCCCGACTTCAGACAGGTATTCAGATATTTTTCTGTCTCCTCACCTGTAATACCTTTCTTCCTTTATTAATTTTTATGCATATATTCATGAAATCTATTGAATTTTAGGCCCAAAATAAAGTAGCTATGTTTCTGCAAATTGTGTTCAACTCATCAACCCCTGAGGTCACATTTGGACTCACCCAAATCAATAGATAGCATGGTCTACTGCCATAATATAGGGGTGAGCAAGTTGATATTGCATGCTAAATTTTTGCAGTACAGTAAAACCTGCCATTGCGACTACCTCTATATACATGTAAGGAATATCTGTTTATAAAGGCAAGTTTTTTCAAGTCCCTTGACTGCATACTTCAACTAAATTAAACCTGTGTATAAGGGTCTCCTGCACATTAAGGTCAGTATTTTGTGGTCCCTTGGGTGGCCCCTATATACATGTTTCACTGTATTTAGATTCAAAATCATACACCCCCTAATTCTGACAGTGGACTCCACCATTCTTTGAAATGAGCAAGTTCAAATGTGGCTACAGAGGTCAATGAGTTAAGTAATATTTTCTATTTACCGTAACCTGTTCCTTTATGAATGAAGAATTTTGTCATATTTATGTTGTAAATTAAAGATAAAATGAAAAGAAATCATACCTACCAACCGACCACTTGAAAGATTTTAGGTCAGGGTACAAATGTACAGCACTGACAAAAGTATTCACGATTTTTATGCAACGGCAACATTCTTGCTGTGTGCTTCGCTCAGGGAATGGGTGATAACTCTAATCATATGCCATGTTGGTCATCCAAATTTCTACAGAGTTGTCATGACATCAAAAGTGACACCATTGATAAGTTTTTATCGTCTGCACTCTGGAGTGTAAATAAACCAATTATTCGCAGTGAGTAAGAATTCAACAGAAATCTCCGATGACGCAAAAAAAAAAAAATTATTGAAATGTAATTAGAAGGACAAAAAATGTCAGTTATTGAGAATGTATTACGAATACCTGAGTCAAAAATTGGATCTATTTGAAAAAAAAAACTTTGAAAAGAAACAGACTCCCGCAGAAGCTGTCAAAACGTGATCAAAACTGGATTATTCGTCACAGAAATTTTGACAGGGAGGAGTTTTAAAGACACTCTTAGCAGGGTGAATGAAATATTAATGTAGATAATACATTTCCTATTTAGAAGATCAACTTTCTCGTGTTATTTTCTGATGTTTCTTTAATAAAACCGATCATTTTGAAGATGGCAACACCCCTGTCCGTAGAGCTTGTAATACTCAACAATACCAACAATAAAATAATATTCCCATGATTGTATGATTGTTTGACCAGTTCAATCATCAGAAATTAATATAATTGAGAATTTATGGCTCAAAATAAAAAAAACTTTGCATAATCAAGCTCCAAATATCAGGACTCGAAGAATTGTTTGACACAATTTTACACATCTAAAATTCCTTCGATGAAAGTTACATTAAATTATTGTACGAATCTATTCCTCATCCACTATTACCTGTCATTAAGTCCAAAGATCACCTCACCAAGTGTTGATAAAAGTAAGTCAGTTTTTTATTATACAATTTTATGTTTGTTTTCATGAAGCACATCATTGTTTATGTCGGCCATTTTGAAAAATCGCAAATACTTTAGCCACAGCGCTGTAAATCATACAAACAATTCTCTCTGTTGACTTAATGAAATTTACATATAGTTATACAACTCTTCAATTGAAATATTTGTTACATTTGTTTAAACATTTAATATTTTACACTGATATTAGTGATAATTGTGTTGTATGTGGTTATTTCCTATGATCAGTATATGGAACCTGTCTTAAGAGACCACTTTCTTGAAAGACCATCTGTCTTTTGAGACCACATTTTGAAAACCATTCACTTAAATATCTCTGTAAATAAGACCATCTGTCTTTTGAGACCACATTTTGAAAACCATTCACTTAAATATCTCTGTAAATAAGACCACCTGTCTTTTGAGACCACATTTTGAAAACCATTCATTTAAATATCTCTGTAAATAAGATCACCTTGTCCTGTCTTGAGAGACCACAGTCCAGTGGCAGAAAAGGTGGTCTCTTAAGACAGGTTCCTCTGTACTCTTTAGGTTTTTACATGTTAAATTGTTTTCTTGTTTGTTTATCAGCACCAGAAGGAGCCTATCCAAATGGTATACGTGATGTCTTTAAACATTTAATTAAGGAGGAGGGTGTAATGGCACTGTACCGTGGTCTGACTCCTGTAATGCTCAGGGCATTCCCAGCTAATGCTGTAAGTCAAAGTTGATAATAATTCTTCACACAGAATTTTCATAACTAGAATCGTGTGTAATCAGGTATTTATTCAGGATATCCGTGCACTGTAAAATTGGGAAAAAACTTGTGAATATTGACATTGATATTTGTGCCCCCGGCCTGAAAGGTCCGCCGGGGCATATAGTGTTTGGACCGCCCATTTGTCTGTCCGTAATTCCGTCCCACTTACATATAAAGTGGAGACTGGGGGCATTTGTGTTTCACAAACACATTTTGTTTCAGTCATGAAAAACTTGTGTAATGTTGAAATTCTAGTAAAATTTGTGAAAAACTCTTAAATGTTTATTGAGTTGATTGTTCTCTCATGATAGCAAGCCATGATTATAAAGTGAAGCAGCATAAGGTTCCGAGTTGCAAGACTAAGTAGCCTGGAGGTCTGTCATAGAATTATGTATAGTAAGGGGCTTAATTTGTCTGATCATTGTGGTAAAGAAAATGTTTTGACCCTGACAAATTTTGGAAAAAGCCTTGAATTTTGTTTCTGGAAAAGTGTGGGAACCCTGATTAGCCATGTTATGACTAGAAAATACTCAACTTTTGGGTTGATTAATTGAAATACCAATGTACTTAACACTTGGGTTGAATTACTGTAATCGGCCGTGTATAATCCACATTTATGTATTATCCGCTATTATTATTATTACTGAAATATCGATACTTACCCATTGGTTTGATTAATTGAAATACCTATGCATTGGATTGATAGATTGAAATACTTAACCACTGGGTTTATTAATAGAAAAAACTTAACCATTGTGTTGGTTAATTTAAATACTTAACATTGGGTTGATTATGTAATATGTAACCACTGTGTTAACTGACTGAAATACTTAACCATTGGATTTATTTATTGAAATGCTCAAGGATTGGTGATATGAGATGTGAAATCCAGAATCTACATTTAGTTTTCCAGTATACTGAATTGATAATGATGAAAAAGTGATCATGTGAATCTAATTTTATTGTAAAATATGTTTTTTTCCTCCACAGGCCTGTTTCCTAGGATATGAAGTTGCGATGAAAGCTCTGAATTGGTTGTTTCCAAATGCCTGATGACTAGGTCAGACCTAGGAGAATTTTATCAGGGACTTTATATATCTAAATTTATTATGTTTGCTAAATGAGGTCACCAAGTAACCAATGATATATGTAAATTTAGTGGAACGTCACTTTAAAGGTCATCTAGAAAAATTGACCTAGATATCAAGGTCATTTCCATGGTGAGGCTTCTTTATTTGATGTTGTTAAAAATTTGGGTATTTTTGAGGCTCTCTTTAGCGAGATTTCATTCTGTGAGACTATTTAAGATAATTATGTTTTGAGTTGTGAGTTTGCCACTGTTGAAGTGGTCCAAATTAGTGATTGGTTTCTGCGAGATTGTTGAAAATAGTATGATTAGTATATTTATTTGAATACTGTAAATTGGGATATTTTGGAGTTGCTAAAATTTGGCCACTTTGGTAATAAAATGAAGGGTTATTTTTGGGCAGATTAATTTTGGTCATTAATGTTTATATTACGTTTTAATTTGGCCTTCCACCAAACCTCGGTTTACAGTATTGAATATCCCTGGTACCAATAAAATAATTTGAACTCATTTGTCACATACATATAGTACTTTAAAATTAACATTTACACAGTGTTATTTTTAAAATGCCTTGTTTGTTCATAAAAAAAACCCTCTCAAATACTTTTAAAAAGTACCATTGTGTACACATTTAGGACAGTTTAATTTAGGCCAAAATTAAACAATGGCCAAAATTTCACAATATACGGTAGTGTTCTATGCCACACTTTTACAATTATATAGTGGCAGCCAGTTTTTAATGGTGGAGGAGAGATCCTGGTTACACAGGATGAGACCACCGTCCTTCCGCAAATAAACTGGTAAACTTTGTCACAAAAATCAGCTTAGGTTCCCAAAACAAATGTTCTGATTAGTAGTATCTGTCTATGTGAGGCTGATATTAAACAAAAAAATCAGTTTTTTTTAGGCATAACCTACTATGGTAAGTTAGATTATTTCTAAGCGAGTTTCCACTGGACCGTAAAATTACAGCAACTTTAATTGTATTGCATATATTTTACTATTCAATATTTTATCAAAACCATTATGATCTTAAAGGTTGACTTCTAATAGATTTATGTTTAACCCATGAATGATACTGTGACTAGAATGTGTTTATACAGTGAAACCTGTCTTCAGCGACCACGTTCGGGTGGTAGATGAGTTGGCTCTGAAGGCAGGTTCCACTATTTCAGATACAGTGGAACCTTGTTATGTCGAAATCGGTTGAGTTGATATTCCTGATGTGTTAAAACTGAAATTCCAGCCCTGGTTTTTATAGAAATAATAATAAATCAATAAAAAAAATTCAGTTATCTCAAATTCCGGATATCTCAGAATCATAGGAATGGTCCCGTGAGTTTCAAGATAATAAGATTCCACTGTATATAGATTGAAAATATTACTTACTAGTAATTGTTATTGCAATAAAAAGCAGAATGTGTGTATCTTGTTTGATGTGTAAGTTTTAGAGTTCTACAGTAAACTGTGGCTCTATATATAGAATTTCTATCAATCTTGTCCCTGAAAAAAAATATCTACTTTTTTCCGATTATGTATATCACATTTTGAATGTGAATTTCCATTTTGTTAATGTTTTCTTTGCTGCTTAGTTTTCCCAGTACATGATGACAGAAAGTTTGTTAAATTTCTGGGATGACCTAACAGTAAATTAATTTTTAATGATTTTGATACATACAAGACATCACAACTGATCACAATATCAATTCAGACCGGGTCTATAAAAGAAATGTATGCTCAGTGTTTGTTGAGTTGTTTGCATAGAGATTTCTTGATATTTGACATTTTGTATCTGCTTAAAAGATATAATTGTTGTTCAAGTTTATAACTATACAATCCATGCAGTTAGTCAAAATAGGGGAAAGATGCTATCAGTGTCGGTGAAACCAAGATTTAACCAGAGAAAATAACTGATATAATCAAAACATGGTTCAGCTTTGGATATAAGATACCAATTTTATTCTACATGTAGGAATGATTTAGAAAGACTTAATTACATAGCTTCATCCTTCTTTTTTTTTATTATAGATTATATTCAGAACTATTTAGTAAGGGTTAGTAAGCTTTTGTGTTTTTTTCAAAAGCAGCCATTAGTAACAGGTGCCCTTTGTAAAGAGGTAAACTGTAATGCTTGGTTTGACTGTAATATAGAGTAATGTATTCTGCAGGCAAGACCCGGTTCACATCCATGTACATGATGTAGTAAGAATTTTGTTACAAAAATCTGTGATATAAATGTACTTCTTAATTTTGTGACAATAAAATGAAAATATATATATCACAAAGTACATAGCTTTACATTTTGTTTTCTGTATATTTTTCTTTTTACACTTTTAACTGTAAGCTCTATGAAATCAGTAGATCTCTGTTCTTCCATTACACTGATTTTAATTTTTTACTGGTTCGTTTAGTAATGTTGTGATATGGATTGCTAATATTTACACATCACTGATTTTGATTTAAATAACTCTGACTAATGTCGATAAATACGGGTGTGATTGTGTGAAACTAAAATAATTTAATACCCTATAGCTGTAGTTAGTGTTTATATGTACAAATTATAACTTAAAACTCAAACCACCAGAATTCCATAAGCAGAGAAAACAGGAAATAAGGGTACTATAAATAGATATGACATGTTCATACACAACAGTTCATTGTCACATTTGTAACCTCAAAGTCAACTTGTTGACAGAATTTGATACAAATGTTTACCCAGCTGCACATTCTCTCACTGCCTAGTCTAAATTTAATTTTTATCTCACCTGGGTGTCATCATCAGTCTGTTAACTTTAACTTTTTCATTGAAACGACTTTTTCTTAAAAAGAATTATGTTATGCATAATTATATGTCTCGCCATTCCCTGCTTTGACATTAAATGTAGCAAAGTATACTTGTAACATGTAGTATTAATAAGTGTAGGATCAGGGATGTGAATGTATTTCAAGTTATAAAATATATATTTCAGGGGGTGGGGCAGGACCCCTTTATGCACCACTAGATGTGTCTCGCCATTATAATCAATAATATATATGGTTTAAAGGTGGAGCTGTGAACAGTTTTTAAGATATACCTGTAAGTAAAAATGTATACTCTGGGGTGGGGTAGGCCCCCAATATGCACCATTGAATGTGTCTCCATATAACAATCAATAATATATACAGTTTAAGGGTGAGGCTGTGAATGGTTTTTATGTTATAAGTAAAAATATATATTTTAGGGGTGGAGCAGTACCCCCCCCCCCCCATACACCACTGAATGTGTTTACACATAATAATCGTTAATATATATGGTTTAAGGGGTGTTGCTATGAACATTTTTTTAAGTTATTAGTAAAATATTAATTTCAGGTACTGGTAGATGGGGCCTCATATACCACTGAATGTTTTTCCCTAAAATGATCAATAATATAAGGCTGTGAATGGTTTTTAAGTTGTAAGTAAAAATATAAATTTCAGGGAGTGGGGCAGGACCCCAAAGGACCCTATCATACACCAATAAATGTGTCTACTCACAACAAACAATAATACATATGCCTTAGGAGTAGACATGTGAATGGTTTTCAAGAAATACATATAATAAGAATAATTTAAGGGGATGGGGTATATCCCCCCAAAGACACCAATGCACTGATTATCATTAACTGAGAACAATGAACCTAATGCAAACTTAACATTGATCTGAACACAACAAATTTTTGCCAGAAACAGTATGTCAAAAAAAAAAAAACCATATAAATTCTCCCATAATCCAAAATATGTTCCAAATCAAACTTCTTAACATCATTACTACCCCCACCCCCACCCCCAAATCATCCAGACCAAATATCACCAAGCTAGTGCCAATATCAACTGAACAGCAAACCTGCAACAAAACTTGACATTGATCTAAACACAGCAAAATTTTGCAAAAAACAGTAAGTCCAAAAACGTTATTTTTCAAAAAAATCCCGCTAAAATTTCCAATTATCCTTTATAACATCAATGCTAAACCCCAGGAACATCCATACCAAATATAACAACTAAACTGAAATATCAATTGAACAGCAAGCCTGTAACAAAAATTTAACATTTGAGATTAACACAGCAAATTTATGCAAAGAACACTATCAAAAATGTTAAAAATTAAAAAAGAAAAAAAAAATCCAAATTAAAACTTCTTAACATCAATGCTAAACCCCAAAGGAACATTCAGGCCAAATAGCATCAACCTAGCACCAATATTAACTGAACAGCAGGCTGGTAACCAAAGCTTAACAAGCTAATCAATCAATATGCAAAGTCTGACGCCATTGCCGACTGAAAAGCAGTGACTAAGCCTCACTTTCGCGACTTTGTCACGGCAAGAAAAAAACCTCTGAACAGTTTCAACCAAACTTTACAGGGAGCTTGCTGCTTGCTGGACAAAACCAGTCCAGTACCCATAGGAGATCTAAAAAGGTACATCTTTAAAAATCTTCTTCTCATGAACCAGTCTTCAGATTTTCCCCTCACCTGGCCAGAAGGGTGAAGTGAACCATTTCTATAACCAATGTCCATCCATTAACTTTATGATCTAAACAACTTTTCAAGAACCACTGGGCAGATTGCCACCCAATGTTGCAGGAGTGTTATCCTGGGAAGGGACTTCAAGTGTGGGCAACTGGGCTCCAAAAATGGTCAAAGTGCCTTTATCTGGCATTTCATTTTTATACAAATGGCTTATTACCGGTAACTCAAAACCTATTGACTTTTTATATACAAAGATATATAAGAATTTTTTCAGGAATTCTCAAAAGATCAATGTGACAAAGTTTCAAGGTCATGGGGTCAAAGGCACTTAAGTGAACAGAAAAAATTAGTTGAAAAATTGACCCGATTTACCAGGTGAGCACCTTAAATCCCATTTGGCCTCTTGTATTGATCTATTTAAACCATTTATAGTCAAAAGTCAATCTTTTTTTTCACCACCAAGTCATTGGACATATCTTTATATTTTATGCATTTTTGAAAATTTGCAAATAAATATTCCAGTATTTAATATAGACCACACCAATTCTCTAATTTGTCATTTATATTGACTACAGGCGAACCTGTCTTGATAATCTTCTCTTAATGTTCGGAACCAAATTCTGAAAACCACTTGTCACTAGTAATCCTTAAACATTTTTGGAGAGACCACCTGTTTTTAGGAATCACATTTCAGTGCAGAGTGGATGGTCTCAAGACAGAACTTGAAATTTTATACAAAATTATGTTTGCTTTATTGTTGTCCCATGCCCCACCAAAATGTTTAACCTAATGGAGATTTCACTAGCTGTAGATAAAATGCTACAAATTTTGACTAATGTCATTGACTTATGCAGAAACCATTCTATAATGTAATGGGAGCTTTAAGTCTCGTCCAAATGATTCATTACTTCTGCAAGTAAGCTGTTTAACTTTTCAACATACCGATACAAAGCTTTCGTTCCAGCAAATTTAACCCTCACCGACTAGAGGCAAGATATTTGGTGATTTAGAGCATAATACTCTAACCTTTAGGGAATGCATGCCCAACCGAAATACATATAGGCTACAAAAAATACTTAATACAGTAGATCCTGCCTCGAGAAAACTAAAAGTGATTACCAAAAACATGAATTGTCTTGAAAATGAAACTGACCGAACTAAAGGAAAATCAGCGAAAAAGCACTTTAACATAAAACCTGAGAGAACATATTTCAGTGGCAGACAAGGTGGCCTCTAAAAGAGGTTCCACCGCATGGTAGAGCTTGTCTTGAGAAACCATTCTTATACAAGAGATCCCAGAGGGATCTTGAGCCCACCATCGAATGTTCTTCATTTGATCTATGTCGGACTGTTCTTTTCTCCGATTTTGTTGTTCAACAATGAATTTGAACTAAAACCTAAATAAATGTCAAGTTCTTTCTCACGAGATTATAACAATACCAAACATAAAGTGCTATAACCCAAGATAGCTTAACCATACTTGTCAACCTCTAAAAGTGAAAATGCTGGTCATGATCTGCATGGAGTAAAACAAGAATTACGCATAATTATATGTCTCGCTGGTCCTGGGTTTGATACCAAATGTAGCAAAGTATAGTAAGTATATATTTCAGGGGCTGGGACAGGATCCCCCACATACACTACTGCATGTGTTTTCCCATAACAATCAGTAATATATATGGTTTAAGGGTGGGGCTGTGAAAGGGTTTTAAGTTATAAATAAAAATGTATATTTTGGGGTTGGGGAAGACCAACATATAAATCACTGAATGTGTTTTCCCATGATAATCAATAATATATAAGATTTAAGGGTGGGAATATCAAAGGTTTTTAAGTTATAATCAAAAATATCAATTTCAGGGGTTGGTTTAGGACCCCCATATGCATCACTAAATTTGTCTTCCAATAACAATCGATAATATATATGGATAAAGGGAAGGGCTGTGAACAGGTTTTTAAGGTATAAGCAAAAATATATATTTCATAGGGTGGGACAGCCCCCCCCCCCTCCATACCACTGAATGTGTTTCCCAATAATGATCAATAATACATATGGTTTAAGGGTGGGGCTGTGAATGGTTTTTAAGTTATAAGTAAAAATATAAATTTCAGGGTGTGGGGCAGGACCCCCAATGACATACACCTATAAATGTGTCTACCCATAACAAACAAGAATACATGTATATATGGCTTAAAGGTAGACGTGTGAATAGTTTTCAAGAAATGCATAACAAATTTTAATTGTCAAAATCCAAGACGGCCACCTGGCAGCCTGATGTACACTGCACTAGACATCAAGGGGAACCTATATGCCAAATTTCTTAAGAGTGCCTGGCAGCCATTTTGTGATCCAATCTGTCTGAAAATGTACAGTGCACAACTGGACGTCAAGGAGAAACTATATGTCAAATACAGTACTTTCTGAGAAATAGCGATAACAAACTTTAATTGTCAAAATCCAAGATGGCCGTCTGGCAGCAATTTTGTGACATGACCTGCCTGAAAATGTACAGTGCACAACTTAACCATAAGGGGAACCTATACGCCAAATGTCATAAAGATTTGTTCAAAACTTTCTGAGAAATAGCGATAACAAACGTTAATTGTCAAAATCCAAGATGGCCATCTGGTAGCCATTTAGTGATCAGACCCGCCTGAAAATGTACAGTGCACAACTAGTCCTCAAGGAGAACATATGTGTCATATTTCATTAAGATCTCTTCTGTACTTTCCAAGAAATAGTGATAACTAATTATTTAAGGACAGAGCATGGATGCAGGGTGATTTGAATAGCCCACCATCTGTCTTTTGAGACAGGTCTCTGAAAACAGTTCCCAGCATGGTTGTTGTTGTTTAACATCCAACTCAAGAATCTTTCACTCATATGGAGATGTCACCAATGCCCGTGAAGGTTTCAAAGTTTGGCCTACGCTTGGCACTTACGGCCATTGAGCAGTGAGGGTCCATCTACTGTGACATGGGACCTTGGTTTTTACTCTCTCATCTGAAGGACAGGAATCCGACCTGCCGCCAGCTGAAATCAACTGCCACCAGCTCCAGCTGAAATCAACTGACCTGCCAGTCCATGTTCTCCACTGAGATGTCTTGTTAATTTTTCACATATACACCTGACCAATCAGACTATTACATCACACCAAGAATATTTCATTTCTATGGAGATGTCACCAGCTTTAGGTGAAGTGCTACAATTTTTGGCCTGTGCTATGGACTAATGCCAATGCAGTGAAGGTTCTTTTATGTGCCACATGTCCATGACACGGGACCTTTGTTTTAAGTCTTATCTGAAAGACCCGTGACTTTCACTCTGTATGCTGAATGCATGGCAAAGGAACAATCACTACCATTTTTAAAGTCTTTGGTATGACCCGGTTCAGGAATCAAAGCCAGGACCTTCTGCTTGTGAGTCAAACACTCTACAAATAGACCACCACCAGCGGTCAGACTGATGTAAACATACACAAAAACAGCAGAATGATAAAAATAATTTTATTTTTAGACACAAGAATATTTACATGTTCATGATTAATGTATCGAGTTACACTGGAGAGCACTTAAATATGTACTGCCAAGTACTAGACAGACAGCATAAATAACGGAAATATATATCGTAATCAAATATAACCTAAAGATTCATCAAGTGGAAAAAATCATAGAGAAATTAATATGAAGAGATTATGCCTGGATATCACTTGGCAAGAAAAATATCAAATGAAATCACAAAGGGAAAGTTATAAATACTAATAAATCATCTTGTTGAATACAGAAACAAAATATATAACTATTCATTCAATGTCTCGATGAAAGTACTTCTGGATTCTATGTGGAATTAAAGGTATACAGTCTTGTTCATGAGGGTGAAATTAAATTTTATGCTGTTGACCAAACAATGTATTATACAGTAAGCATTTTGTCCAATAGAATGGTCAAACATGTCTATAAAGGTCACTCAAGGAACAGGACAAAGTAGTCATTATAGACAGGTGGCCTTTACAAGGAGGTTTATTCAACATGAAAAAGTTAACAAAACTTATGTTGAATATCCTTTATAGGCAGGTGTCCTTTATACAGAGGTGGCCTTTAATGCAAGTTTGAATGTAATGAAAGGACAATTTGTGTTTGTATCTTAAAAAATGAAACAATATTTTTTCCAACTTTATACTACAGCCCTGCTGTAAGTCACTAAGTACATTGAGGCTTTCTTTATTCTCTATAATTAGTATTCATTAATAAATATGATTGCTATGGAAACAAATACTGATAACAAATTTACTTGGGGAGGAAGAATGTTAATCCTTTCACCACCACAGACAACACTGGAACAGTCAAATACAATGAGAAAGGACATGTCATTAAGCTACTTGGGGTTGACAAGGTTTAATTAATAAAAGTTTATGAAAGTTAAGTTACATGTGTATTTAAATACAGAGCAATTTACTCACAAAACAATAATTGCAGGACACAACTGAAACATCTTTTAAAACTTCAATTATAAAAGTTTACCTTCTTTGGGAAATATGTCACATTTGCTTTATTTTCAATATAACTTTTTCTGAAACCTTTCACCCCCCAGTATCTTAATGTTATGCTCTTTTCCATTGTATTGGATCAATTGATTATGGTCTTTGGGGTTGACAGGGTTAACAGAAAGATTCTATTCTGAACAATCCATTAGTAGCACTTGTAGGTTTGAAACATTTGTCCTTGTACATCTACATATATATATATATATATACAGAAGATTCACATTTTTGTACCACCAAATCTCTAATCACATAAATAAGTTGCAAAAGTGCCTAAAAATATTTTGGAAATAATATTCAAAACTATTTCTAAATAGTATTTGCTCTGGATATTAAATGCAATTAACCTGTGCAGGTAAGATAAGGTTTTTTACCTGTGCAGGTGATACTTATAGATGTATGTAACATGCAATGAGAGACAATGAATCACCATACCTTGTTTATTGTTCTGTATGCATTAATAACAAATATGAAAAAAAAAATTTCTTCTTCTGCACCTAAGATACCACTTGATTTACACTCAATCATGAAGACATGGTGTCATGAAAATTGCTTAACACAGCACAGCTTCTGTGAAATTTGATTAATGTAATTGATTAACAATAAACAAACAGGCATCACAATGTATAGTGTCATCACGACCTGTCACATAAAAAATTCAGAATATTCTCAACTTAGAGTTATCTTGAAATCTGATTGATCGAGCAGGTCCAGTACAGAATATCCATAGAATACACCAATCCACCCCTAAAGACACATTTGGATTGGTCCTAAGTCACTGATTATATAATAGTCCATTGTTTTTCAGGGGTTGATGAGTTAAAGAATATTCTTGAAATCTATGGATGTATACCCAAGTCCTGACACCATAAAACTTGAAAATTACTTAAAAAGTCCCAAGAATTTTACTTGGCCAGAAAATCTAAGCTCATCAGATATAAGAATTTTTAGGAGTTGAGTAAGATTCTGACATACTTGAGTAATTATCAAGCGTTACAGCACTGAGCCAAGATGACATTGCGAACTTTCAACCTAAAATCACTGAACACACATGTAGAGTGGATATGACTTTGTGACCAATTACTGTGATAAACACACAACACTTTCATCTCCCTATCGTTACACATAAAATAATAAATCACTCAACATATATCTCACATTCATTTGATGAAGCCCTACATACTGTAGACCTGAAAATTTTTGCCCCTGCTTATTTTTGCCCTTTTACACAAGACAACATTTTCACCCTCTCTTAAATTTGCTCTAAACCATCATAGTCTCACGAATGGCATGTACATGTATATGCATGTCAATGTTTCAATTATTTAGCTTGACAATTTTGCCTCCATTTTAAACTGACCCTCTCATCTCACGACAAAAATAGTGGAAGTTAAACAGCAGCAAAAAATTCCCAGACATGAAGTAATTGCTGAATTGAATTATTCAACTAGTTGAACACCATTAGTCTGAAGCATGTTATACAAGATGTTGGACAACATGGTACCTATCTGAAGTACTCATATTACACAGGTACCCAAAATAATCACCAACTTATCTACCTGAGAATGATTGATCTATAAAACCCGATGAGAAAATGGTCTCCTGTAGTCTTATATAAGTCACTCACCCCTTCAAAACAATGGAATTTTCTCCACATCAATGATATGGGCTAGTCCAACTGTATTTGAAGGGGTAAATGAGTTCAAATGGTGTGAACAGGTATATAAAAATAGGAACCTCGGAATTGCAGAGAGAAAAAAATTAAAAATTCGATCAAGCCATCTTATGGATGTCGCATTACAATTAACTCACTGACCCTGTAGCCACATTTGGACTTATCCATTTCAAAGAATGGTCAACTTTCAGAATTTAAGAGTATTTAATTTAGAATTCAAATGGCAAATTGATTTTGCATTCAATATTACACTTGTTCACCCCAAATTTTGAAAATGGACTTTAGGGTTATTGATCTGGGTGAGTCCAAATGTGACAACAGGGACGGATGAGTTACACATCCCGGAGTTAATCTATATACAATCTACATGTAAAATTTGTTAAAGCATATCCTCATTTCAGACTGTATACTAAAAGTTGGAAGCTACGAAATGAAATGAAGTGGAAATTGTCTTAAAATATCATACAGACATCTTGTTATCTCTTTTGACAGATGTCCTCTAAATTATGGCTAGAAAATTTGCATAATGGCGATATAATACAGAACCCTAATCTTCTAGCTCAGGTGTTACATTGGTAAATCAGCACCATTCCACCATGCACCATTTTCACCTGGGGAAAAAAAAAATAAATGTGTCAAAGATATCGATTATATGTTTGCAACTTCCCAAAATATAATTTATTATTGATTACATTGTTCTTCTTTAGCATCAAGATATATTTTAATATAAATAATGCTACAATATAAAAATGTATTCATGATTGCCAAACAAATCATTTGCTTACTCTTTCAGAGATAGTGACATAATATCATCAAAAACTAATTAAAGTAATCAATAGAAACTTCCTATTCTAGAATTTGAATTTTTAATGTTGTTTTATGGCACACTCAACTATTTTTTTCAGTTATATGGTAGGGGAGAGAATCCAGTTACAAATTAACAATGTGCCCTGGAAGAGACCACGAGCCTTCCGCAAGTAAACTGGGAAATATTCTCACAAAAATTAGCTTCGATTCCAGTGGGACTCGAACCTGCGCTGACCAGAAGTGAAAGAATTTACATTGCTCTTCTCAATCCCTTAAATTCTGATAAAAATCGGCACAGTCACTGCTTATCTCTTTATAGGTAAACATTGAAACTAATTTAAGTACCGGCTGGAGACCAGGACCCCTTTGCACAATACTTTGTTAAATTTAACTTGAAGTTACCAATGTTAAAACAATGGGCTAACTATAAGTTGAATTTAACAATGCATTGTGCAACTGGGTCTTGTTCTTGCCATGTATCAATTATCTCCTGTGCTTAGATGGAAAACTTTGGTTATGTCACTGACATGCTGCTGTTCTTTTTTCCCCTTCAAATGACTGCACATGCTGAAATACTGTGTCAAACTGTAGCTCTAGTAAGAATTGGTACTTGTTGATAATTGGTTGCCTGCCATTAGAGTTTAAGTTGCTGAATTAAATTTTATAGTACAGAATTGATTAAAGTTATCATACATGTACAAATATGCAGGAAGATATAACCTGGTAGAAATGGACACTGCTTGCATGGAGTACATGTATTATTGTTGTTACATCTGTAAGTTTACATTTTTAGGCGAATAACTGCAAACATGAATATAGATGGTTTTCCATAAGCAATTTTTTTGTCTTTGGCAGCCATATTGTATAGCAGCATATATACAGTTCACCCCCGATATACCGCCACCTTTTGTTTTCCTGAATTTTGGCAGAATAATGGGTTTGGCAAATATACTGAGGTTTACTATTTTTTAGGTGTGGTTGTTTTTATCTTGACATGTCTTTAATCCCTGTTGTATATCAGATCTTTTTTACAATTCACTACCGTAAATTCAGAAATTATATCTATTGTTTAAGTTTGGACAATTTGGCCACCCTTTTAAAATGGCCAAAATTAAACCGTCCAAAATATGTAGCAGTACATGTTGGACGGCCGGAAAATCTAGATCAGTTTCTAACATTAACCCGGAAACATTCCTAATATTAATTTTCGTCGTTTTTTGTTTAAAATAACTCCCTGACAGGCCCATAATACAAAGGCTTTAAGTTTATATATCTCATCTACTCATAATTATTTCTTGACATGTAATAATTGCTGTGGAAACACACAACATGTTGATTTTTTTTCCAACTCTCATGGAAGCGTGACACTCATAAGCTAATCCTGTGTGACTTCTACACTTTGTTCATACAACCGGATACCGGTTTATGACACTCAATATTAGTTACCTCCCTTTGTAGTCAAAGTATGAAGTAAACAAACTACAGTCGGCTAACAGCTTTACTAACACCTCTTTTTACATCTGGTCTGGCGATATGTTCGAGGGATTTAAAATGTATAAATGACCATTTGTACTGGAGAGTCGGCGGCAAATGGCGGTATGCAGGTTTTGGCATTAAGAGGGAATTATTTGGGAGGAAATCCGTTCTTCAAGAAATAGCGGCGTTATGCGGGTTTGGCATTATAACGGAGGATGTTATAACAGGGGTGAACTGTATATATATATATATATTCCTTAATAAACTAAACAAATGATATTGATAGTTTTGAAAAATATTTTTGGAGAGAAATATTTATTTCAGGTTTTCATTAATCTAAACAACTTACTCTGATGAATATCATGATGTCCATTTCACTAATTTGTAATCCAATTTGATTGCTTAAAGAAGAAAACTTATCAAAGTTGACCTACATATGGCTGCCAAAGGGGAATAACTCTCGCAAACTACTAACTATGGAAAACCATCTACTGTGTATGGAAGTAAAGATCACTTCAGTAATACATTTTCTTGTTTTTATGTTTCTAGCTTAACACATCCCATCTTTATCTACACACCTGTCAGACCTCTTCCTCTTTAATCATAAGATGTGTTTGAGAATAATTACGCCCCTGAGAGATATGGTAAGTCATTCATGAAAGATTTTAAATGTCCATAACTCTGGCAAATATTTCTAAAATCATCCATGATAACATTGATAGAGATCAACATATACCAGAGTTTTTGATATTTGTCAGTCTTACCAACAAGACCGATAAATTTGAAGAAAGACCAGTGAAATTTATCTAGTGATCAGTCCAAATCAACCGTAATTATTGGTTTCTGCCAATCTAAATTTTTTGCTTTTTTTCATGCACGGTTTTCATTATAACATAGTTTCAGGTCAGCAAGATGTTTGAATTTATGTAGTTTGAATCACTTCAAATCATGTTTAACCCAGATTATGTGAGGTAAATGATGGCATTTTGTGGCCCATTATATCTACTTTCCATGCCCAAGTTTACTTCAGTTATATGCATATACTGACCAGTAAAATTATGCTTGGACCACTGAAATTCATTAATTCACTGGTCCAGTTGAGCAGTAAATCTTTTTTTATTTCAAAAAAATTGCATATACCAAATCTGATTTATAATTCAAGTTATCAGATAGAAACCTAAATGTTACAAATAGAAGAAACTGGCAGACAAAAATAAAGTTCACCACCCAGGTCAAAGTTCAAGGTTGGAGGGTGCTTCTTAACATACCTGATAAGTTAAAAGTTTTTCAGGAATTCCTCTGCACTGATTCTTGCTCTGGAATTGACTGCTAATTTCATCTCACTTATTTCTTTGTCTATTTCTTCCATGAAATTTATTATGAAATCTACAAGTTTATGTTTGTACATCTGTTCCGTGTGAGTGTTGGTGATCAGAAAACTAATATCATATCCCTGGAAATAGAAAAAAAAGTTTTAAATCCTTTTTGGCAGTGAAATAAAAGAATTTATCTATAAGATAAATTTGATATTTTTACATTGTAATTGTTATTTTTCAGTGTTTGATGAAACGTGAAATAAACTGAATATTTGCCAAATTTGGATAAATAACATTTTTATGTGAGACAGAAGAATACATATTTAACACAAGTGCGTTATTTATAAAAAAATTAATTAATTTAGATTAATCTGTTCATGTCTGTGGATGAGTTTTTGTTCTATTGCTGTTTTAAATCTTATCAAGAAGTTTTAGCGGTCAACAACTTTAGGTGCAGTACCACAAATTTTCACCTGTGCTATGGACTGATGCCAATGCAGTAATGTTTTTTTTTTACATGTACCATGTGTCGTGTCTACCACAACAGGAGCTTGAGTTTACACTTGTAAGTCTCCTCTGAGAAACTCATGACGTTCACTTATATGTATATGATGAGTACTTCTCTCTCTCTTTCTCACACACTCACAAGGCCAATAAATATTTTGTTTTTCTGAATTCGCCTCTTCTTGACAGCCTGACATGGTAATAAATCAACAAATTTAGTGTGACTGTGAAATACGATTTAATACTACGTTATATATTAAGTTAACCAACAGATTAAACTGCTGTAAAAGGTCAATAAATTAAATTATAGTCAAAAGGTGCTGATAATTTTTTCTAGTAATATCTATAAAAAAAAACGTTTTCAAAAAAGATGTAGGGTATATATTCTTCATACTACATTGTCTTGTTATCTTCCCTCAGAAATTACATGTATAAGAACCCTAAGTTTAGAAATATCCTGTATTTTTTCTCAAACAGGGCCTGGCATCAAAAAACTTAAGAATTACTTAAGTCTAAACATTTTACTCATCTTTGGCTTATTCTGTAATCTGATTGGCTGAGCAAAAATTCTCAGACTGGAGAAAATTCTAAAATTTTATGGTGCCGGGCCCTGTTAACAAATAATGCTTAGGTGTCTTTACTGAATTTCTATTTTGGTATTGAACTTTGAAAAACATAGTTTTGTGAAAGACTACACAGCTTAAATGCTTTTAATATCAGTACAATAGAATGTATCATTTCCTTTTTGTTTGAAGTACTTCCTTTTGTGCATCTGTGGAGACTGTGTAATTTAGTATGCATGTACTTCCTGCTTGTATAGAGCAGATTAAGAATGCAGACCGAACAGATTACATACAATAAAATTTAGCTCCACAAATATGGTGCTTGATTATTTTTCTCGCACATGGAAAGCTTGAAATCCTGTTTGTTTACATTCATGTGTAAATCAGTTATGTAACTGCGTCACTCACCCTATTTTCATCCATCCTCCACAAATATATATAAACCCACATTATATACAAACATATTTATATTCTTTCAAACAAATTTGGAAAGAATTATGTGTAACTGACAGGAATTTGAACAATGTAAACTATCAACACAAAAATCTCCTTGATCAACTGTGATTACAAACAATACAGACGGTGTGTGTAGGGATACAAAGTGTTCTGGATCAGCAGTTCCAGATAGAATTTTGCAGTACTGGTAAAAAAAATGAGATCTGGTATCCATCTAATATTTCTTTTTGTTCTTGTTTTACACCTTGCCTAAAATGAAGCTACAGTTCAAGTGCCACAAATTTTGACTTGTGTTTATGTTCTTCATTATAACACATTTACCATATGCAGGGATTAATCTAGGATTTGGGGGAATATACCCTTTTCTGTGTCAAGGGGAAAAATAGCCGGGGTTCCAAGGGGCAGCAGGTCCAGGGCAGCACCCTGGTGGGGGGTCCCAGGGGGGCAAAGCCCCCTAGGCCGAAAACGATTTTCAGCATTTTGAGCACCCTTAGATTTGCTCTCCTGATAGCTTTGAAAGGGTGTTACTCAGCATTTTGTGAGGAAGAGAGAAGAAAGAAATCAAGTCATTGTTTTATTTTAAAATTTTAATTGCAAATAAAATTTTAATGTATCAAATACATCTTCATTCTCTTATGTCACTGTAGACCTGCAAACCTTTCTGATAAAACAGGAGTAAATTTTAACATCAAAAACAGTAATTTTTGGACAATTTAAATTGAAAAAGGGAAATTGCTATTCAATTATACTTCTTTTTTACACATGTAACCCTTTGCCGGGTAATTATAATACAGCCATGTATATTTACTTTCGTATATATTCGACGAAAATAAGCGCATATCCGATGATTCATTTGGCTGTGGTACCAGTGATTTGGGTCTACAGCCTTGATCATGACTTACATGAACCCCGTTATCGTGACCCTGGTCTGACGATCCGGTCTGACTAGTGCTAGCACTTGATTCATGTACGACGGCAACATGATCGGATGATTCAGAAACATCTTCTTCAGTTCGGCTTTTTTTCTAAAATATTTCTGTTAGCTTTCTACTGCCCGATGCATCACGTTTCGTCAATTTTTTAACATAGAAGTCGTCTTTGTGCGACATGTTGACTCACATATTTGACCGAAATCCTCATGTCTGCATCAATTACGGTAGGCGCTTCAAAAATTCATGTACTCCGAACGCGTATTTTAATCGCTTTAAAGACCATGATTTGCTACACGTGGAAAAAAGGCGGGTAAATGACAATTTGACAACTTCCTGTTCGATCTCTTGACTAACAATCTATCTTCGAGTCACGATTGAGTGCAAACAATTTTTTTTTTCAGGCGGGGAAAAATGAAACAATTAAAAACGTTATTAATTAAGTGAAATTAGGGAAAATTCAGCAAGGTGGGCGGGGGAAACTACCGATACTATTTGGGGAAACTACCGAATACCGGTAGTAAAACGGCCCTAGATTGGTCTCTGATATGGGCTAGCACTGGAAGAATTTCATTTCTAAATTCCCATAATTTTTATAAGTGTCTAAGACCTAGAACATGGATAAATTTAGAAACTATCTTGTAGCCCACATTAATTTTAGGCAGCAAACTCAGGATAAAACTAGCTCATGGCTACACTGAATAGCCCGATCTCAATCTTAACCACAGCATTGAAAAGGAACTGTCAAAAACAGGGTCATTTTTACACAAGATACAGACCTATTCTTGCACATAAAGCAAAGTGTGTACAAGGAATCATAAAATGTATATGACTA
Organism: Atrina japonica; assembly: GCA_030159075.1. Lineage (NCBI taxonomy): Eukaryota > Metazoa > Mollusca > Bivalvia > Pterioida > Pinnidae > Atrina > Atrina japonica. The sequence goes on along the minus strand of BROG01000037.1, from coordinate 1,714,060 downwards.
ATGAGTCATGCCATACTTGAGGACAGAATATAAATAGTTTCAATTGTTTGATTGTTGTTTTACATCCTGCCAAGAATATTTCACTTCTATCGAGATGTCAACCAGCTTTAGGTGAAGTGCTACATATTTTGTCCTGTGCTATGGACTGACACCAATGCAGTGAGGGTTTTTACATGCCACATCTTCCGCGACATGGGACCTTGGATTTAAGTCTCATCCGAAAGAACTGTGACTTTCACTCTGTATGCCAAGCGCTTGGTGAAGGAACAATCACTACCATTTTTAAAGTCTTTGGTATGACCCGGTCCGGGAATCGAATCCCCGGGACCTTCTGCTTGCAAGTTGAACGATCTACCACTAGACCACCGTAAGTGGTCTTTAAGCTTCAAAGATTGCCGACATCAGCAATATATCATGCTTTATATACATGTGGCTGCTGATGTAGTTGTGGCTTTAAATTCATTTATTTTGTTGTTTCAATTTATCAATGAAATTTAGATCATGATGAAATTCTGGAATAAATTACACCGAGTAATAGTGAAAGATTCATTTACAAACATGTTTTAATTTTCAACAAAATTTAATGTCAACAAATTTTTTTAATTTTTAAAAGTGCCAACACCCTTTTCCTGATTTTTGTAGCACCCTGGGGCCTTAATGGGCAGAATATGTATATGATATCATATACAATGATTATTCAAACTAGATTGAATATCATTTTCACCTAATATCTATTTTTTTCTGTTGAAGTTGAATTCTTACATGAGACTATATTTAACAGTGCAGATGAATCAAGTGAAATAGAGCCTCTTTACAGCTAAATGGATAGCCCTCAAAGCAAACCAATTAAAGATTGTTTTTACAAAAAACATAACAACCTATAAAACATAACTTACTTCTACTGCTTTTCTTCGTAGAATTTTAAAGTGTTCTGCCCTCATCATCATAAATCGCATAAATTTATGACATAAAATTCTCTCTATATCGTCTGCCTATAATAAAAAAAATTGACCTGGTTAAAAAATCAAAAAGTGGTGAATTCTACACAAATTTAAGGTATTACATTTGTAATTTTGTCTTAAATTTTTAACACACACACACAATCCAAAAACAACAAAGCAAAAATTATCCATCACAAGGGATTTTCCAATATGGGACCAAATTAAGGTCCCATTACCAATGCAAATTTTTTTTTTAAAAATGCAATTTTCACCAATTTGCTGTCCAAATTTACGAACCAAACTGAAGTCAAATGACAATGAAATTGAAGAGATTCTTCTATTTTCAAACAGTTTTGTGTATTTTCAAATTTGCAAATTTCAATGTTGCTGCATGTGTGAAATTCCCAATTCAAAGGACCAGGGCCCACTTCCCAAAAGCATGTGGAAAATCCCTGATCCCAATTTTTATTCTCAAATGCAATACCAGCCTGGAAAACACAACAAACCAAATATCTGAACACCGAAACCTGAATACAATCTTGTGTGTGTGTGTGTGTGTGTGTGTGTGTGTGTGTGTGTGTGTGTGTGTAATATCTGAACACTGAAACCTGAATACAATCTGGTGTGTGTGTGTGTGTGTGTGGGGGGGGGGGGGGGGGATTAATAATGGATTCTTGTTGTAAACCCATCAACCCCTGAAAATAATGGACTCTACTGAAAATAAATGTGGCTTTAGGGGTGAATAAGTTAATTAACCTTTGGAGCAAGGATTAAAACAAAGACTACAGAGTGGTGTAATGATAAACTGTAATAATCATCAGTTTTCTCAAAACTGAACAATCACAGATTTTCCACATTCTTTTGGCAATGGGGCCTGGGTCTTCTGAATCGGGAATTTTAGCAATATTTTATTGAATTTGGGAAAATCTAAAAATACAAAAACACTGTTTGAAAACACGAGTATCTTTCTTATTCATTGTCATTTGAATTTAATAGCGAAATTTCAAATACAAATTAGGAAAAATGTGGGGTTTTTATGCATTTGGAATGGGGCCTTACTTCTGGCCCCTATAATAATTATATTCTTAATTATACAAAATTAATTGGTTTGATAAACTGTTAATTAACAATGTAGAGAAATTATACTGACCTGTTTTATAGCTATACTAATCCTAATAGAGTTGATGGAACCTTCTATTAATACCTTTTCATTTTTATTTCGACTTATTTCAATTGGTGTAAGTAAGAGTTCCTTGCTGCTCCTAAAACAAAAACAAACAAAAAACACTGTTAAAAAAATTTTATAATGTGATTTATTGCATGTTAATCAATAGATAACAGGCTCATTTGAAAAATTACTAGTCCTGTATAGTACAGATTTGTGGAATTTCATAATGAATTAACAATTGTCAGAGTGCATTTATTGTGATTTGGATGCTGTTTGGGTGACAGATAAATAGAATGGTGCCCATAAGGGCCCCATGAATATTTATCTGTCACCCAAATGGCATCCATATTAACAATAAATGAACCCTGATAAGCGTTCATTCATGTTTTTATGTCTCTCACAAACCAAGGAGATTCTGCAATATTGTTTGTTTATGTATCAATGTATTTGGTGTGACCATTAACTATTAAGACAACCTAACTGACTCCAAGTGGTGTACTTATCCACATTGTCTCCTTGGTGAAGCCTGAAATTATCTAATATTTCTTATGAAATTTTTGAGAAACAGAATATTTATGTTTTTAAATGTGAGGTGGTCTTTTGTAGAGATTCCACTGTATGTACAAAATGTACATGTAGCAGAAGTTTTCCTTTAATAGTTGGGAAGAAAACCAGTCGCAATTAAAACTAGAGTTAGACCATAAGCCTTCCTTCCGCATGTTAATTTTTGTTGCTCACATAAATAAAGAATTATATGTGTTGTATGAGTACTATACCTGGACATGTAAGTCATTGAAGGTAAATTTGCAAGCAATCAATTTAGTACATAAAACAGCTAGCAAGAAGTGTCAGTTGTCATGCTTGATTAAACATACTTGAATTTCAACCATAATAAGTCAACCATAAAATGACCAATATCCTCACCTTCGTGTACTGTCATCAACTATCATTATTTAGTACAATGCATAATATGTCAGGATCTATTTGTTATGGTTTGTTTTGGGGAGGGAAGATTTTTAGTGTTGAGGCATTAGGATTCACCTCTCTGGCTACATGTATGGTAATTAGCTCTCCCATTAAAATAGATGTCTAAGATATTTGATAATTCTGATGGGGGGGGGTGGGTTATGTTTGAGCCATTTTATCTTTGTCAGGTTCCATGGAATTTCTTTGTATGTACATTATATTGTACCTGTATTTTAAGGGTTATGGGTCAAACAATGATAAAATTTGTTTTCCTTGAAATTATATCCTGTTTTCTTAGCAATGAAAACATTTTTAAAAGAATGCATAATTACACTGGCAAGAGTAATTGTTTGCACTCGTCATCATACATATGGTTATCCAGTTGGTAATACAATGCCTTTCCTGTGAAGCTTGTCATAAGTAAAAAGTGAGTAGAATCGGCCATATGATAAGCAAAACGTTACCCCCCTCCTCCAAACACCAAGTTATGTGAAATGGATAATAATAGCAGATGACTTATTTAAACAAATCTCACCAAAGAATTTGCATACTTGCCAACATTTTAAAATTTTCATTGTGGAGACAACGCCTTACAAAAATTTCTAGTGGTAAGCCAGACTGCGTACAACCAGCGTTCAAAGGTTCTTTTTTCACTTAGTGTCTATTTCTTACAATTTATTTTAAAGATGTTTTTTTTTAATTTATTACTGGTATAACTATAAAAATTGAAATATTTCATAAATATAAAAATTAAAATATCTCAATTAGTTGTTTTAATTAAATATGGATATCAATTGTGAATTTTATTGTATAATTAACCTATTATATACAGTAAAACTTGTAATGAACTTGTATACATGTATAAAGACTGCTTAGGGAGAATTACAAAAACTGTCTTTATAGACAAGTGGTCTTTATATAAAGGGTCATATGTAGACAAGATATTATGAAATCCAAAGGATCTGCGATGACTTTATTTCCGACTACATGTTTCTTCCCTGTTTAGATATTCCATTTAGTAAATGTACACTGTAATATTAAAGCCACATTCCGGGGAGTAATGTTCATAAAGTAACATTTTTGTACTCTTTTAATGCGTATTCACTTGAACTTTCATCATATTTTCAAAGTCCTATTCCAACTAATTAGTTAACTAATCATGGAAAACACCTAACACATTGATCGATTTATAAGTAAGGTGTTGTCGGTCACGTGGTGACACTCTATTGAGTGCGTTCGTTTCACTGTCCAGGACAATCCAGACAAGTAGAACACCAATCAAATGCTCTGGAACACTGTCCTGGGTCAGCAATTTAGCCATAAACTTATGTGAATTATGTAAATTTGATCGACATCTTTGAAGTAACTACTTCTTGTCCTGGTACATTCGATTGTTAACTGTTGTGAGACTGTGCTGGAACAGTACTCTCATGGTGAATAGGGCACACCATTTATATCACTCGTTCACCAGGGAAAACTTTAGAATTACCGTAATAACTCCATTAATACATCAAATTTCTAAAATGTTTTTTCATTTTCGTCAGTTAGGAGTGGTTTTCTAATGAAAATGTAAAAAATTACATTAACACCAAGAAAATTACAATAACTTCCCCGGACTGTGACTTTAAAGGAATTTTCCTACCTCCAAAATTCTGGGTCCAGGATCTGGAAAATTGGGAAAATATACATTTTTTTTTAAAATTCCAAATTGGGAATTTTTGCATATTTTTGGGAAAATACAAGCCATTTTTTAATTGGGAAGGGCCTTTAATCGGACCCAAAATAGGCATAGGAAAAATCCCTGTACTAATACTAATCCTTCAAGAGTATACAAGTATTGAAGTAATGTGTGTAAAATATACCTTTTTCTTTTTTTCTAAAAAAAAACAACCAAAGATTCATCTATATAATAGGTTATTAATATAATAAAATTCACATCTGAGATCCATAAATTATTTTATATATTGATTGTAAACAACTAATTAACATATATATTTCAAATTTTATATTTATACAAGTAATAATTAAAAAAAACTTTATAATAAATTGTAAGAGGTAGATACTTAGTGAAAAAAGAACCTTTAAACACTGGTCATGAGTGGTCTGGCTAACCACTGGAAATTTTGTTTGCGTGTTGTCTCCCCCATGAAAATGTTCAAATGTTGGCAAGTATGTTAGTTACTCCCACAACACATTGCTAAAACCAATCAAATACAAACCGGCCTCTGATTTGCTACAAAACTTTTTTGAAAATTAGTTTATTGTTTCATGCCGTAGAAATCTTGCATGTCATTTTTTTTTAAATTGCGGGACATTTGATTTATCGTTTTTGGAAGGGAGTATTAAAAAACTGGGAGGAAGAAGGGTTTTTTAAAAGAATGATCAGAATGTCCGGAAACAGGGCTAAAATCGGGAGTCTCCCATGGAAATAAGGAGTGCTGGCAAGTATGAATTTGTGCTCCATATACCACTACCAGTGACCAAAATCACTGAAAATGGCCGACTTCTTGCTTTATCTAACTACTGGTCTAATACCAGTAGTGTACCCTATTAAATTAGTAGGACATCATTGCACTGTATGATAGTGTACTTACTCAGACATTTTGAAATAAAAAAACATTACTGGTCAACCGGACCAGTGAATAAAGGAATTTCACTGGTCATAGAAATTTTTTTACTGGTCTGTATATATTCACATTCAAAATGAAATGGAAAATTACAGGTCATTTGGACCTGTTATCAGATAGATTTCACCGGACTGTTGTAAAATTTACTGGTTTTTCTGGTAAGACCGGTGAATTTCAAAAACATTGTAACTTACTTGACTTCTACTTCTGGTTTGTTGTGTCTTTCAACAACTTGTGAATCAAAGTTCTGCAAGCACATCTCTGCTGTCAATGTGTGCCGGATGGCATTCAAGTACGTTTTTAGTGTTGCTGCCTAAAAAATATATATGTAATCACATAATGAGAGTGCATTTGCCCACCCCAACTTGGGCCAAGGAAAAGAGATAAACTGGAGTAGACAACATTCTCCTTCAAAAGCTTCAGCATTCACAATTCTTGACAGACATCACTACCATGACATAATACATTTAGAAATCAAAATATGACAAATGTGAAGTGGACCTAGTTTTACGCGAAAAAAGTTTTTGTAAGTACATAAATGAACATTATCCTAATGAAATATCAGTGACATTTCTTTTCCGTAAGTTGTGATTCATTTCGACAGTAACTTTACTTCCGGATATTTAGATCCAAGTTTTAACAGAGCTAACAAACAATTCATGAGAAAATCGTAAATACAAACATGAGACATTGAATATTGTTGCAGAAAAATGTATACTTAAATTGAGATTAAACAGTTATGAGGAAACGTGTCTCTACTTTTGCAAAAGAAAAATAACAACAATAAAAAGTGAAGAGAATGCACACCCACCATGCTAAATTTGTTCGGCTTGTTGCAAACGGAAATAAGTTTGCGCATGCTAACTTGTGATTCATTGCAAAGAAGCGCTCATTGGATAAAAGCAATATATTTCTCATTAGATCATCAGACATATATATCCCGTGATAGCTCAGTTGGTAGAGCGGAGGACTGTAGTGGTTAATAACATTGGCTATCCTTAGGTCGGTGGTTCAAATCCGCCTCGCGGGAGTATAATTTTTTTTCATCGAATACCTTGCATATTTTTACCGTTTTTTTTTATTTGAATGGAGTTTTACGGCACACTCAACAATTATTCAATTATATGATAGTTTGCACGAGTTTTTTTTTCTCTCAATAATTATTCGGTTCGCACGGAATATTTTTTCTTTCAATAATTATTCCGTTTGCACGGAATGATTTTTGTCTCTCAATAATTACTCCGTTCACACTGAATACTTTTTTTTCACCACTTGGCAACTCCCGGGCTCCGTATATTCATGAGTATGAAGACTGGGCAGGGGAGTCTCACCCAAGCGGAGATGGCCCGTGCTTGTCCTATCCAAGGATTTCCCATTCCAACAACACTCCCTGTCCCATGTTTGAACTCTTATGCTATGCATGTTGTGTATCTCGTACAATGTGAAAAATAATTTATGGAGAACACACGCGCGCGCACACATTTATTATATCAACATTGTTTAATTCAAAATCAAATACCCAGAAGCGTCAGACAGACTCGGGAAAGTCCACTGACAGAATTCAGGAGTTTTTTATTTAGCATCCAAATTTTACAATCATGATTTCAATATGAATTATCAAATTGTTGATTCCTGATTGATGACAGTCATAGGCGTCGGAACCGGGGGGGGGGGTTAGCCCTCCACTTTTTTGCAAAGATAGACATAGGTGTTAAAAATTGGGGCTTAGCCCCCAGACGTTTCTGGCGTGTGTGTGTTTTAATTTGGTTTAGCCCCCCCCCACCCACCCCCGACTTTCAATTTGCTTCCGACGCTTATGACAGTAGCATACTTTTTATTGATTTGGGCGAGTCTAATGTGACCATGGGGTGGATGAGTCAAACTGCCTTCTTGAGAAAAATAATGTTGACTATGAGTGTGTTGAGTAGACCGTGAAATCTCAATCCTTGTGGTAATAGTCTAGACGTCCATATCTTTACCATAACAACCATAAAATCCAGTGGCAACGGTAATCGTTCCAAATTGTCACCGTTTACCTACGGGTATAAATCAACTTCTAGTATGTATTTGTAGTTTCAGTTTATCAGAAAAGGAAATAAGTGATCGATAAAAGTTTGTGTCCGCCATTGACTCACCTCCATAAAATGGTGAAAAAGAAAGGAAAAAGTAAACTAGAGTCGAGATTTTTGCTCGAGGCAAAAACTGGGACGTAAGCTATACACACAACGTCTGTCTTACAGAGCATGACTCAGAAGATTCCAAGAACCGATTTTTTTAAAAAGACAAATCTACATCATTAAAATCCATATTATGTTTTTTTTTTCGTATATCATTGTCCATATTACGTTCTTTTGATGTACCTACAACCGATACTGATTTTGGCTACCATATTTATATTGAATATCTAAACTTCACAAACCCCATATAAGCAGAGGTACATAGCAGGATCCAGCAAATGTTCTAACAAACCTTTATCTTTACCCCTTACCAAGATATTGACAGCCGTTAAGGGGAAACTTCAGAAATACCGTGCAGTTGCTTATTCAAGAAGCGCTGTTAATCAGACGTGGAAACTTAAAAATTCTAAACATCTTTGAGAAAATTTGAAGACACAATTTTTCTTAGATTCACAGTATCAAAACATAAGACTTCTCTTCGCTTTACATAACAAATCCACAAATTTAAAAGAGAGACTTTTTAGCATCTTAGACAACTGTTTTTTCACTAAAGGTGGTACCCGACAAATTAAATATCTAGTGATTGGTTATCATGATACTTAATTTGTCCATCACAACTCTCATTCTACACATAAACACACCGAAGTTGATATTTTCATTTTTCATACATATGTCAATGCAATATATCCAAGCGAACTAGAAATCAAAGATACAACAGAATGAAGCACACACGCTTCACACATAGACAGCTTACTTACTATAGACACAGATGGGGAATTAACAACTAGGCTATATGACAAACGCGACGATTTCGGCTTTCCCATCGTAAATTTTCCACATTTAACTAGTAATATCCCACAATCACCCGCATATGGTGTTTATATTTCACAAATGATCCGATATGCCAACCCTTGTTCAACATATGGACATTTCATGTACAGAGGTAAACTACTCACTGACAAATTATTGACACAGGGATATCGAAAACCACGTTTGATTTCAACGTTCCGTATATCGTCGGTATAAGAGTCGTGTTTGCGATTACTCCGTTTCACTAAGTGAAATGTTGAGTTACCTGTTCGATTTGACTGTGGACTCACCGTGAATGTGATCGGTCGACAGGGGATGCTTACTCCTCCATGGCACCTGATCCCACCTCTTGATTTCCAGAGGTCCGTGTGTGTCCATTTTTTACTAGATTTGTACCTATATCCTGGACATTCTGTAGATTTATATTTTGGTATCTGAGATATTTTATATAATGGACCTTTGTGGTGGATGGATTATTATGCGTTATCAGAGAAGTTTTTTCTTGTGAACGTCTTCACCTACATCGAAAGACTATCTTGTAAACAATTGTGTTTCTTTTGTGTTTCACATCTCTCTAGATTGAACAAGTTTATTCAAAATTCGCTTTTTACTGGTTACTTTCCGCAGAAATAATTATATGAATTAAATGAATTAAATGATCTGTTGTCAATCAGCATTATTCATGCTACAGACACATACATGTAATAAATGTAAAAGACCGACTTCTTACGATTTCGTTGGATTTTCTAACTCGAAAGCGCTCTCTTACGTCCAGGGTCGTCCAGATGCAGTGATCGTGGTAAATGGAATAAAACGGTTGAAGTTTTCGGGATAGGGGTTTTCCAGATTCGTACACCCGATTACTATATGAACTGTTCTGAAGCGCCCCATTGTACTTCATTTATCTGATTAATGCACCCCACCTAATACATCTTACAATTGTCTACTTTGTAGTGCTCTCTCTCTCTCTCTCTCTCTCTCTCTCTCTCTCTCTCTCTATATATATATATATATATATATATATATTCAGCCATGTTTCTTGTACCCGTCCTGTAACACTTGATATTCAAGAACAACGGTGGTTGGATGTTACCAATTTGTTTGAAGTAGTTATAGGCAGCTCTCCGGTGCGCCATTTGAATTTTGCCGCCAGGAGGCGCTTTTTAACGGTTTTTGATGACGTCATCAGAATGCTGGCTTCTGATTGGTCAATTCAAATGGCGCACGGGAGAGCCGCCTGTGACGTCACAACCGGAAGTGCGTCATACCGGAAGTGAGGTCATATCGGAAGTACGTCATACCGGAAGTGAGGTCATGTTGTCATGGCAATAAGGAGAAAGAGCCAATCGTTGAGCTTGGAGGCGTGTCTATGAGCGGAAGTGGAAGGTTGTGGGGGCGGCCATCTTGGCTAAGGGAGCCAATGAGAGCCTTCGTTACAAGAGGATGGGGTTCACGAGAAGTCACGAGATGGTCACGTGAGTTCACGAGAAGTCAACGGGAAGAGAGAGAGAAGATGGGTTTTTCCAGTTTTGAGCTGAGAGTGAATCTATTTTTTAGAACCGAAACTTTGGGCTTTTTTTTTTTTTTTTTTTTTTTTTCCAGTTTTGAGCTGAGAGTGAATCTATTTTTAGAACCGAAACTTTTGGGTTTTTCCAGGTTTGTGAAACTCGTAGTTGGTGGCGCCACCGTCGGTGAAACTAGTAGTTGGAGGTGCCACCGTCGGTAAGAGTTGTGTATCATGCGCATGCGCGAGAAGCGGTAGGCCGAGCCCGTATCTGTGAGTTAGTCGTCAAGAGTCCTGTTTCAAGTGCGCAAGCGCGAGAAGTGGTAGGCCGAGCTCGACTCAAGCTTGTACTAAGACTTGTAGAGTAAAATAAAAATTTCAAACACTCACCCTATGCTAGTAGTGGTTTTTTCTGACGATGTTGACTCTTCGAGCTTCGGATTGCAAAATGAGCTCTTAGAGGTCTAACTGAACCTATACTCTAGTCATGTGACTTTTTTTACATAATTCTATTTTTAGTGCATGAAAAATAATCTTGTCCTATCTAATAAAAAAAAAAATGAAACACTCACCCTATGTTGGTAGTAGTGGTTTTTCTTACGATGTTGACTCTTCGAGCTTTGGCTGCCAAATGAGCTCTCAGCGGTCTAACTGAACCTATACTCTAGTCATGTGACATTTTTTTGAGATAATTCTATTTTTAGTGCATGAAAAAAATAATCTTGTCCTATCTAATAAAAAATGAAACACTCAACACCCTATGCCAATAGTAGTAGTTTTTTCTTATGATGTTAACACCTCGAGCTCCGGATTGCAAATGAGCTCTCAGAGGTCTAACTGAACCTCTCTCTAGTCATGTGACTTTTTTTGAGATAATTCTATTTTTTTAGTGCATAGAAAATTAAAAAATGAAACACTCACCCTATGCTGATAGTAGTGGATTTTTCTTATGATGTTAACCACCTCGAGCTTCGGATCTCAAATGAGTTTTCACAAGCTGAACTGAACCTCTCTCTAGTCACATGACTTACTATATTTAGACTTTTATCTAATGAAGTGAATACATCATAACATAAACATCTCATAGAGTTTGTGATACTATTACTCCGTCTCATAGTTTCTCAATGGTGTTTTTACACCCTATAACTCTTGTACCTTTGTGTCTACTTTGTACTTGTACTATGCTTACACTATAGGTGTACACCTTATACCCAGATAAAATACATTAAACAACAAAAATAATTTTGTTTTTTATGTTTTAATGTTTTAATTTTTCCCATGAAAAAAAGGAAATCAAACTGTATTTTCGCAGAGGGTTAGGGGCTTATCCCTCTGGAAAATGTACAATAATTGAAAGAAAAAAACTTAAACTGTCACTTCATTATGGAGACGGGGGTGCCAGTTTCCATCAAACGATACACCGTAATCCCAAAGTCGGCTTCGGTCTGTTTCTTTGTGCCATTGAGTAGCTCTCCAATCTGGGCAGTAGAATTTCTGTTTGTAGACGTCTCTAAATGCTTTAGGAATACTGGATTTCTCTAAACTTTCTTCAAATTTTTCCAAAATGTTCATTTCGTTCACCGTGTCTAGAGCCTCGTCAAAGTAGTGAAAACATCATTGTGCCGTCATCATACATCATCAGGCAGGAATGTTGCTTTTGACTCGGATGATCAATCTCACAACCGTAACATTGAGTGTTGGCTACTTCGTACATCTTGTTTAATATGGCTTCTGCGTACACCATGTGCCATTGACTATCAATGGATTGACTGTAGCTCTGCTCCATGTTGTAGTTGATGTTGACGAGAATAACTAGTGTAGTGGTCCACAAGCAAAAATTCATCTGGTCCGTTTCAAGTCTGAACTGCAGTTTTAATAGCTGCGTGAATCACGTGACATCCCATCTATTTTTAGTTGCTTGTACACAATTGTCTCTCGATCATGTCACGGGTTATACCGTAGATCTCCCAATAGATAGGATTTTGACGTAATGCACTTACATCTTCTGTAAAGGTTTCTAATACACATAAGCGGTCTGCCGTAAAAATCTCATCATCAAACATATGATACACAATCCCTATAAAATGTGCAGGTGTTTTCACACCACGTACATAAGTATTCCAATCAGGAGTACATCGTATCTGATGTTTCATTTTTCTGCGTAATAGAGAACAGCAGATCATCCATACAGTTGCAATCATGATTTCTCTCTGTGTGCACTCTGATGGGATGTCAGTCTATGTCATACCCATCAGGTCACGTGATCCCTTGAATCGCATCTCTGTACTCGCTTCCCATTTCCCATGTTTTCTCTTATTTCTTTTCTCTCATTTCTTCTCTCTCTCTCCCACATGTTCACCTTTCTCTCATTTCTTTGTCTCTCTCATTTCTTCTCTCTCTCTCCACATGTTCACCTTTTCTCTTATTTCTGTTTTCTGTCTCTCTCTCATGCACACCCTCAACCTTTTCTTTCTACTTTATATTGTTTTTAACTCATAAAATAACTCATAAACAAGTCTATTCACTCAACATTTTATTACCCCGCTCAAACTAGAAGTAGTTTTTGGAGGATTAGGGCTGTTCCCTCTAAGACTACGTACAATGATACCAAAAAGCAATATTAAATCATCAACAAAGAGTTTTATTACGTTCTCACTACTACGGTTGATCTTGCCCATACAGCGCGGAGCAAAAGAACGTCAGCTTTTGTCCTAGATCGGTCGGTTCGGATTCCTTGACGTAATTAAGCCCATACTTGTCGTGATGACAGGACTGATACACGGTTGATTTAGGTACAGGTATGCGATATTGCTCTCTAAACCATCTCCAAACAAAACGATCGTTTAGTAAAGGATCAATGTTTCTTTCTTCTTGGTCTAGGTTGAGGACTTAAACGATTGAAATAAAAAACATGACTAGGGACACCTCGATGTCTTTGACGTAAAATAATACACACAGTAATGTCCACAAACTTTGGTGCGAGGGTGTTGATACATCTGCTGATTATAAATCACTCGATCTGCATGGCGTTTCATAAACTGATAGATTATCAGGATAGATCCATGGAGGTAGCCCATAAAGAGTCAAAATATTCAGCAGTCTGTTGACCTATGAAATGAATGGCAACCCAATGCTCTCCTGGTTGATCGTGAGGATCTGTATTAAACGATAAATGAATGTTTGCCATAAGGTAGATAGTCCGGGTAAAACGTCTCTGGGGTATACTCCGCCGAACGAAGGTCCTACATAAGGGTCTTGCGATAAAATACTATTGAGTTGATGAGCATTCAAAGCCTTGAATACTTTGCATGGTTTCAATAGTCTATAGCCACTTCTCTCTGTTTGTTGATTTCTAATACGTTATCAAATTCTCCATAGACAATGCAGTTCACACTCTCTGCTAAAGCTTGAGCAAATTGAAGTTCGATGCGTAAATTTTCCCCTGTTTTTATCCAGTGTAACTTGCTCTGATCATTGTCTTGATCAGATTCTGTCAAATCAAAACACACCACAAGGTAAACCCTCTTCTATAGTTGTCCATGGTCACGGAAGGGGCCCAGTCTTCTCCTAATCGACCTAATCCTTGATATAAGCTCAAGTATGAGCGCAAGTACAAGTTGTTTTCAAAGTCAGGTTCTAAAGGACGAGTGCAAAGACTTTCTCCATTGATACTAACATCCACTTTATTGACATTAAAATGTTGAAATATAAAAAGGATTCTTTGTCGCATCCCCATTGAAAGCGGCATTGCTCACCATACCTACTACTATACGTTTTGGCATTTGACCTTGATAACAAATGATCTGTAATCTTTGAACGTGTCCCAGCAGGAATGGTAAACGTTTTCACTTCTACACGTCTCAAGGGAAATTTTTGCAGTACTGGTATTCATCTGTTTTCGTTCATCTGATTCAGTAAAGTTGCAATGGGTTTCACTTTACGTACCACTAGATACATTTGTAATATCTTCATATAAACCTAATTCACCTCCTCCACACATCATGTAAAAGGGTTCACGACTTCTATTAAACCTTAGGCGTACATCTATACCATTAGGTAGAAATCGTTTCTGTTCAAAACAGATCCAAATGGAGACGATCCATCATATTAAAGGTTTTACTTTCACTGATACGTTCATGGACGATCAGCTAATCCTGAGTTTTTCTCTCGGCGACATCATCGGCATGAGGATTCAACTTGTCAAATCGTCCAGGTTGATCCTTGTACCATAAACTGGTAGCACTGCCCCCGGGCCCGCCGCGACAATCTGATATTTTAGCGTTTCGTTAGAAAAAGGACAGCAACTTTTCGAGATAAGCTCGATAGGGATAGGTATCGGTTCCAGGAGTGATCACTTTTTCCATTTAGATTAACAATCGATCTCGGAAAACAAACTATGCATCAAATTGTTTGACGGAGTGATTTGAGCAAATCATTTGCTAGATCAGTTTCCATCTTGTTTGACGATTTTAGCTTCTACGTACACATAGTCTGGTTCAAATCCACCAAATACTCATCGCCTTGTCCTTTGATTTCAAACTCAATAGGAGCAGATTGTGTATTGACACTAGAAATGGGGTATAATTTCCACCCATCTTCCCTTCTTCTAAGGTTACATTGGTGGGAGGGACATTAAACAACTCACTAGTGCTTCACTACTTTTCTACACTCACATCAGGAATCTTTTTGCATCATCATCTTAGTTAGTCAAAGATATCTTGCTCTCTTCCGACCTGTTTTAGATTTACTTGTAGAAGTAGACTGAAAGGGACGGCTCTCGTTTCGTTTCTACCTGTTTTATACTAGTGTTAGAAGTAGACTTAACTGTTCGTATATGACTCGTTGTTCCTGTTCGTTTTTTGCCTGCTAAACGAGAAGCGACATGAGAGGGGGCACGAGCTAATGTTTTCTTTAGGACCCCGTCATTTAAGTTGCGCACGGCTTCTTTTCCTCGTTGAACAAGAGCATTTTTTCAATGAACGTTTATTTTGTATCACATCCATACCCGTATTCAAAGCAAATTTAGCTATATGAGGAATGGCTTTCGTCATGGTAGGTTTGAGAAAGTCTGACCAAATACCTTTGCCATATTGCATATCCGATGCTCTAGGACTAAATGCTCCTACGAGTGTATTGACGATATTCCCTGCAAGTCTTAATGGATTGATGATCCCACCTCTCTGAGGAGAGATCAGACCATGAGTTGTTCTCGTTAACGATTGAGTCAGTTTAGGGAAGAGAAGCCCATAGCCTTTTTGACGGGGTACCCCTTTATGAACGATGAGTGTCATAATGTGTCACTATCAATACAGTCCTTAGGAATGGATTCAAACGTGGGAACTTGAAGTCTTTATAGATTCAATGATTTGCTTTGGAAGGTAGTTTCATACTAGGATTAGGCATGATGTACCCCATACACCCACTTAACATAACCATCCAGAACTGACTATTGGCATCTTTCAAAGCCAAAATGAACGAACGCAAGCTATGATGATAGTAAAGGCAAGAATGACTTGAACAAAGAATACAATTTCATTCCGAGGTATGTTTTCTCCACACCATTTCCAAGTAGTACTAGCCGTATGACTCACTCTATCGGGTGTTTTTGCTCGGTGGGCTCATTGTTAACTCTGATAGACACTCGGCTTACCGAGTCTACTGGTCGATCAAGTTGGATTTGGGGATCCATGAATCAAAAGTAGAAGGATATCCTTTCCAATGTACCTTCACTTCTTCTATAACACGATTTTTTTCCCTACGCGCCTTTTTCTATGATCGAGAATCTCGTCGACTTCATAGACATCATCTGTTTTCACAAACGGGTTGTAAATTCAGATTCGTAAAACGTACCTTTCCAATCGTTCTTGGTGATCATCCTGGATGTAATACACATAAGGATAACGATCAGGTACTCGTTTCTCGACCGTGAACAGTTCCGTGGTCCAGTTAGGTAAGTATCCCTTATCAAATGTACGCTTTACTTTACTGATACCCTACGCGATCACCTGTATGAAACTTGGGCAATGGACGGTTTTTAGAAGGGGTACCATATAAGGTCTCCCAGACTTTCTAACACATTGGAAGGATTTGACTTCTATGGGACTTCTACCGATACTACGATGATACGATTGATTATAAGCTTGAACAATCTGAGGTAGAACGTCAACATAACGACGTGAACGAGTATGAGTAAAATATCTCCACATGCGAGCTTTTAGGGTCCTTTGAAAGCGTTCTACAATACTAGCTTTTTGTTTCTGTATTGTCTGTCGTAAAGAATATGAATATCATGAAACGTTTGGTGAAATTCACGATTCAAAAACTCTTTTTCTTTATAGGATTGTATACGAATGGGGCATCGTCCTTTAGCTTGTCTTAATACTGCTTGAAACCCTCGTATCATTTCTTTGGCGGATTCATTTTTCAAAGGGATGACCCAGAAGCATATTTAGATAGAACATTCAATGACACATAAGAGAAACGTATACCCATCATTGTGTGTCTTGATGTTGGATACATCCGCTAAATCTAATTGCCTTTTTTCATCCATATCGGTCACTCTCGTTTGGTTACGAGGAAACTTTCTCTTGATAGATTTATGAAGCGTATACGTGTCTTGTTCTTTCAACCATTGTTTGACTTCATTTAGAGAAATGGGGGTACTTTCGACGTTTCACTTCTCGATAGAGAGGTTGTACACCTGCATAACCACCCCGATTAGAAGGATCATAATAGATGGATGCTAATTTGGCATTTTGCGAAGATTTTGAGTTTTTGATCCATTCTGGAAGATGAGAACTCTTTTTAGATTTTTTTAATGGTAGACCAGGCCGTAGGAGTCAAACTTTGCCAATCCTTCACCATTTTCTGACTAAGGGGTGTCTTTGCAGAATCTTTTATGTCAGTAGAAGGAAGAGTAGGCATAGCGTCATAGAACCCTGTGTCATCTTCATCATCATTTTCCAGAGGTTTAGGGGGTACTCATAGCCTTTGGTTTTACAATAGGTTGATTCATCACTTTGATATAATTAGGGTTACGTATCCAATCACGAGGAACATTCGATTCCACTAATCCTTTTACAAAAACTATCAAGTCCGAGGGTTGATACCCTTTTTTTCTAGGTTGTGTTCGTAAAGCATCAGTTACGAGATCGATCATATTGGTCCCAGGGACGGTCTTTCCTTTGTATTGTATTTGACCGTCTTTTTCCCATGTTAGTACATCAGAATGTTTCTTGAGATGTTTAAATAAAAAGAGGGACTTTTGGTTTTAATGGAGCAGTGACACTGGATGAAATAGCTGTCATAAGATCTTGATCATCAGAAGACATTTTTCAGTTTTATAAACATCATCTTTGACTTCTTTGACTTTATCTGTTTTCAGAGACCAAGGTCTCTCTTCTACAGGGATGACGAGCTTGTTGTAGATACGTACGGTATCGATGAAGTTCTTGACCAAACTTGGCTACCTTAGCTTCAGGAGTCAAATCATCACGATCTACAATCGTATCTAATTCATTACCTAAACACACCGAAGATGCTACTTCAGGTGTATGAGGCAAAGGATTTAAAACTTCTTTCTCTCCATTGTTTGAGTTTCTTCCATGGTCCTCTCGGGAACTAAGATCATTTTTTCGTGTGCTCATGGTTATAGAATAGATTTTAAGACAGGAGAAGCTATGGCTCCTAGTAATGGCGCTAATAAGGGTAAGAAAAGGTAACACACCACCCCTGTTGATTCGTTAGAATTCGACGTCGTTGAGGGACAGTCAATTGAGGATGAACTAGTTTTCTTAAGACACGTTTCTTTGAACCCAAGTGTTGTTTCTGGCGTTTTGTTTTAAAGGAATCACTCCTTTTAAGATGTTATACACCACTTCACAAATTTTCATGATCGTATCATCAGGGGCATACCGTAAGATCATCTTTTTTAAACTCAATAGGATACTGCTTTTGTTCCTAAGACTTTAATCAAAGCAGCATGAGATTCAAGCCCATGCTTACTTACTTTTCGTGGTGCCATGATGTCACTACAACTAAGTATTCTATACAAATGACTCAATACATGATCTGAGGTAGTTTTATAAACCTATATCAACATAGGATGTTGAAGTCGTTTATGATCTTGGAAGTTCTTTACTCGTAGTAAAAAAGAGCCCGACACCATAGACATTTGTAGCTATTCATATATGAAGTAGCCTGTGTCTTAGGCTGACTGGTGATAGGAGATCCAAAGGGTAGAAGCAAACGAAGGTAAAACGAGTAGACTTTGGAGTAGATGTAACATGTTTGTTCCGCTGAGATGATACATCTTTAGCAGTTAAAGGTTTTGGTAATAAGGGAAAATAACAAAGACTGCTTGGGAGTATTAGTAAGAGTAGACTTCTTAGGTACATTCAAGGCCTGTAGGACTGCTTTAGTCTTAGTAATAGAAGGTTGTTTCCGTTGTGTAATTTTGATATTAGGTCTACCAGGAAGACGTATAGTTTGTCCAAAGATAGATGTTGCAGTAGCAGAAGTTCCTGCTACAGGACTGTTGGTTACAGGTGGAGACGGTATTCGTGTAGGAGTAGCCTGATTCATTGTATTAGCTTCACGAATCTGTTTCAGATTTAGTTTTAGAACCAATGGTGGGTTCTTCTTCTTCTTAGGAATCTTCTTCTTCTTAGGACTCTTCTTCTGTCTTAGGACTCTTCTTCTTTTTAGGGCTCTGCTTTCTCTGCTTAGGAGGAGGGGATGTTTTTTTTTCTGAGACGACTAGCCCACTGTAACAGGGATCGAATGATTACCCCACCTAAGAACCCTGCCCCTCCTCGTTTTAAGATAGCAGTTTTCTTAGCTTCTTCATCAGCTTTTGGGGGTCAGCAATGATTTTTAAATGATCAGCATTTCTCTGTATTTAACGATGCTGTAGGTTTAGTCACTGGAATGGTACCAGACAGAAGATTTTTAGCTCCCATACCAAACCATTTCAATAAAGCGTCTCTACCTAATTCTAACAGTTCTTGACGTCTGACGGGATCTTTCTCCAATTGTAATTTTCTTAGAGTAGTCACCAGTTTACTGGTGGCTTTAGGTAAAGGATTCATGATTCTACGTTAACAGGAATACGAGAAATGACACCCTAGAGAAAGTGACTGTCTACTTATAAGGTGTATACAGCACTATTCCTCCCGTAAACCAAGGATGAAACAGATCTGATCTTAATCTTAGATTATCAGGTGGTAGACACGATGTGAGATCAATCAAGAGATAACCATGAGGACGATTTGTGTAGCATCGTGATAAGCATGGTTTAAACCTGGTAGGTCTTCTAATTGACGTGATAAGCTGGTCACTTGAGATTTATCTCTAGGATTCTTAAACAGGACGAGATAATGAGCATTCAGACTTATGGTACGATATTGTTTAGCACGATCAAACAAGTTTTGAGTGATGTAGATCACACTTGTGTTTCGATGATGAGCTTTACGTGTAAACCATTCTACGATAGAATCGAGAGCTTTACTACCCATCACATATCATCAAAGACAAGTAGGTGACGACGAGTTGGATCAGAAACTAAGACTTTCGTCATCCTCAGGTATATTTTGAACGAAGTGAACTTGATGTTCCCGTTGTAAGATTTCATTAAGCAGGTTGCCATTTCACGATAACACCATACAATTTTGTCGGGAGGGGAATGAATCCATTGATCCTTCCATTCTATCAAACTGTTTTTACAAATACAGTTTTCCCTGATTTGGTAGGTCCCGCCACAACCATGGTAAATTCATGCTTTTAATTGTATCGTATCGGGAGATATGGACTGATAGTAAGCCATTTTTAATACTAGTTATGAAACTGAGAGATGTAGTATTATATACATGGTCACTTCAGTCATGTATTATATACATGGTCACTTGAGTAGTGTATGCATAAAACATCTAAGGTATAAGCCAAAAACGTTCCGAGTAGTAGTAGTAGTAGAGTCATGAAACTAAACTCATACTCCGAATAGACCTCTGACGTCATTGATTGCGTGCGCGTTCATAGTCTCTATATAAACCAGACATTTGATGTGACTCGGTATCAGTTTCATCATCACCATGGACAGGTTTTGGAGATATTCCAAGTGAAACAGATTTTGTCAGAGGAAATTCACAGGTGTTCGTCGCCGAAACGAAAAGTGACAGTAGTACGACCTACTCCCCGTCGGCCATCATTTTTTTTTAGACCGTCCGCCGCCACCGCCACCTTGCAGCTTTAGGGTACCACCCCCTAGACCTCCTGCACCCAGGGCTGTACCATCAGCACCTCCACTGCCTGAGCTGCAGTATACCATGGCTCAGGCAGATTTGAGACTTCTGAGGCTGCAGGAGCAGGAAATTAGACGACTGATAAAGGAAAAAAGAAGTGCAAGTCAGTCAGTTGCGACGTCTGATGGACGGGGAATAGGGGTTTTTTTAAACCCGAAAAAACAAACGGCCCTTTTCAGGGCCACCTAACTTACACGAAAAGAAACCTTAACTGAAACTATGCAGTTTTTGTGTTGTGTTATACTATAGTGGTAAGTCTAGTAGTAAGTAAGTTAATTTCTTTTTACTTGATTGAACAAAATTTTATGAGATAGAAATCAATTTCTAAAAATAGTAACATTTAAACACTTGAGAAAAAGAGTTTAGTTAGAGATAAAAAATTCAAAACGAGGCAATTCTAAAAATAGTAACATTAAACACTTGAGAATAACTTCAGTTAGACTACTGAGAGCTCATTTGGCAGCCGAAGCTCGAAGAGTCAACATCGTCAGAAAAAACTCTCCTCTGGGGTGAGTGTTTAATTTTTTATTTTATATACAGTAGTACAAGAAATATAAAAACTTGTTTGAAACGATGTAAGTGAACAAACTTCATACTTTACACTTTACTACTTGTGTCACTTTGTCACTTGTGTCACGTTGAGACTTCATAACTATAGAACGGTACACACGTTGCAAACTTTGAGAACGACACAAACTACTTGTGTCACTTTGTCACTTGTGTCACTTTGATACTTCATAACTTAAAACGTTGCACACGTTGCAAACTTTGAAACATGAGAACGGTACACACTTGAATGGCTTCACTTTGACAAACTTTGAGAACGACACAAACACTTGATCACTTTGACAAACTTTGAAACATGAGAACGGTACACACTTGATCACTTTTGACAAACTTTGAGTACGTTACACACTTTCATGTTCTATGGTTCTCACTCCTGCCGTGAGATTAGTCTAGTCCCATGATTCCATACCCAAGATGGCTACCCTTCCTATACTTTCTATTTCACTACCCACCCACCCTCCCTCTCTGGTTAAGTGTATACACCCCATATAGAGTCATCGCCCCTTTTGTTCCACCCCTATAGTCTATACAGAGTAATCGCCCTTTGTTTCACCTACACAGTCTATACAGAGTGATCTCCCTTTGCCCCATCTCTACAGTCTATACAGAGTAATCTCCCTTTGTTCCACCTATAGTCTATACAGAGTAATCTCCCTTTATTCCACATATAGAGTCTATACAGAGTGATCTCCCTCTCTCAGAGTAATCTCTCTCTCTCTCTCTCTCTCTCTCTATATATATATATATTCAGCCATGTTTCTTGTACCCGTCCTGTAACACTTGATATTCAAGAACAACGGTGGTTGGATGTTACCAATTTGTTTGATTTAGAATCATGTACAAAAGTATGTGCTTTTTCAGAGGATGACTATTTCCCTGACGTTACTTGGTCGCCACATACACACTATACTCCAATAAGCAGATGAGCGTTTCTTTTGATTGCTCAAATTTCAATTATTTCTAGACTCTGCTTTTGTCTAGTATTTGGGATATATAAAACCACTCAATGTAGATCAAAATGCTTCTCCGTTTTGTCTTTTCTTATATTCCAAGTGATGACAATGTTATGTGACTTCAGATTTACAGATACATGTGCTACGTGAATGTTCAATATTTTTAATGTAATTTTGAAATCGCCAGTGTAATGTCGTTATATCTGTTGCTTTTGATTTGTTATATGTATGTAGCCGAATTTTTTTTCCATTTTCATCATTATCTAAAGTATGGAAAATGAATGAAATATAGAGGAAGCAAACAAACATGTACATTGTATTGTATTTCATCGTGAAAGTTTAAATTATAAAATCTCAGATACCAAATTATAAATCTTCTGTTTGTCCAGGATACAAAATATTATACAGATCTGGTGATATTGGACAAACACGGGCTTCTGGAAATCCAGAGGTGGCATCGGGTGCCATGGAGGAGTAAGCATTAGTAGACAATTTCTATGCCAGTCTTTTTACTATCTCCGCATGAACGGGATGAAGAATGAATGAAACACAGTGAAATCATACAGTCAGGCATTTACTGATTTTTATCGTGAAAGTATTAACGTAAAATACAATTTTTCATGCCAAGTTTTTAATAACCTCATAATATTGTAAATATATTCATGTTTTATTTCATAAATATGTCCCTTACTAATTCATAATTTCTTATTTTCAATTTATTACAAATTAAAAAACTAGTAAAGGACAAAACATGTACATGTATATACATTGTTTTATCTATTTCTGTTAAGCCCTCCACCTCCATTTAATTTATCAATACTATCAAGCCAATATTAAGAGTTCATTTCATAAAAAAACCATAAGTTGTTTTACAATTGTTTACCTTTTTGTTAAGAAAAGGTAAGGAGAGAGAGAGAGAGAGAGAGAGAGAGAGAGAGAGAGAGAGAGAGACGGAGCATTTTCATTTACATGTCTTCAAAACGGCCGAAGATCTTGACTTTATTGCATTAGAAAATGATAATATAATTCAAGAAATGCCTGCCGACGATGGCACTCATTTATCATCTTGTTTCGGAAAAAAGTTCGACGAATCATTGTATTCGTTAGGTTTAGATACTACGCAACAATAACATGAGTTTTGTTTTGTGGGTATGTAAAGGGGGCGTGTCGGTGCTTTTCAATCGTTCGATGTCACGCTGAGGCATTTCAATTATTAACGATTTTATTCGTGGCGTAATTTAAATTCATTGAGGTCTTTATTCCGACAAACTATAGTCTTTTATATCACTCATACACTGCGGAATTGAAATAACCAAAAAACGTAAAAGTTTCAATAAAATCAATGCATTGAGCATACTGTTTGGCACGTCTATAATTGCAATCGAATTCATACTTGTATACCTGTAATTAGTAATTAGAATTTTTGAGATTATGTCAGAGACTTCTGTTCAGTTATGAATATATTAATTTCAATACGTGGCGTTTTTGGTTTTGGTTTTGTTTTTTTTGCAGTTTCTCTCAATTTCACGTTCTGTGACCTCAATCAGTAGCTCAAGTGATGAAGTCTATTTGACAGAAACGATTTCTTGAGCATTATAAATTTGGCATTATGTGTAAAATATTTCAAACTAAACAAAATATATACTTTTTTAAAAACACATTTGTATTAAAGAATCAAATAGATAAATATTTTCTAGTTTGAAGTGGTCAATGTCAATTTCAAGGAGAGTATTTTTTAAAGTACACACACCTGTAAAGAAATCTTGAGTGAATCCGAATACTTTATCACTCGCGTAACAAAATGATATCAAGCAAACGCTTGAAACTGGGCACCGATTTCAACGGCAAACCTAAAGAGTCGGATTTCAAATTGGTCGAGGAACCGATTTCGAGTCACGTAAATGACGGCGGTAAGATTTTTTTTATCCAAAGTAAAACGTAACTTAAGCAAATTCTGAAATTAAGTCGTAAGTTTTCAGAAACCGTGTCGCGCTCTAGTTTAAGTACTTCGAATGTTGACAATTTGAAAAATTCCAATAAAACTGGACCTTTGAATAAAGTTCCACTGACACAAGTAATAACTTTTCGACTTACTTTGCCGAGAGAACAATGACTACCATTTTAAAAGTCTGAACTTTTGCTTCGTCTTTGAATCGAACCCACTTGTTTCTGTTTCGAGGCGAACGATGTAACGAAAAGATGCACCGTCAGAGATCTGGGCCCTGAGTCAACATATATACTCAGTTCTTAACCTCAACTTATATTTTATGATTTGATTATATGATTTGTAAAACTTCTAGATTGAATGTAAATTTGTCATTTCATTCGCACCAAAACATTAGATCAAATCATCATTTTACTATAAATTTATTTATTTCTGAATTTTTATCCATTTCATCATTATTTACTATTGTTTGCAATTTACAAAAATGTTCAACTGCAGTATAAATCCTGTGCTTTTTCATCCTATAAATATAAATCTGAGATACTAAAGTATAACACTTCAGAATGTCGAGGAAACGTAATATACAAGTCTGGTGATTATGGAAAAAAAACAGACCCCTGGAAATCCAGAGGTTGGATCAGGTGCCATGGACGAGTAAGCATCAGTCAAATTAAAATGAAATAAGCGAGGAATAAATCCACGTCACTGGTACAGACGACTCAACAACCGCCAACGAATAGACGATTCAACATTTTATTTAGTGAAAATGGGCATAGGCGTCGGAACCGGGGGGGCTAGGGGGGGGGGGGGGCTTAGCCCCCCCCCCACTTTTTTGCAAAGATAGACATATGTGTTGAAAATTGGGGCTTAGCCCCCCCCCCCCCCAGACGTTTCTGGCGTGTGTGTGTGTTTTTTAAGTTGGTTTAGCCCCCCCACTTTCAATTTGCTTCCGACGCCTATGATGGGTAATCGCAAACGAGACTATTATACATACAGTAAAGTTTGTGGAACGTTAGAAAGTTATTTAAGCTTGGGTTCCGAGTAAATCTAGTGACTGGTAAATACAGTGGTAAGATAACAATTTGTATGTCTAGATATACGTCAATGAAGCCATTGACGAAAATATGACACAAACAGACATAAAAGATACATAAAATCAACGGTATTGTGAAAATTGTGATATAAAACGGACAGAAATCGATCACTGTAATATTGACAATGCCATGTTGAAACAGACATAAAATCATTTGATCTGACCAAGGCAGGTGCGTTATATCTTGTATTTCTTACTTGCTATATAATAAGGAATTATAAAACGATGTACACTGTCCTGAGTATAGCCTGTTGACATCTGTTGATGAAAAATTATCGCTCAATATTATTATCCCAACAACCACTGTTTATCAAATTTGGTTTTTTGGGGTAAAAAATCAATCATAATTGTTTTAAACAGAAATCTGTGAAAAAAGTACTATACTTATAACGGTCACTTATAACCCATTTTACCGAGCTGTTTTTTCAAAGGGTATATTTTTTAGAAAGCCTACCCAAAATGCTACAAATCGAGCTTTGTTAGCACTCTGGCCACTCAGGGGTTTTGGGGTAAAAACCATAGAAAATTAATAGAAATCACTGAAAATTGGAAATATACAATTAATTATTCATTTCAGGTCTTTTTTGCAATTAGAGTAATAATTCTATGGCAAATAGCTTAAATGATATGTATGGACACAATAAACAATGGTTTTTTTATCATTAAACTTGGTGTTTTGAGGTAAAATACATGAAATTTTTAAAAATCGATGAAAACTGGAAAATCTCAATTAATCCTTCAGTTAGGACCTCTGTTTGTAATGAAAGTAATGGTTGTATGGTAAATATCTTAAATGATAAGTATTGACCCATTGAACAGCCATTGTGTTTTGAGGTAGTAAAATAAATTTTTACCATCTTCTACACAACACCGTCACATGTTCATGTGCATCATAAATACGGGATTTTGTTTTGTTTTGTTTTTATTTCATTATTAGTGACACTTACTTGGTGAAATCTGTAGAATTAGTAAATTACTTTCTGAACACAATAAGAAAGAACAAGACAAAATCTAATCGTTGTCTTTGATATAGGAACGGAAATAGATAAATTAAAAGAACTTTTTAGCATCATAGACAACTGCTTTTTCACTAAAGGTGGTACCCGAAAATTTACATATCTAGTGATTGGCTATCAGGATACTTATTTCGTCAAACACCACTCTGATTCTACACATAAGTATACTGAAGTTGATACAAAAAACATGCTGGAATTTCTAATAGACAATATATTTGTAATGTTCGGAGACGTGGTCTTTCAACAAACTGTCGGCATTCCTATGGGAACCAATTGTGCTCCTTTATTGGCCGACCTGTTCCTTTATTCATACGAAGCAGACTTCATTCAGAAACTGCTGAATCAAAAGAAGAAAAAGTTAGCGGTGTCCTTTAATTTGACATTTAGATATATCGAACATTTTACTTAATATAGACACAGACGGGAAATTAGCAACTAAGCTATATGATTTCGGCTTTCCCATCGTAAACTTTCCACATTTAAGTAGTAATATCCCTCAGTCACCCGCATATGGGGTTTATATGTCACAAATTATCCGTTATGCCAGGATGTGTACAATATATGAATATTTTATATACAGAGGTAAACTACTCACTGACAAATTATTGACACAGGGATATCGAAAATCGCGTTTAATGTCAACGTTCCGCAAATTTTACGGTCTGTATAATAGTCTTGTTTGCGATTACTCTGTTTCACTGGGTGAAATGTTGGGTTGCCTTTTCGTTGGTGGTTGTTGGGACGTGTGTACAATAAGACGAGGATTCACTCCTTTTCAATGGACTTTGACTGTGGACTCACGGCAGGTGTGACCGGTTGACAGGGGATGCTTGCTCATCCGTAACGCCTGGTCTCACCTCTTGGTTTCCGGAGGTCCGTGTTTGTCCATTTTTCGCCGGATTTGTATCTGGGTACTGGACATTCTGTTGATTTAAACTTTGGTATCTGAGATTGTTTATATATCTAGTCTACAATATTTACAAGTATGGCTCCAAAAGGCAGCGAACGGGATGATATATATATATATATATATATATATATATATATATATATATATATATATATATATATATATATATATATATATATATATATATATATATCGTAAACTATCAGTCACACCAAAATAACATTAATAAATATTATAAACATAATAGCAAAGTTAAAATGCTGAAGACGATCGTTTTAAGCATTTTGGCCATTTTAGAGCTTTAACATTGATAATTTGTTTTTAATGCTTCATATACACTGTATCTAATATCACTATCACGCTGATGATCATCACGTGACTAACACTGAGTTAAATATTATTAGCAATACAAAAGTTAAAATTATATGTTATACACAACTGTATTTGCACCAGTCTATATATAAAGGGACATTAGCTCTGTTTTTTTTTCAAAAAAATTGTTTTCCTTTTTTACTACTTAGATTGATACAAAATAGCAAAAAAGTAGATACATGGATATCAAAGTTTATACACATCGGGTATCATAAACAATTACATATTCAAGTTAAATTATAAAAATCTCAGATACCAAAGTATAAATCAATAGGATGTCTAGGACATAGATACAAATCCGGTAAAAATGGACAAACACGGACCTCTGGAAACCAAGAGGTGGGATCAGGTGCCATGGAGGAGTAAGCATCCCCTGTCGACTGGTCACACCCGCCGTGAGTCCAGTCAAGTCCAATGAAACACGTGAGGAGTATATCCTCGTCACAATTGGTACAGACGTCTCAACAACCGCCAACGAAAAGGCAACTCAACATTTCACTTAGTGAAACAGAGTAGTCGCAAACAAGTCTATTATACCGACCATAAAATTTGCGGAACGTTGACATTAAACGCGGTTTTCGATATCCCTGTTTCAATAATTTGTCAGTGAGTAGTTTACCTCTGTATATGAAATCTTCATATGTTGTGCACGCCCTGGCATATCGGATCATTTGTGAAATATAAACTCCAAATGCAGGTGACTGAGGGATATTACTACTTAAATGTGGAAAATTTACGATGGGGAAAGCCGAAATCGTCGCATTTATCGTATAGCTTAGTTGCTAATTTCCCGTCTGTGTTTATATTAAGTAAAATGTCTAAGTATGAAGCGCGTGTACTTGATTCTGTTGTATCTTTAATTTCTAGTTCGCTGGGATATATCGCATTGACATATGTATGAAAATTGTCATTATTAATTGACAAAACGTCGTCGATATATCTAAATGTCAAATTAAAGGACACCGCTAACTTTTTCTTCTTTTGATTCAGCAATTTCTGAATGAAGTCTGCTTTGCATGAATAACGTACAGGTCGACCAATAAAGGGGCACAATTGGTCTCCATAGGAATGCCGACAGTTTGTTGAAAGACCACGTC
The DNA here is from genome assembly GCA_030159075.1 of Atrina japonica. Taxonomy (NCBI): domain Eukaryota; kingdom Metazoa; phylum Mollusca; class Bivalvia; order Pterioida; family Pinnidae; genus Atrina; species Atrina japonica. The sequence continues at coordinate 1,685,616 of BROG01000037.1, read as the reverse complement.
TCCGAACACTACAAATATATTGTCTATTAGAAATTCCAGTATGTTTTTTATATCAACTTCAGTGTATTTATGTGTAGGATCAGAGTGGTGTTGGACAAAATAAGTATCCTGATAGCCAATCACTAGATATTTCAATTTTCGGGTACCACCTTTAGTGAAAAAACAGTTGTCTATGATGCTAAAAGTCTCTCTTTTAATTTTGTGGATTTTTTATGTGGAATAGTTGTGTAAAGAGTAGAGAAGTCATATGTTTTGATACTGTGAATTCGAGAAAAATTGTGTGCCTTCAAATTTTCTAAAAGCTGTTTAGAATTTTAAATATCCACATCTGATTTACACCGCTTCTGGAATAAGCAACTGTACAGTATTGTTGCATTTTCTCCTTAACGGCTGTCAATATCTTGGTAAGGAGTAAAGATAAAGGTTTGGTAGAACATATGCTGGATCCTAATATGTATCTTTGCTCATACGGGGTTTTATGAAGTTTAGGTATCCAATATAAATGTGGTAGCTCAAAATCGGTATCAGTTGTAGGTATATCAAATGAGCGTAATACGGACACGACACGTGATTTTGAAGGATCTCGTAATTTGAAAGTGAGCTACGTGTGTATGTAGGATTTCCAGAATTCGTATTAAACCCAAGTTCTTCTAATAAACAATTATAGTAATGTGCCTTACAAATAAAAATTATACTATTTGAGGCTTTGTCTGTTGGTACCAGTACATATTGGTCATGTAATCTATCCAGTTCAGTTACTACTTCTGGATCACTAAATATAGAGGGATAACGTGTTTTCATAGTCCCTTTAAGTTTTCGAATACGATATTTTATCAACCATCGTATGGCTTTCAGTCATTCAGACAAAGTGTCTGGTTGTACGTCTTCATGTTTGACCCATCGTCTGGCATAATCTTCGACAGAATCTATAACTAAGCTGCAATTCTGACGCCAATTAAAGGAACATGCATCCCGGTATTTAGGGCCCCTTAAAATAAGATTTTTGAGGCTTTCATTTTCAACAATAGAAACGTCGCCGGTGATGACATGCCCAATAGGATTGTATTTGAAAGGAAATGAAGCACATGAACATGTGACAGTGTTGTGTAGAAGATAGTCGATGTCTAGGCACCGCAATATATGTTTATATGAAAACAAGAAAACATTGTGTAATTTATCAAAATTTATTATTAAAGCATTAAAATTAAGATCTGCATAATATGTCCATACCTCCATTATAACACTCTACTCAAAGTGTACTTTTTATTTTATGTTTATTGTATGTATACATGTTCATTGTTGTATTTTGTATTATGTATAAATTTGTATATGCTGATTAGTCGAAAGACTAAAAGTAAAATAAACCATCAACCATCAACCAATAATTGAATAGCTTGGATGCGATGCTAGGTGTATAGCTATATGAAATGCAAGGCGTGGTCTTCAGTTTAAAATATGGTGGAATACAGGACTGAACTTTTTTGTGATTTAGAACATTGCCAATGTTTAAAGCGTCTATGCCTTTATTTGTAAATTTAAGTTTAAGGAAAAGACGTTTCTGTTCAGAACAGTCATCGTTTGTAACGCGTGCAGGCTTAAACAGTCTGTGATAAGCGATGTCCATTATAACGGAGTTCAGTATGTATTCTGGGGTTGAAGAATCCATGTAGGGGTTCATTCTTGCTTCTTGAAAAAGTTTATTAAGATTTGTAAAAGGAACAGAATAAAGTTTGCTGCGAATGTGATGAAGACCCAATTTTTTGTTAACCTAAGGTAAAAGAGATGAAAAAATGACGTCATGTATGTAGGGTCGGTTGTATGAACGATGTCCGTGACTTCGTTTACGTCTTACGTTAGAATTAAAAAGTTCCAAGCTTGATAAATTGCCTACACTTTGGATATTATCGTTACATCCATAGGGATATGCAGTGCCAAGCTGTTTAATCCAAAATTCTTCACGTTGTCTACGGAAGGGGGTACTCAAGGTGGAATTGTTGGTCCAGTGGTATATTTTTTTAATTATACGCACTCTCATAGACAAGATGGAATGGTCAGGAGAGTTGAAATGTCGATAGAGTATCTGGTTACCCCCATTTTTAATCTCGAATCAATGACCAGATATTCTTTTATTTAAGGGCCCCTTTGTTTCGCCAACATAAATCAAACAACACAAGGTACACTCAATTCCGTAAACAACGTTAGATGATTTGCAGTCTAGATGATCCCAGCTTCTGGTGTTGTAATGCTTATTTGTCAGATTGCTGGTGAACACTTGATCAGTTATTAATATAAGACATGTTTTACAATTTTTGACAGAACATTTAGAAATTGTTGGTATATTATTTGAAAATGAACATAGTCGACAAGCACTTGGTCCATCGCTGTCGGAAATGTAGTCTGAAACGACACATACACATGATTGTTTAGGTCAATTATAGTCATAGTTAACTGGATTGTATTATTGTTTAACTTGGTATCAGCATATTACTTTTGTTTAGGGATGAATGAGGTTGAAGAACATTGCAAGCATGAACATGTTCTCAGATCTCTTCAAAACTGAAACTGCTCACAGCATACTGTCACAAAAAAGAATTGCCATTGATATTACAAGCATATTTCTGTAGTCTGCTCCGTTTGCTAGAATGTTCTACCTTGTAATGCCCCATGACTTTGACGACCTTGTTTGTATTGTTGTATCTTCGGCGAAGTCTAGTTTTAGGTACATTGTACTGGGCACATGCTTTTCTTAGCATTGCCTCTATTGTATTATTCATTGCTTCCTTGCTGCGTGTCTGTCAGTTTTCCTTTTGTACTCTCGGACCAAACTGAAACAATATAGACCTACTTAGATTATGAAACCGATAGTTCTAAATAAACACAAACATTTATCTTTGGTTACAAAAAAGTTGTTAAATATATCTGGCAATTGGTCTTTATTGGTGACTAAACCATTCATTTTCTGAGAGAATAGTATCTTTTGATGTTGTTCTACCCTTATTTGTAAGGAAGCACTTAATTTCACCAAATTTTGGGATATACCTGAAAATGTGGCGAAACAACAGACTTAAGCTATATGTGGTTACACCCTATATATAAAAATGAATGTGTAGCCACATTTGGCTCAAGTCTGTCACCAAAAATAAAAATAATTTTGTTATTTTAAAAAATCCCTATAATGGAGCTAGATTTACAGGATGTGCCATTATCATAGTTTCAGAGTAACTACAGTTAGCTAACCTTGGGGAGAAAAATAATAATTGTGATGATATAGAGCACCTACATGGAACAATACAATACGAAAATAACATCCTGGTACTACTTCTGTTCATTGAATAATCTAAAACTAAATTCTTTATGTTATACACTAAAACGGAAGTAGCAGACAACTCCATTATATTTGCACAAAGCGAAATCACGTGTAAGGCGCGCTTTATTAAACATGCCCCTATACCAATTTCCGATATAAAACCATAAACGCAATAAAAATGCAATTCTAACCTTATATTTACATGCATTCGGCGTATTTTTCCATTACAGTGACATTTAGTCCATGTTGCTAGGGTGAAAAGCAACGGCTTACGGTATCTACATGACGGATAACAAAATAGTCCATGTTATTTTTTAATTTATCTACTTTATGGATTAAAAATACATTTTCGAATTTCATTTAAACATATTTCATAATTTGCTGTTGATTATTGAAGAGTTTCGACACACGTCTCACAAGTAGTTCCATTTCATGTATGTATATAGGCTTACATACGCAGATCACTAGGGGAATCAATTTCCGATATGCAAGAATGACGGAAATACCTCTTTCAGAAACTGCTGAATCAAAGATAATCCTTTAATTTGACATTTAGATATATCGACGACGTTTTGTCAATTAATAATGACAATTTTCATACATATGTCAATGTAATATATCCCAGCGAACTAGAAATTAAAGATACAACAGAATCAAGCACACACGCTTCATACTTAAACATTTTACTTAATATAGACACAGACGGGAAATTGGCAACTAAGCTACGACAAACGCGACGATTTCGGCTTTCCCATCGTAAATTTTCCACATTTAAGTAGTAATATCCCTCAGTCACCCGCATTTGGAGTTAATATGTCACAAATGATCCGCTATGCCAGGGCGTGTACAACATATGAAGATTTCATATACTGAGGTAAACTACTCACTGACAAATTATTGACACAGGGATATCGAAAACCTCGTTTAATGTCAACGTTCCGCAAATTTTACGGTCGCTATAATAGTCTTGTTTGCGATTACCCTGTTTCACTAAGTGAAATGTTGAGTTGCCTTTTCGTTGGCGGTTGTTGAGACGTCTGTACCAATTGTGACGAGGATTCACTCCTCGCGTAATTTATTGGACTCGACTGTGGACTTATGGCGGGTGTGACCGGTCGACAGGGGATGCTTACTCCTCCATGGCACCTGATCCCACCACTTGGTTTCCAGAGGTCCGTGTTTGTCCAATTTTACCGGATTTGTATCTATGTCCTGGACATTCTATTGATTTATTCTTTGGTATCTGAGATTTTTTTTATATCTTAACATAGAGTGAATAGGAGAACATATAAATACGTATAACGTTTTAATATGATCCCGAATATTAAGTAATATTTTCTGAGATGTTAAGCAATGTGATGAAGTATTTAGTAGTGTCGACCTAGAAATAAGATGAAGAGTAATTCGTCCTAAAACTAATTTCTGTATGGAATTCTCAAACTTGTTCAATATACTTCTCAAAATATTCGCTTTATTTACTTGTGAAATTAGAATTTCAAACATATCAGTCTTAGACTGTTCAAATTTCATAAATTTAAAAAAAATAAAATAAAAGTAGTTAGTCTACTGATTTCATTTGCATTAGCTTTAAGCCCTTTACATTATGATCTCTTATCTGTTAGTGAAATAAAAGATGACAAGTGTTTGCTATGCTGCACTAGAGCTAAAGATAACTGATTTGTGCGCTGGACAATTGTATTCATATGACTAGCCATAATATCTACATCACCCATAGTAGCTAAACCAAATAGTCAACCATTTATTTATACAAGACTGCAGCAGTTTCTTGTGCATTTTGTGATGTTAATGGGAAGGCTTCTGCCCACGTGTACCAGAGCCAATGTATGGGAAAATGAAGTTGTGTCCTTCTTTTGTCATCGTTTGGAAATTGGCATAGGAACCATAGGTGGTTTATTAGGATTGTAATCTATTTTGGCTCGTTGACAGCGATCACAGGATTGAATGTACCCATCTTTATCAATATGCATTCTAGACTAGTAATACATCGGGTAAAGTAAGCATTTAATTTTTTCTACCCCTAGATGACCTCCGCCAGCTAAGTTATCATGGTAAAAATGAAGAAGTACTAATTAATAATTGAAACTCATGTCCATTAGAACACGACGAATTAGATGTGCAATGGTCTCAACATGAAGAACAATTGCGAATCCCAAACGGGATAGGAACAGGTGTCCGAAAGGAATCAGCGTCCTCTGCTGGCATGCCACACCCGTCGCAAATGTTCCATGGAAACCTTTCTAGTACGATGAACGGGTCAAATTCGGTGAAAAGGTCAATTTTGTTGAAGAGGTCAAGTTCAGTGAAAAGCACGATTGGCGAAAGGGAGTCACTGTCTGTGGTCGTGCTTCAGAATACTATCTAATATTACTAAGAGGGGGGCTTCATAATGTTTAACAAGATCCCCATATCGACCATAAAACTTCTTAAACGACGATTTCAAGCGTTCAACAACGTAACATCGTGTAAGTAGTTTATTGGCGAGTCGTTTCACTCTCAGAATAAAACATTCATAAGAAGAGCATGCTCTGGCATAATGTATAAGTTGTGAAATGAAAATACCATAGGCAGGAGAAGACTGAATATTACTACCTAGAAACGGGAAGTTCGTGATATGGAAATTGAAATCGTTGCGTTCATCAATTATGATTTCAAGGCATCATTTCTGAGTACATCTGGTAAGACTAATTTCCTAATGAATTTTACCTCATCGGATGCTCTCTTACACCTTTTCTGATACCAGTGGTATAATATACCATCTACTAAACTGTAATGCCTAGATTCACATACCAGATAGTCACGTGACTTGATCATCTGGCAAAGTATCATCCAATAGGAACCTGTAAATCTGTGAAAAATCTTCACACCCACTTTGTAATTGAGCTCAATTTTCTCTGTTGTCAGGTTCAGGCTCAGACAAGTCAACTTGGCTATCAATAGCAAAACAAAAGGTTACGTTTATACGTTCCTTTGTTTCTTCTAGTGATAGACACTCCTGTGCATCTACTGATTGTTGGTTGACTAACATTCTTATCTTCTCCTCTGCCTGACGTTGGCGTCACAACATAGTCACCCAAATTATAAACTGTAATGTTCTTACTATTGTCGTTGTCATCCGGGTATTCCCTTCGGCTTAAAGCATCAGCGACATTGTTACTTTTGCCAGGCCTATGTTCTAAATGCTGTACTATTGTGTAACTTTAATGTCCATCTTTCTAATCTACCTGTATGCTTAGCAGATTCCAGCCATATTAATGCTTTGTGACTACTTTGAAATGAGAATGAGCAAAATATGGTCTATAGGCTTCTATACCTAGTAAAATGGCAAAACATTCTTTTTCTCTTGTACTAAATTTCTTCTGTTCTGATGTTAAGGACTTACCACAATATACTATAACAAACTCTTTGTTCTCACCTAGCACATACCCTACAGCTATAACTGAAGCATCACCAGTCCAGAAATTAAGTGTTTAAAAAGCTTTTTGACAATCTTCAGTCCACCGAAACTTTTAGTCTTTCCTAGGAAGTGTATTTAATCGATAAGAAATTGTGAAAAATCCTTGAACCTTCTGTAATAGTAAGTCGTACCAAGAAAAACATCTCGCATGCTTCTGAGTTTTAGGTATAGGGAATTCATTGATAGCAAGTGATTCTTCGGGATCTACCTCTACTCCTTTTCTTGAAATTATGTGGCCTAAACATTTTAACTGTTTCACTGCACAGTAACATTTTGATGGTTATCATTTCAAATTTGCATCACGTAAGCGTTTAAAAACCTGCTATAAATGCTGCAAATATTCTGAAAAGGATCTTGAAAAAAAATCAAAATGTCATCTTTGTAGAGCAGAACTGTCTTCCAGTTAAAGGGGTATTAGCTGTGATTACCAAGAATTTTTTTCTTCGATTTTTTCTACTTTCACTACATCTACTTGATAAACAATAACAAATAAGAGCTGTACACAGGCATAACAAATCTTATATTGCTATAAATTTTGTGAAAATAAGGTCAGGCCCAGTGTGGTTTTCATATACAAATAGTAAGGTTGAGTAAATCAATTCCAATTGAAAAAGTGTCAAACCTGGGTTTCTCAAGCAATTTCCATCAAATATATAGGAATTTAAGAATTTATATGCCTATGTATATCTCTTTTTTGTCATTAGTAGTATATGTAAGGCCCTTGAGCTCACCTTTTTCCAAGAACTGTCTGTACGTGTCGATTTCCTGGAATTCCGTTTGTCACGTGATCGTCCCCATTTGTGACCCCGTTTGTTATTTATATACGTGGATATATATAAATACTGTACAAACGTCACGCTCCCGTGCTCACCAGGTAAAACTACCGCACGAGTCGTTTTTTCGCCTCACGGTGTTCCAATGGTATAGTGTGTCAAAATTGAAAAGGCCGTTAAGAAAACACGGAAGTTATAGAAAAAGAGACGATGATGAGTTTACAGAATCTATGCGTTCGCGCTCTAGACGAAAAACAGATGATCGACGCGCCGACGAGTCTCAAGAGATTATATTACCAGGAACTCGTCTACGTTGACGAACGGGAGAGGTATTCGTATCCGTTCTTTCAAGATTTTTTCCGCATAAACAGGGGGAAAAACCGACTAATCATCGCGCGTATTGGTCGTTATTTCGCGCATGCGGAGGAGAAGACGAATGGCAAAAGGGTCTCGATTGGCGAAACAAATATTATTGGTTTCGCTTTTATCGAGCGAATGCATCGTGGAATAGTGAACGGGATTGGTATAATGATTATAATTGGCAATGTTATAACAGGGATACGGGGTTAGGAGAGTCGTGGGATAACGTCAGGGAGATGTGGAAGATGGGTGAGGTGGGGGCTGGTACACGCCATTGGTGGAATAGACACGCTTGGTATCGTTATAACCTCGAGTTTAAGAAGGGACGAGGTGTGGATTCCCGAAGTCGATTGGCGAAAATTATCGTTTTTCGATTCGTCGATCCGTCCAAAGAGCCTTCCTGTTTCAATGGAAATTTAAGGAATTGGATTGAATATAATAAAATTCGCAATCCCGAGTCGTGGGATTATAAAGTAAATTGGTGTAACAAGTGTTGTTGGGCTGGTTTTAATAACATCTCCACAGAGTACGAACCGTGGGATCCCACCGTGTATTGGTATAACAAAAAAGGATGGTTTATTACAACCACCGATGGGAACAAGACGAACCGTGGGATCCCGACGTGGATTGGTGGAGAGTATCATATGATATAATGACGATGTAATTTATATTTTTGTGTAAAAAATATAAATTATCATTCGACGAACACGTAGTCCGTCGGTTGTTCGGTCCGCAAGATGAGTTTGGAGTGTTTGCGTTGTGACAGGTCGTGTTTGAGTCGTTTCCTATCCTCTTCGGGTACGACGTCGTTTTCGTCCAGGCATTCGTTGAAACTGAATTTGTCTTTGGTGAAGAAGAGCGCCACCCATTTGGTCTGGGATCTAAAGTCTTTGGACGCGCTGTTGTATCTCTGCGACAGGATCCAGACGGATTGATTGGCGTGTCGGCCCGAAAACGCCAGCATGGACAGGGCGTCCGCCTTCTTCTTGATCTGCTTGGTGGCCGAGCAGTCGTCGATGACGTAGAGCGTGGGCGTGCCCTTGTACAGGTCGTAAAAGTGTCTCAACGTGTCCTGCAGCAACTCCTCGCCGGTCTTGGAGACGGGGTTGACGATGACGACGCGTTTGTCTTTGGGTTGTTTGACGTCTTCTCCTATCCATTTCCTCGATTTGTACGCTCGGTTGAAGTCGATCGAGGGGCACAGGATGACGATGTGATCGAAGACGTCTCTGTATTCGTCTTCCAGCAGATCGAGGACGAATTCCGTCTTCCCGCATCCCGTGGCGCCCACGATCATGGCGGCGTGTGGTTCTCGCATGAACATTTTTTCTTATGGGATTTTAATTTTTCTTAAGAGACGACTCCCGTGAAACGCCCGTCCTTCATGTTGATCTGTCCGTCCTTGACGACGAAGATGTAAACGTCCACGGGATCGGTGTCGGTTTCGGGCGTTTTCTCGATGCGCACGGAAACGCCTTCGCTGATGTTTTGTAACTTGCGTCCCCGTGCCGTGGAGGTGGTTTTCGGGCGTCGTTCTCAAGTCCAACCAGAGTGCGTAATGGTCTTTGAGATAGTTCCCCAGACTCACGTTGGTCAGCTCGAGTTCCTTGACGACCGTTTCGGTGACGTTTTCGCGATTCAACGAGAAATACTTTTTAATCTCGTCGAACTGGTGATACGGTCTCATGCCGGCCGAGAACAGTTGGTTCGGCTGACCCTCGACGGTCATTTCCACTTTGGTGATTCTCGGATTATAAAATTTCTCGGGATCGTCGACGGAAATGTCTTTGAAGAGGAACAGGACGCCGGCGAGTGACTTGGCGGGAGTGTTGATCTGATAGTTGAGGACGCTATCCGATTTACTGATCGTCGCCTTGCGATAGCGCAAGATCTGGTTGAAGAGATAGGTGTGTAGACCCACGTACTTTTGCCTGATGCTGCGAGCGAGATTATCGTCGGTGATCTTCTCGAACTCCAACTCGATGTTAGTGACCTTGTAACTTATCGCTTTATTGGCGTCGTCCGAGTCCGTCGAGACGACGCGTTTGGCGTCGTTAAACGTCAGCATGTATTCCAAACGATCTTGTAACCCCGCTTGATAAAAGGGTTCGCTCGTCTCCAAGATTTCGAAGTCCAAGGGAATGCAAAAGCGATTCCCGAACGTCGCGGCGATTTCGTACTCTTCGCTGGTGTCTCGGGGTATGGCGTAACCGATGGGTTTGGCCCTTATTTGGTTGAGATCTCGAGTCTGTATTCCCTGATAGGCCATGTTACGTCGTTCCACCTTCCAGAGATCGTTGTAGACGAAGAATTTATCGGCGTCGTCGATGCTCTGAACGGTGTTCCCCGAGATCTTCACCTCGATCTTCTTGACGATGTTACGCCCCAGATTATTATAAACGCCCGTTTTGGCGAGATCGCCGCCCTCCACGGCGACTTCCATGTTGAAGCACAGTTTCGCGGTGCGAGGGACGATGACGTCGTCCTCGCTCAGATTGGGAAAGCGAACCGTCAACGTTTGGTTTTCTTCGATGCTCGACGGATTGTGGGACACGGTGACCGTTTGGCGCACGCCCTTCACGCCGAAGGGCGTGCGCAATTTCCTATAGGGATCGAGAAGGTGTCCGTAATTCATCATCTTTTTTTCTATTACGTAATAAAAAAATTTAAAGCGTTTTATAAAAAAATATGGCGGAACCGGTTACATTCGATAATCCGACGTTCGGCGACGATGATGTTGTTGATGATAATAACGATGGTGATCAAGGTACCGTAGAACAACCACCCGCGGATGAAAATACACCCTTGCTGGAGGAATGTTTTTTACTAGGCAACGGTCCCACGTAACGTTGATGACACGGTTTGTTGAAATAATGAGGGAAATACCCTTTTTTGAGTTCGGTCAGACCAAACGTCTTCGGAAATTCCGCCAGAGCGGATTGGACAAAATTTATGGAATCGATAAAGCGAGCACCACCGACTTCCATGTACATGATCTTCGTACCGTTGTAAATGCAGTAGGGTTTCACGTTATGTTCCACGAAATACTTTAACAAAAAAACTGCGCGTCGTACGCTTTGGCATTGTGGGCGATGAACGTACCGACTTTCTTATCCAAGACAAACTTGCAGAACTCGTCGACGGTAGAAAATTCGTGTTGTTTACCGACAAAGTCTTGGCACACGATTAGATTCGGTATGTGAACGCCGGTGTCTTGCATCGCTTCTATGTCGTAAAAATAATACTCTGTCGTTCGCGTTTTACAACTGTAACAAGGTTTCTTGGGTTCACACCCCTTGCACTTTCCACCCTTGCATCGTTTCTGGACCATGAAACACTTGTGAGTCGTCATGTCGACGTATGCTTGACAATTGGAACATTTGGAATGCCCGCATACGTGGGACTTCAAGTCCTTGGTCACCCGTTCGCACTCTAAACATTTCTGAACGAGTGAACAAACCACGTCCGGTTCGCCGTCTCGCATGCCTCTGACGCGTTTATGTTCCTTAAAACAGGCTTCGCCGAAAAACGCTCTGTTACAATCGGCGCACACTTTCCTTTCACCCCCCGGGCAATCGTAACCGAAGCACGATAGACACTTTTTCGGACATCTGTGACGATCTCGTAACGTATATCCCTTCTTACAAGTATGACAGTAATGGTCTTTACCCAAAAAACCGTTCATCTTCGTAATCACGTCGAAGTGATTTTTATTCTTGTACAGATAGATCGCGTCGTCGTCACTTCCTTCGGACGTATAGATGATCTCGTTGAACCGTTCGCCGTCCACCACGTTGATCTGCACACCCAGGTGATCGGCAAACGTTTTCGCGTCTTCCAAGGTACAACCGTCCTCCCGGACGGGAACGCCCGCTTCTTCGTGAAGTTTTAACGCTTCGACCTCCTGTAATTTTCGACTGCCGTTGAAACCGTTTCGAAGCTGGGAATTCGTCCATCTGTCTTTATGTTTGTTGGCCACCGCCGTCACGATGGCTCGTGCCAGACACGTGACGTCGTCGTTTTTAATCGTGATGATACTTCTCTTCTTCGACGAGGTCTCCTTTGTCACCGGTTCTGTGGATACCCCTTTCCCCTCGGCATTATCGTAGACTGGACGACTATTTCCACTTCTTCTAAGGGCACCTCGTAATATTCTATATACTCTTGCAGCGCTTTGAATAAATCTTCGGCTAAATCCCACGAGACGTTAATATATTTCGTACTGAACGGTTTCGGGAATTTCGAGTGATTGATGATGAGACGAAATTTATCGCCGTTTTGCAACCCTCTATCGTTTATCACCGACCTTACGAGTTGTACAAATAAACGGTCTATATCGATAAACCGGTCGTCCCTCAACAGGACCACTCTATACTCGTCGAACCTGGTTTCAAACTTTAACCTACGCGTCGAGGAAATTCTGTCGTAACGATAGGTCTGGCCCGTGTAGACACGTTTGGGTTTTAAATACGTTTTTTTAAAATCGGCGGGAATCGGGAGATCTAATAACGGTTCGATATATTGAGTCGTAATAGATCTCTCGGGAGGGATCGGTAAATCCAATAACCGCTCGGTAGATCGTTGTGCATGAGACATGTTTTTTAAATTGAGGTGTAATTACTTATGGCCTTTTCAATATTTACTACACTATGCCGTTGGAGCAACTGCCCGGACACACTCGTGCGGTAGTTTTACCTGGTGAGCACGGGAGCGTGACGTTTGTCGTCTATACGCACAGATAAAATTGAAAACCATCTAACGTGTACAAACATGTATACACAGTATTTATATAAATAACAAACGGGGTCACAAATGGGGACGATCACGTGACAAACGGAATTCCAGGAAATCGACACGTACAGACAGTTCTTGGAAAAAGGTGAGCTCAAGGGCCTTACATATACTACTGTCATTGTATATCAATCTAAGTAGTAAAATGGAACAAACACACCTAATGCCCCTTTAAGATCCCTTAATACTGTGGACAGAAGTGTCTGAAAGGAAATTAGAGCATTAGTAAGTCCAAAGGGCATTCTTGTCCATTCAAACACGGCTCTTTATGTGATAAAGGCTGCTTTCTTTCTTCTCTCCTTCCCCTAGCTCCATCTGTCAGAAACTTGACGTCAAGTCTAAACTTGTAAAGCAATTTGTCGTAGCAACTCGTATTGCATCGAATACACTTTCCATATGTGGCAAAGGAAATGACATAGGACTGTTATTTTATTCAGTGCACGACAGACACATGCAAAACGAAATGTATTGTTTTTCCTTACTAAAACAACAGGAGAATGCCACTCAGTATTAGAAGGATGAATAATATGGGACGCAGTTTTACTTTGTAATACCAGTTTGTGATATCACTTATTCGAATAGGTGATAACACTCATTCGAGTAGGTGATATCACTTTTGTAAATTCTTAATTGATATCACTTATACAAATGAGTGATATCACCTATTCGAATGAGTGATATCACCTATTCGAATGAGTGGTACTTAAAATGCCGGTGTAAATACAGACCAGTCAAACAAATATATAAACACACACACACACACACACACACTGAACATTTCTCCCTGTCTCAAAGAGTCGAGTGGCAACTTGGGCTCTATGTTAGTTACAGCTGCCTCGAAACAAGTATTTTACTTTTTTATTTTTCCGTCTCCTTCACAGAAAAATAAAAGTAAAATACCTTCCTCGTTGCAGCTGTAACTAGGCTTTATGTAGGCTAAGTTAGCCATGCCGCTCGTTAAATCAAGTCAAGTCAAAGCAAACACCACACACACGTGTGATCAGGGAAAAAATGTCAATAGCATTACATTTGGTAGTACCAGGCACGTACATATACATGTAACAGATCTGTTATAGCGTAAGAAATTCGACAAAGTTTAAATAAAGTAGGCCTATCTAAAAATTTACATAGGCAGTCTACATGTGTATTGTTGAAACTTATACTACTGTAATGGTTTTTTTAATACATTTACCAGCGATGCGTGCATTGATATTCTTTTGCTTTATCCACGGTGTTGTAGAGTACGGTGACATGCCAAAATTACTGCAACTTTTTATTTTTCTGTGTATTGTTCATATCAAACCACATTTTTTTTTCAAAAAGCTTACAAAGCCATTTCCTATTCAATTGCAATATAATTTCCCATATTGACCATAAGTGTCAGTTTGAAGTTTCTGTGTTTAGTTTTGTTGTAAATCTAAATTGCTTCGTTTTATATTGCTATAAGTTTTGCAGAATTCAAACTTTTAACACCTGTAAATTAATGGGAATGGTGACAAAGGAAATTGAATTTCTGTCGAAATTGCTGAAACTTGGAAATATAATATCCAAACATTACGAGCAGTGTTAACTATTCATATTTTCTGTTTTCTAGATTCACTGGAATTTTAACAGAATGTCAGATAATTAAATTCCATATGTCGTAATTCCCTATTTCAGCGATATATGAAGCCTAATTAGGCTTTATATATCGCTGCCTATTTACACATATTGAAAAGAGACATTAAAATATTGTATCCTGCAAAACTCAAGAGTAGCCTACTATCTAACAAAACCATGGAAATTTACATCAAAGCAAACACAGAAACTTCAAAACATTAATACAGTATAGTGCCAAAAGTGAAGATAACTTTTTTCTCTAGTATATATTTCATATAATTCTGCAAATTTTCAAAACATTCCTGTTAACTCATTTCTAAATCAATTTTGGTAAAACTTATACCATAAAACTTAAAATATTCAACAGTTTCATTGGGTATCAGCTCATAATGTTCAAATTTTCTGTTTTCAAGATTCGGGAATTTTATAAGAAAATTAAATTCTAATATGTCATAATTCCTTATCTACATATACTGAAAAGAGACGGTGACATTTTTGTATCCTGCAAAACTCATCAGTACTCTTAAACGAAACAATGGAAATTTACATTAAAAACACAGAAACTTCAAAACATGAATATTTTATGGTGAAAATTTTATTGAAATTGAACAGGAAATGACTGTGTAATAGTGTTTTGAAAAAATGTGGTTTTACATGAAATATATAGAGAAAAATAAAAATAATTTTCACTTTTGGCACACATCTGTAGATCTAGTTTGTAGTGAAATTTTTATTGAAATTGAACAGGAAATGACTGTATAATACATATATATTTAAATGCAGCTTTATATGATATTTATAGATTATACTCACTTTTGTCACCCAGCTGTATTTTAAAGTATAAATAGGACTGCGAGCAACATTGATCGCTGACACTGGCGAGCCCACCAGGTAGCTCCGTGTAATGTATACGACTTAGATCTACCTGGTGAATATTCATATAGGCCTACTTATATTTCGATTTACTTGGCTAAATGTAAAATATATCGTTTCTATGAACAGTATAAAGGGGTGTTTCATGCGAAAAATGGCAAGTATTCTAACTACACCGAGGGCGTTTTTCGCTTTGTTTTTGTTGCTGTTGACGCCAGTTCAGATATTGGCGACGCGATATGAACCAAACTGGGCTTCGCTTGACACTCGGCCGATTCCTGGATGGTACGACGACGCCAAGGTCGGGATATTTATGCACTGGGGTGTGTACAGTGTCCCCAGCTACAAAGCCGTGTGGTTCTGGTATTATTGGAAGGATAAGAAACTGCCTGATTTTGTGAATTTCATGATAGACAACTACAGACCGGGTTTTACGTATCAAGATTTTGCCACGGATTTTAAAGCAGAGTTATTCGATCCACTGGAATGGGCGAATATTTTCAAGAAATCTGGTGCTCAGTAAGATAGTCTCTTTCTCTCTCTCTCTCCAACTCGGAGAGAATCCTCAGTAAAACAGTATAATTCTTTCTCTCTCTCTCTCTCTCTCTCTCTCTCTCTCTCTCTCTCTCTCTCTCTCTCTCTCTCCAACTCGGAGAGAATCCTCAGTAAAACAGTATGATTCTCTCTCTCTCTCTCTCTCTCTCTCTCTCTCTCTCTCTCTCTCTCTCTCTCCAACGCGGAGAGAATCCTCAGTAAAACAGTTTAATTCTATCTCTCCCCCTCTCTCTCTCTCTGTTTTTTAACCACAAAACTACCCACTAAAAACTGAAATGGAGATGTGAAGAACCACAAATTTTGACCAGTGCTATGGACAAACACTAAATGCAGTGAGGGTTCTTTTTCATGCCATGCAAAGCATGTTTAAGTCTCATGATCCATGCAAGACTTTCACTCCATATGCCAAGCATATGAAGGAATATAGTCACTGACTCACTTCCATGTTAAAACTATAAAAGTCTTGGAAATGGAATCCTGAACCATCTGCTTGCAAAGCATCAAACACTATAGATACTTCTATAGACAACTGCAAGCTGTCAAGAAGAAAATACACACAAGTGGTAATTCAAGTATCATAGGCGTCGGAACCGGGGGGCTAGGGGGGGGGGCTTAGCCCCCCCACTTTTTTTGCAAAGATAGGCATAGGTGTTGAAAATTGGGGCTTAGCCCCCCAGACGTTTCTGGCATGTGTGTTTTAAGTTGGTTTAGCCCCCCCCCCCCCCCCCCACTTTCAATTTGCTTCCGATGCCTATGAGTATTCCTGAAGAGGACCCAAGATTTCGGATAATTTCTCTCAGGGGCCTACAATAGAGCACACCACAGTTGTTGTGTGTAAGAACTTCAGGTTTCAGAGTTGGATCTAAGATTTCAGAAGTTGACCTTTTCTACCTCTTTAGAAATCAGTAGCTAGAATGTATTGAAAAGAAAATACACAAGCAATTAAAAATTTCCAAAGACAAATCTAAGATTTAAGGTGAACTCTCCCCGTCTCTTCACATAAATGCTCTTATTTTCATGTTTGCTTATATTTTTTCTCATTTGTATTTCATTTTCAGGTACATTGTTCTAACAACAAAACACCACGAGGGCTACACACTTTGGCCATCAAAATATTCATGGAACTGGAATGCTATGGATGTTGGCCCAAAAAGAGATCTTGTCGGTAAGTAGAAATTAAGGTGACATTTTGATATGGTAGGTGCTTACCTGTACATGTAGTGTTAAATATAAGAGTTTAGTTTTTACCCACCCCCATAAAACAATTCTAATTCCATTATACTTTTGAAATAATCTAGATGCAATCACACTTACTAATGTAGTTAATATAAACTCATCAGCCCCCGAAAAAGAATGGATCCCTTGGACCAGTCCAAATGTATTTGTTCAGGGATTAAAGGGGCATTAGCTGTACTACCAAAAAAATTATTTTTATTTTTTTTTTCTATTTTTACTACTTGTACTTGATGTACAATAACAAATAAGAGCTATACACAGGCATAAAAAATCTTATATTTCTTTATATTTTGAATGAGGTGAGGTCCAGTGTGGTATGCATATACAAATAGTAAGGTTGACTCTATCAAAGTGCCAAATATGTGTTTCTCAAGCAATTTTCACAAAATATATAAAAATTTCTGAATTTTTATGCCTGTGTATATCTCTTTTTTGTTATATTGTGTGTTGTCTTAACATGTCTTAGTAGTAAAAATGGAAAAACAAATTTTGAAAAAACAAAACAATACAGGGCTTATGCCCCTTTAATATCATCAACATGTGCCGTGTCCGGTAGAAGGCCCCATTCACAATGCAAAAATTATTTACTATTTTTTTCCCAAACTGAGCAAAATTTCCAGTTATAATAATTGTACAGCTTACATTTGATATGTCAACAAAGGAGAATTTTACAATTTTAAGTACCATTCAATCAAAACTTCCACATCTTCAAAAGAAAACCATGTTTTTGAATAAAAGAAGTTGGATAAATAACTTTTGGTGTTTTTATTGTTTAGTTATGAGTACATTTTGTAAAATAACCATAGTTGCTTTTTTCCCATTGGGGCACAGGGCGCTGTAAAATAAAGGTTCTATTAACCTCTGTCGTTGCATATACAGCCTTGTGTACATTTACAGTATGGAGGTGTAAACTTTATGGTAAGGTGTATTTTTTTCAGTTAGAAAATTGGATTTTACATGTAGTATTTGTCAGAAAGATATATCTATAATATACACATTTTGTTGACTTTACAGGTGACCTTGTCAATGCAGTAAGACCCACAGGTATCCATATTGGATTATATCACTCTTTATTTGAATTCTTCAACCCTCTGTATTTGAAAGACAAGGCCAACAATTTCACCACCCAAGATTATGTAAAGGTACTGTACCCATGTTTATTTTGTAACGGTACTGTACCCATGTTGACTTTGTAAAGGTACTATTGCAAAGATACTGTACCCATGTTGACATAATTTGTGAAGGCACTGTACCAATGTTGACTTAATTTGTAAAGGTACTGTACCAATGTTGACTTAATTTGTAAAGGTACTGTACCAATGTTGACTTTGTAAAGGTACTGTACCAATGTTGACATAATTTGTAAAAGTACTGTACCAATGTTGACTTAATTTGTAAAGGTACTGTACCCCTGTTGACTTTGTAAAGGTACTGTACCAATGTTGACTTTGTAAAAGTACTGTACCTATGTTGACTTTATTTAAGGTACTGTTCCCATGTTGAGTTTGTAAAGGTATTGTACCTATGTTGACTTTGTAAAGGTGCTGTACCCATGTTGACTTAATTTGTATAGGTACTGTACCACTGTTGACTTTGTAAATGTACTGTACCACTGTTGACTTTGTAAAGGTACTGTACCACTGTTGAATTTGTAAAGGTACTGTACCATTGTTGACTTTGTAAAAGTAGTGTACCCATGTTGACTTTATTTAAGGTACTGTTCCCATGTTGAGTTTGTAAAGGTATTGTACCCATGTTCACTTTGTAAAGGTACTCTACATTGACTTTATAAAGGTACTGTACACACATTGACTTTAAAGGTACTTTACCCATGTTGACTTTCTAAAGGTACTGTACCCATGTTGACTTTGTAAAGGTACTGTACCCATGTTGACTTTGTAAATGTACTGTACCCATGTTGACTTTGTAAAGGTACTCTACATTGACTTTATAAAGGTACTGTACACACATTGACTTTAAAGATACTGTACCCATGTTGACTTTGTAAAGATACTGTACCCATGTTGACTTTGTAAAGGTACTGTACCCATGTTGACTTTGTAAATGTACTGTACCCATGTTGACTTTGTAAAGGTACTGTACCCATGTTGACTTTGTAAAGGTACTGTTGCAAAGATACTGTACCAATGTTGACTTTGTATAGTACTGTACCCATGTTAACTTTGTAAAGGTACTGTACCCATATTGACTTTGTAAAGGTAATGTACCCATGTTAACTTTGTAAAGGTACTGTTGCAAAGATACTGTACCAATGTTGACTTTGTATAGTACTGTACCCATGTTAACTTTGTAAAGGTACTGTACCCATATTGACTTTGTAAAGGTACTGTACCCATGTTGACTTTGTAAAGGTACTGTTGTAAAGATACTGTAACCATGTTGACTTTGTAAAGGTACTGTTGTAAAGATACTGTACCCATGTTGACTTTGTATAGGTACTGTACCCATGTTGACTTTGTAAAGGTACTGTACCCATGTTGACTTTGTAAATGTACTGTACCCATGTTAACTTTGTAAAGGTACTGTTGCAAAGATACTGTACCCATGTTGACTTTGTATAGGTACTGTACCCATGTTGACTTTGTATAGTACTGTACCCATGTTAACTTTGTAAAGGTACTGTACCCATATTGACTTTGTAAAGGTACTGTACCCATGTTGACTTTGTAAAGGTACTGTTGTAAAGATACTGTAACCATGTTGACTTTGTAAAGGTACTGTTGTAAAGATACTGTACCCATGTTGACTTTGTATAGGTACTGTACCCATGTTGACTTTGTAAAGGTACTGTACCCATGTTGACTTTGTAAAGGTACTGTACCCATGTTGACTTTGTAAAGGTACTGTACCCATGTTAACTATGTAAAGGTACTGTTGTAAAGATACTGTACTCATGTTGACTTTGTATAGGTACTGTACCCATGTTAACTTTGTAAAGGTACTGTTGCAAAGATACTGTACCCATATTGACTTTGTAAAGGTACTGTACCCATGTTGACTTTGTAAAGGTACTGGTTTAAAGATACTGTAACGATGTTGACTTTGTAAAGATACTGTACCTCTTTTGACTTCGTTAAGGTACTGTACCCATGTTGATTTTGTAAAGGTACTGTACACATGTTGATTTTGTAAAAGTACTGTACCCATGTTGACATTTTGAAGGTACTGTACCTATGTTGAAAACACAGAATTTAAGTTTCACTTGAGTAAAGAATTTACTTATATTTTAATCCATACAGGCCAAAACAATGCCAGAGATGTATGAACTTGTGACAAAGTACAAACCAGACATATTGTGGTCAGATGGTATAGATGCGGCCAACAGTTCATACTGGATGTCAACCGAGTTTGTCCAGTGGCTGTACAATGACAGGTAATACCGTATACAGTAAAACTTGTATATAACGACACAGGAAAACTGGTCTTTAGAGGGAGGTGGACTTTATATAGAGGATAGGGATACTCTATTAATACACCTGGAAATTTTTGCTCCCATTTAAAATTCATCTTTTTTGCCCTTACATCAGAGGGCAAATTAAAATTGTAAGACAAATTTTCAAGCTAAATAATTGGAGCTTGGATATACATGCCATCCATGGGGATTAAGGGCAAATTTAAGACCGGGGCGAACATGTTTTCTGTCATAAAACGGTAAAAAATTATCAGGTATACAGTTCGTCTTTTACTGCTAGGGGGCGATTATATTCATAGGCAAAAATTTCAAGGTATTAAACTGTCATGGGGAAAATAACTTCCACTGTAAATTTTAGTTATATTCATGGCATTGATAAATCCATCAATTTTGAGAAATGATTTTTTAGATAAAAATATATACAGGTATATGCTATATAACAGGCTATCTTTGCAGAGCCTTATGTTGTTTGATTTCACTTCTGATACATGAATTAAAAAAAATTGGGTCAGGACAGAGAAAAACCTCCAAAATGCAATCCATGAAAGTCAACCCCTATATATACAGTATATAAGAGTCTTGTATTCTAACCTGAATCCTTCAGTTTGTGTGGCCAGCACTCTTATAAATGAACCAGGAGATCATTGCTCTTTGACCCCTGTAGCCACATTTGGACTTGCTCATTTCAAAGATTGGTGAAGTTTATTGTTATTATTTAGGAGTGCATGATTTAGAATCCAAATTTCACAATAATTTTACAGGCAATATTAACTTCTTTACTCCTAAAGTATGACAGTAGACCATACCATTTATTGGGTGGGTCTAAATATGAACACAGGGGTTGCTGAATTAATTGTGTTTTACCCACACTTGACAATATTTCAGTCAAATGGGGATGACTGCCAGTATTTTAATGGTGGAGGAGCGAACCCAGTTACAGAGTATACCCAGGAAAGGATGGCCACTAGCTTTCAACATTAGTAAACTGGCAAACTTTCTCGCAAAATCAGTTTAGATTCCAGCCGGGTTTAAACCCATAGTGACCAGACTTGAGAATCCTGGTCTCAGAAGCCAGGTTTCCATGTACCTTACAGCTTTTATTGGTCATGAATCAACTAAACCTGCATGACATATAAATCTTATGATTCTTAGCAAATATGATTTGTACATGTACTTCAAATTCTGGAATGGTTCGTTATTCTATTTTCATGTTCTATGTTAAACCTCTTCAGTGTGTTTTATGGCAGAATGTTATCTTTATGACATTGTGTAATGAATGTTGATAAAGTGCACATTTAAACAAACATTTTGACATGTGGTTGGTAGTTTTAAATGCCAATATTATGGACTTTTACAGACTCTTATTTACATTGTGTGTTATTGCTCAGTAAAGATAGCACTTGCACACTGTGCATTTATCGATTTAATTCGGCAAATCCCGTATACTGGTAACATAATACATGTATCAGAAAGTTTTTATCATAAACAACAGATAACATTGGAAAACCTTTTATAATACAATGGCTATTGTGATCGTTATTGAGTCGTATCATAGCAACCAGGAAGCAGACGATAACAGTACAACAACAAAAAAAAAAAAACGAATACAACAAAAAACAAAAACAGTGCAGTAGGTTTCTGTTTTATTTACCTCTCAACAACAAGAACTCCACGTCCCAATTTTTGATGATGGATATATATACACATTCAGGGAACATTAACAACTGGATGATATATCCATCATACAAACTGAAGTTGTTAATATCATAAGACAATGGTTGAGGTCAGGTTAAAGAAGGGGATGTGAAATGTTGGTGCAAGATGAGCATAGCAGTTTATACTCACATTATTCTATGTTTTGATTTAGATAATAAGTGTAGTGGAACCTCACTTAAAGGACACCTCACTTAGGAGACCACCTCATATATCAGACCACTTTAAGTCAGTCAGCTAGGTGGTCTTAATAGCGAGGTTCCACTGTAACACCTAGCTAATCAGACCACTGAGTTGGTCAGTTATATTAGCAAGGTTCCACTTTATCACCTCAGTGATCAGACCATGCAGTGTCAGTCAGTTAGGTGGTCTTAAGAGTGAGGTTCAACTGTAACACCTTGCTGTGAGTCAATCAGCTAAGTGGTCTTAGTAGTGAGGTTTCACTGTAATACCTAGCTAATCACAACACTGAGTCAGTTAGGTGGTCTTAATAGTGAGGTTCCACTGTAACACCTCACTTATCAGACCACTTTGGGTCGGTCAGGTGGTCTTAATAGTGAGGGTCCACTGCAAAACCTAGCTAATTAGACCACTGTGAGTCAGTCATTTAGGTGGTCTTAATAACAAGGCTCCAATGTAATTCAATATACATGTATTGTTTTGTGTTACCCAGAGACTTTCACACCTCACTGGACCATGTCAGTTTTCTGACATTTTGTTTTTTAGCCCCGTAAAGGAGAGTATTGTGACCAATGACAGATGGGGGACAGACACGATGTGTAAACATGGAGGTGTGATGACATGTACCGACAGATATAATCCTGGTAAGTCTAAGAGTGTGTTCGATTCACCACGAGACAACTGTTCTGGTACAGTCTCGGAAAAGGTTGCAATCAAACCTGGACAGGAATTTTGTAAGTATATGGTTAAAATGCCAAAAATGTATTTGACATTTTCCTCCTGCACATTTGTGCTTCAGCACCCCTTATACAGTTGCGAAATAAATGTCACAGGGACATTTATAAACACTTCTGCAGTTACTGTCATTGACTTTTCTACCTCCCACCATGTTTGTGATGTCACTGTTCCAGCTGCACCTTCTTTTTGGCTGGCTCAGTTAGATCCTGTCCAGGACAGTGTTTCAGAGCATTTGATTGGTGTTCCATTGATCTGTTTGAAATGTCCTGGACAGTGAAATGAACGTGCTATGTTATTATACAGTTATTGCACTATTTTTGCTCTCACTCTCAGTCACTATTGTTTTTGTACTCCATAAATTCTCATATCCAAAATATGCCAGTAATTGTTTTATTACACTTCACTTTAACACACCATATACCATTTAAAGATCGAAATATGGTAAGTTCTATTGATCCTTCTGCTTTGTCTGTGTCCATATTCTATACAATCATAGAAGTCGGCACTGAATAAATACTTTTTTTGATTGGCTAAAAATGTTTTTTGAGGTCAGAGAATTTTTTCCCATTAAAAATAGAAAAAAACAGTTCAATATGATAAATTAACCAGTTTATAGTGCGATTTCATTTTAAATGGTAGAACATGTGACCGTCTCTGGACCAATGAAAATACAGAATAAAAACAAAAATGTAATGAAATGTATTATTACATGACCGTCTTCTATCCTCTAGATGCTGATTGGCTTGTTTTATACTTTCTGTTATTGCTCAGTCAAACAACTTAGTAAATTATGGGATATAATGACATCATAGCTAGGAATATGACATCTGTTATGTCTGATCCATAATGATTCAAGTTTCTCTAAATCATGCCCTGCTAAAAAGCTCTGACTGACTCCAAAAATTTCAGGGAGTTTTGCCATTTATTTTGTTAATGTTTGTTTTTTCAGCTTATCAAAAATTCAAAAATTTATAAATTTAATAACTGTACATTTTAGGAAAGTTACAGAAAAAGAAGTTTGAGAATTGCTTCACCATTAGTCGAAGTAGCTGGGGATTTCGTAGAGATATAACCTTGGACAATTTTTTGTCTATAGAGGAGATTTTAGACCAGCTGATATCCACAGTCAGGTAAAACTTGAAAAAAAAATTACAATCAAGCAACAGGGCGCCCCACCACAAAAATCCTCAAAACAATATATGTGAAGAAAAAACATTTCAGAAACAAACAGTTTTATGAGAATTGTACATGTTGTGGGACAGACTTATTTATACTGATGATAAATTACATTAATGCATGACATTTTTCCTGGTGAATACTGTGAATTGGTATATTTTGGTGTTGTTTAAGTTTGGCCACATTTTTCCTGGTGAATACTGTGAATTGGTATATATTGGTGTTGTTTAAGTTTGGCCACATTTTTCCTGGTGAATACTGTGAATTGGTATATATTGGTGTTGTTTAAGTTTGGCCACATTTTTCCTGGTGAATACTGTGAATTGGTATATATTGGTGTTGTTTAAGTTTGGTCACATTTTTCCTGGTGAATACTGTGAATTGGTATATATTGGTGTTGTTTAAGTTTGGCCACATTTTTCCTGGTGAATACTGTGAATTGGTGTTGTTTAAGTTTGGCCACATTTTTCCTGGTGAATACTGTGAATTGGTATATTTTGGTGTTGTTTAAGTTTGGCCACATTTTCCCTGGTGAATACTGTGAATTGGTATATATTGGTGTTGTTTAAGTTTGGCCACATTTTTCCTGGTGAATACTGTGAATTGGTATATTTTGGTGTTGTTTAAGTTTGGCCACATTTTTCCTGGTGAATACCGTAAATTGGTATATTTTGGTGTTGTTTAAGTTTGGCCACATTTTTCCTGGTGAATACTGTGAATTGGTATATATTGGTGTTGTTTAAGTTTGGCCACATTTTTCCTGGTGAATACTGTGAATTGGTATATATTGGTGTTGTTTAAGTTTGGCCACATTTTCCTGGTGAATACTGTGAATTGGTATATTTTGGTGTTGTTTAAGTTTGGCCACATTTTCCCTGGTGAATACTGTGAATTGGTATATATTGGTGTTGTTTAAGTTTGGCCACATTTTTCCTGGTGAATACCGTAAATTGGTATATTTTGGTGTAGCTAAAATTTGGCCACTTTGGTCATAAATTGAAGGATTATTTTTTGGTCAGTTCAGTTTTGGCCATTTATGTTAATATCGTGTTTAAATTTGGCCTACCATCAGATCTCAGTCTGAGTCGAACATTCCAGGTGTTTGAAATATCAGAATATTGAAAAGAGGCGGTACAATAATTAGAATGGATGTGTCACATGGTACTTATCAATAAGATTAACATCCACACAGTGTTATTCTAAGAAAAGAAACTTGTTTGTTAATCTAAAAAACACTAAAATATTTTTAAAAAGTACCGGTAACATTGAAACATTGTGTTCATATTTTGGACAGTTTAATTTTGGCCATTTTAATAGTGTGGCCAACTTAGCCAAAATTAAACAATGGCCAACAGCCATAATTTTGCAAAATTTTCAGAAATGTATATCTATATATGATGTAGGATACAATTGGTATTGTATTTAATGAATTTTGTACTTATTTATAGAAATTTTGTATATTTTATAAATTAAGTGGATTTTACAAATTTGCTAAATTTTGAGTTATGACAATTTTACACTTACAGGTAAGTCTAGTACAATGGTCTCCTGAGCTATGTTATCTCAAGATAATGTATCTTTCTTAAAATAATATCTAAAAACTAGGACCTGGATTATGTTAAAATATCTGGATTTTAATCAGTTGAAATCATGTCCAAAAATCTGTATTACAAATCACTTAAAATATGTCTAAAAACTGGGACCAGGATTATATGTATGAGAGCTCCGATTATGTTATGTATTGTTATAAATACGATGTATATTCATTACAGTTGCGGTGGTAACGTGTTGATAGACATCGGACCAACGGCATACGGAAAAATTCCACCGATATTTGAAGAACGCCTTGTTCAACTTGGAAAGTGGTTGACAGTGAATGGAGAAGGCATTTACAATACAAAACCATGGGTTTATCAGAATGATACTGTTACTTCAAATGTATGGTGAGTTGGTTTGGTAATTTCAAATGTAAAATGGTCTTTACAATTAAACAAGAATCTATATTCAGTTTATGTGGAAATTTTCGCCCATGGTCATTTTTTCATCTTTTTATGACAGAAAGCATATTCAAAATGCTTTAAATTTGCCCTTAACCACCATAGCTCATGGATGGCATGCATTTCCATGCTGTAATTGTGTAGCTTGCAAATGTTGCTTTCATTTTTAATTTGCCCTCTGATATAAGGGCGAAAAAGGCAAATATTAAATGGAAGTGAAAATGGGGCCCTTTTTATGAAAGGTCGTAAGTCTTAAATCCTCAGTATTAGTCCTAATTGTCATGGGACTGGCCAATCAGCGATGTGTTGCCATGGTAGTTAGGACTAAAAGTTAGGATTTAGGACTTATGACCGTTTGTAAAATGGGCCTCAGGTATGTACATTATTTTAATACAACAAGTTTTGTCTGTGGGGTTCATGGCTTCCCAAAAAAGGTTCCAGATAATTTAAAACTAATGTACTATAAATATATACAGTGTATATGTATGTTTACAAGAGAAAGAGAAGAGACGCAAATGGAAGTAAATCAAAAGGTCATTTGTGGTCAGCTGGTATATACACAATGATCAACAAATCCCTCATCCCATGGGTCAGTCTTATTAGCTCACCTGAGCCTAAGGCTCAAGTGAGCTATTGTGATCACTCCCTGTCCGTCATCCAGCGTCCATCCGTAAACTTTTCATATTTTCGACATCTTCTCTGGAACCACTGAAGGGATTTTGAAGAAACTTGACAGGCAGCAAGTGCTCAAGGTCCTTTACCAATTTGTAGTTTTCAGTCAGACTGGCCCAGGGGTGGATCCAGGGCGGGGCAGAATAGGTCCCAAAAGTTACCCCTCTTTAAAAATCTTTTTCTCCAGAACCGCTGCTTGAATTGAAAAATGGATTGTTTCTGAGTGATCTACATGGATGTATGATTCAAGTCTGTAATTTTCATAAAAATTGGTATATTAATTTTTGATGCGTTTTTTAGGTCTTTTCAGACTTTGTCCTTTTCATTTATTTATTCATTCATTTATTGTGTTTTACATGTAATTAGGTGAAGAAATGTTTTTTTGCAAGGATTTTGCCAAAATTTAATTTCTAGATTTTTTTGGGGGGGATTTCTTAGAACAGCAATATCTATGTTTCTTGGTCAGATCAGCCTACATGTACATATTCTTCTTGGTCTTCTTTCCA
The DNA here is from genome assembly GCA_030159075.1 of Atrina japonica. Taxonomy (NCBI): domain Eukaryota; kingdom Metazoa; phylum Mollusca; class Bivalvia; order Pterioida; family Pinnidae; genus Atrina; species Atrina japonica. The sequence goes on along the minus strand of BROG01000037.1, from coordinate 1,658,232 downwards.
CATTTGTAGATGGTTCTCAGGTGAGCGATTGATACCGTCTTGGGCCTCTCGTTTACAGTTTCTGTTAAGGCTTACTTATATACTTATCATAAATTTGTACAATGTTTGTTTGTTATACACCTGAACTAAGAAAGGAATTTTTTGTAAAATTTTATCTCATCTGAAGTTAAGAGATGCTTCTTGCACATGCATCTACCAAGTTTGAAGAAAACTGGGCCTGGCAAAAATAAAAACAAAACTTATGAATTTTTGTTAAATCTATATATAGCTAAAAATTTTCGAATCTTTTGTTGCCAGGCCCTGGTCGAGTGTTTTTTAGAAGAAATTTAAAATGTTCATAAAAAAAATCATGCTGTGTGTTAACTTAACACATGTTGCACATTGATAGATTTAGATTGCTTCATCATTTTATGGGCAAAATATTATTGTTGTGATGTTAAACTCTAATAAAACAAATAAAGGTAACAGTAATAGTAATCATTACCCTGAAGACTTTCTTTTTCTTTCCAGGTACACCCAATCAAAATTAGATAAAAGCTTTGTATATGCTTTCCTGCAGAAGTGGCCACAAGATGGGTTATTGAAATTAGGTGCCGCAAATCCATCCAACAGTACACGTGTGTTCCTACTTGGGTATCTGAATACAATAGAATGGGAGAAAAGTTCAGCAGGAATGGTCATCAAAATCCCAGCCATCCCATACAGCTTGATGCCTTGTCACTGGGCTTGGACATTCCGAATTATAAATCTGGCCAACTAACGCTAATCATCTTGGCCTCTTATTTAGATGGGGGTCTGGTCAATTTATCTCAAATCAAATTTGTCCCAAGTTTTTTGCTGATTTGTCCCACTTTTGGTCAGTTTGTCCCAACTTTTATTTTGTCAATTGTCCCAAATCCAATTTGTCCCATCTTTTAAAAAAATGTTTTTACATTGTTTGTTCCAACTTTTTTCTTTATTGTTTGGAAATTTCCAACTTTTTTGTTTCTTATTTATTGTAATTACATGGAGAGTAGACATAATTTGAAAGTTACTGGGAATTTTGGTCAATTTGTCCCATCTTTGTTATAAATGTTTATACATGATACATTTAATTTGTATTAATAAGTTACATGTACATTTGTTGTCAATATTATATTTCCAGTGTGAAACCTGCTGTAAAATCAAATATTTTTGATGATGTTAAATGTTAATTTAGAAAATTTGTCTTATTTTACTAAATATTTAGAAAAAAAAATATTGCAAGAACCAGTGAACCTGTATGCACAATTAATTATTACTAGACATAACAATGATTAATCATTAAATTAACATATTTAAACAAAAAGTTTTTCATTTTTAAACTATTGTATCTTAAAAAGAACAACAGTGGATAACAATTATATAAAACATGTTTGCACAATTAATTATTACTAGACATAACAATGATTAACCATTAAATTAACATATTTAACCAAAAAGTTTTACATTTTAACTATTGTATCTTAAAAAGAACAACAGTGGATAACAATTATATAAAAAATACATCAAATTCTATATGGAAACAGTTTAATCAAATGCTAAACATTGCTGCTTTAGACTTTCTGAACCTCGCCTAATTATTCTTTCTTAAATGTTCACATGCACACTGCATAATTCATTTGTATATATAGATATGGGCTAGATTTTAAAGAGACAATTTACTTAGCGAACAAACAGGACCATGGCTTATCAAAATCGTCACGAAATGCATTATATTGATGTGAAAAAGACATTGAAATGATCATAAATAATAAATCACTCTTTATGAAAATTTCGTTGAATTTCAATAAGTCTTTTTCAAGATTTCCATCATGTCATAGTTTGTCATATTAGAGAGCCGCTGCACAGAAAAATGTGACGTGCATCATTTCCTGTTATGGCGTTAATCCTATAGATGACAAGAAATATGGATGACATAGAATAGAATTAAGATTAAGTCAATCAGATCTGAAAAGCAGTTTACAGGAAAAGCATGACACGTACATGCCATTTGTACAAGAAAGAATATTTAGCTTATTAATATTTTTTTTCTCTCTTGAATTAACTGAAATATGATATCATTGAATGTCATTAATGTGAACACAATGAAACCAGATGTTATCAAGGCCACGTTTGTGTTGATGTCACGTGATCGGAGTACAAGTTATATTCCAACAAAACTGAACGGAATGGAACAACTAGGAAAATGCCTATTTGATCAATTACATTGTACAAGGTTCAGTCTAGCAAACAATTTGATAGAAGTGAATGTACTTTCTTAACAGGTGAAAAAGACAATTTCATGTTGTGGTCACAATTGCCTGTTGTGTCTAATTACCAAATGCATCTAACAACATATGTTGCTCACCATTTTAGGTCAATAAGCCATTATGATTAGGCTTTGTCAGTCTTCTGTGTGTTTGCTGTTTGAGCTTATTCTCAAAATCTTCTCATTTTTCTCGAGAATGTTGAAGCCGCATATTCAGTAAGTCTGTCAAAATATTGAATATGTACTTTAATATCCCTCCCCCCCCCCCAAAAAAATAAAATAAAAATCAACCTTTAGATGAGATCAGGCTTAAGTGCCATATGGATTTAAGGACATGAAATCCAATGTTAGCGTCTGAAAAGTAACAGGGTTAAGAAATTTACAAAGTAAGAAAATTAAAAATGTAATGAAAATTAATGTGGAATCCTATTTGCTCTCAGCCAATTTCATTAAATATATTCTTAAATATGTGAGTGTAGCTTGGGTGAGGAAATATGACTCATGGTTGTAGTGAAGAATTAACTTGGTGTAATCTTTTGCTTCTAGATGGTTGTACTTAGTAGGCTATAAGTAGTTTACAAAGACATTCAACTTGTTGTAACACAAGTAAAATAATAAGACATTCAAGACGTTTATTTTAACTTTGTTGTAACACGAGTAGTTTACGGGGACATTCAAAAGCATTTATTTTAATTTTACTGTAGCACATGTAGTTTTTATGGGGACCTTCTAGACGTTTATTTTAATTTTACTGTAGCACATGTAGTTTATGGGGACCTTCTAGACATTTATTTTAATTTTACTGTAGCACATGTAGTTTTACGTGAACAGTCATGAACATTTATTTTAATTTTATTGTGATAATGTGTGGTTGACCTTTGTTGAAAACGAGTAGACTACTGTTTACTAATTATACATACATGACATGTATCATTTTCAAGTCCCCTAAAACAGCCTTCGAGTTCATCTATATTATTTACTACGCATTGGCTAATCTAGTTCATTGTAATAGCTGGAACATTAATTGACATTTAACTCAACCCCTGAATTCGCATTTGGACTTGCCCATTTCAAAGAATGGTTAAGTTCACTGTCAGAATTCAGGGCTGTTTGATTTAGAATCAAAATTTCAGTATGGTTTTACTTGTTCACTCCTGAATTATGACAGTAGACTTTACTATATATTGATTAAAAACTGATCTCTCACCACTCCAGTTTTCTGATATATAGCAACACTGTAGGAAGCAAATTGAAAGTGGGGGGGGGCTAAACCAACTTAAAACACGCACACGCCAGAAACATCTAGGCGGTAAGCCTTAATTTTCAACACCCATTTCTATCTTTGCCAAAAAAGTGGGGGGCTAAGCCCCCCAGTTCCGACGCCTATGTATAGAGTAGCTAACGCAATCAGCTATGGGGTCATGTGCAGATGACCTCTCAATGGTGTGTAATTTTTGACTAATGGAAATGTGATTTACAAAACTGAGTGACAAAGAGATGTTATTTATTTTATAAAAACATCAGTCCACAAGGTTATGAAATGATTCCAAGATTACGAAAATAATTCTATACTTCTGTGTGCTAAGTTTTGTTTATAATTTTCAAATGTTTCTCTTTCAAGTCTTTGCCATTAGATCACTTACAAGATTGTGTAATTTGCTTTTTCATTGGTAAAAAAAAAACAACACACCTACATGGTCATCCACACCTGACCCCATAGCAGATTGCATTAGATCCTATATACACCACATATCAGAAAATGGGAGTGATTAGAGATTGGTTTTAGTTAGATTGGTTCTAATCACCAGTCACATTTTATAGCTTATCTACATTTTGGGATTTTATCCTCCCAGGATAATCAGTGGAGATTTTGTGTTTGGTCAGAAATGGCCTCCTTCATGGGCATAATAGTGTTTGTCTAATTACACATCGTGGTCGATTGATGAGAACTTGCACTTTGCACCATGGAGTCTCTCACTTCTGGTCAGCGCAGGTTCGAGCTCTGCTGGAACCTAAGTTGATTTTTATGAGAAAGTTTGCTAGTTTACTTGCAGAAGGCTAGTTATCTCTTCCCAGGTACATTTTAACAGGGTTCTCTTCATCAGCATTAAAAACTGGCCGCCACCATATAAATGAAAAATGTTTGAGTGCGGCATAAAACGCTATTGAAAATTCAAATCCCAACACATCTTGCCATTTACTTGGATGTTAATATATAGTTGTATAAGATTTTTATATATTATATATGTAGGCCTACTAATGTAAAACTTAAGCCTGTAAGGCTATTAAAATATTTTATCATACGTATATTTTGTTTTTTTTTCATGAAAAAATATACATTTCTACCCGTAATAGTGTTTACGTTTGTTTGTCTGAATTTTGAGGATATTCTTTTTATTTTACCATATGTTAGCCCTTTTCATGTCTATAATCCCTGCGGTATACTATAACTTGTTTAAAAATTAATATACAAAACACAGAAAATGTTAATCTAATTACCTGGGCTTGGGGACGATGATTATTCAATTATAGTTACCCATCTGTACTGTAAAAAGTTTTTATATTTATACCTGGTTATTCACCTGGTCTGGCAATACGGTTGAGGGATTTAACATGCATAAATGACCTTTTGTACTGAAGAATTGGTGGCTATATGCAGGTTTGGTGTAATAATGGGGGAAATATAGGGGATGGAATTTTTTTTTTGAGAAATGGTAGCGATATGCAAGTTTGGTGTTACAATGGCACTCAGTAGGTCAATAGTCGTGTATCCATGTACATGTATATGATCATACCTGCTTGCCAGTTATAGTACACATAAGCATTTAACATATTGATGTCCTTGTAAGAAATTCTTTGCTACACATTTTCATACTACATGTTTCTTCTACTTGAGAGATTTGATAAATTGAAATTGATAAAGGGAGAGAACTTTGACTCATCTTGGTAAAAAGAGGCTTCTCCTTAGCTTCAGTTGCTTGGCTTAGAATTTCGCCTTGACTACTTTTCTGACTCAGTTTACCTGTTAATGATTCATCTGCCACAGTAAGGGGGTCCAGGTTGGGCTACATGTAAACCCAGTAAAAGTTGCTGTGTTGGAATGAGAAGTGACTATCATGCAACTTCAGAAGGAGACTACCGGTAAAACTCTGGGTTCTGTACCTTATGCACATTCATTTCTGTGCAGGTGTCATTTTACTCAACCTGCTAAACAAAATCTCCCTAAGGTGTTGAGTCGGTGTCAGTTTAGAGACATTTATGTCGGGAATTACAGAAGTTTGTCATGTGACATGGCACGATTCTTGACATAAAGTTAGTTCATGAGTTTGCATTCATCCATTTTTGTATAATCAAAAGATTTTAAGTAACAGCACACAAAAAGTCATCGCTGGAGGCAATCATGTTTCCTTTCTATCCTGAGCTCAACTGACTTAGATAACAATTTATCTGCCAAGCAGAAGGCATTCATATTGACAAGCATTCAGTGGTTAATTAAGCTATTTAGAGCAAGTTGTGCACTGGCCATTTTTCATCAATAGCTATTGACATCTCCATAAAAGTGAGAAAAAAACTGGGTGTTAACAAATGAATTTTTTAATTACCGTATTTGACCCATTTACCACCCATGTCCCTTTCAGCACACCTCCCCTTTTTTTTTTTTTTTTTTAGATATGATCAAGAATCTTTTTAGCTGGTTGACATTCAGATGTGAATTTGAAAAACTGAAAGTAACAGTTTTATGAGTAGCCATCTAGCAACAGAAGAATGTCAAAAGTTTTCCTCAGTAATAACTGCACCAACTTTACCACTTACAAAAAATCAACGTTTTACATCAATATGACTTTTAATTGATTCCATTAAGCGTCCAACTCTTTTCCCTGATTTTTGTAGTGCCCTGGGCACTTAATGGGTCGAATACGGTGTATCAAATAATTTTATCTGTATACACTCCAATATCACAAAATAGAAACAAACAAAATATGCACATATTTATTAGAATATAAATTATATCTTATTTTCTACAAGATATTTACATATTCATCATTAATATAACAAAGGCTACTTCATCAACACTATGACATATAAAACATTTAGTAAAACTTAATATTAGATAAATACAACAAGTCTTAAGCATACTTTTGTATCTCCATTTATAGGTAAGTCAACATTCACACAAGGTCTGGTCCACTTGCTCAATACACTCGTTACTTGTGTTTAAGAAATTTAAACATTTGTTACTACTGTCTGAGAATTTTAAACACTCATTACTCGTGTCTGAGAATTTTAAACACTCATTACTCGTGTCTGAGAATTTTAAACACTCATTACTTGTGGCTGAAAATTTAAAATACCCCTTACTCATGGCTGAAAATTTTAAACACTCATTACTTATGGATGAGAACTAAAAACACTCATTACTCATGGCTGAGAATTTAAAATGCTCATTACTCATGGCTGAGAACTTAAAACATTCATTACTCATGGCTGAGAATTTAAAACACTCATTACTGAGAATTTTACTTGACTCTGGTTAATACTGAAATCTGTTTAGATGACCAGGCTTTGTTATGAATATTCTTAGACATAAGGATATTCCCAGGTTTTTGAGCTAGTGTAACTTCGGCACTTTTGGTGTTTTTATAAAAATAGCTAAGGGAAGATTGGTCTTTCCAACTGATCACTATTGTTGTACAAAAAGTATCAATCACTATTGATTTTCATTTACTTGGACATGGTGGAAAAATCAATGTTTGTTTTATTAATCAAAAGCAATTTTGATATGAATGTCTAAAAAAAGGTCTAAAATATTTTTGAAACTTTATTTCATTTATCATTTAAAGCCACATTCTGGGGAGTAATGTTCATAAATAAACTTTTCTGTACTCACTTAATGCGTATTTGCATTTACTCTCATAATATTTTTTTACGTTCTTTTCCAATTAGTTAATTAATGGTGGGAAACACATAGATCTATTTATGATATGACACGAAATTGGAAATGAGGCTGCAAGAAAATAGTAATAAACTTTTCATGATAGCGAGTTACGACAGCAACATCTTATTGAATGCGATGATTGCTAATATCTGGTCGGATTTCAAATTCAGCGCAGACCTTAAAAAGGCATGTTCTTTCCCAAATGTAATCATCTTGTGCTACTTCGCATGCTGCCGTTTCCTTCACTTCATTCCTTGTGTCACTTCAGGTTTTTTTCGAGAGGTGTTTTTGTTTTGGTCACCATTTTCCTGTATGGTAACTACGACAGATGTAAAATATTTGGATCTCGTGATGAGGTGAAGTGAAGCATAATGGAAATTATAGTTTAATGTAATTTACTGCGTCCCCCAGAAAGACAGCTTGAATGTAGTTTTATTTAGGAGGATTAATTTCTAAAGGGTAAATTAGGCTACTATGTCAATGAATTCAACCAAAACAAAAAGACAACAGATTCATGAACTATTGCTTCTATTATTTTTTTTTTGTCCAACTGCAAGATGACATTTGTGGGGATTATTTGTAGCATAAAAGAAATATTTCATATCAAAATCAAGAGAAATATCTTTGAAATAAAATACATAAGCCTTCACATCCACGTGGTTACCATAGTGACATTGCGGTGTTAGGCGGTCATGTGGTGACACTCCACAATGACTAGGGTACAACTTTGCACACTCATATACCAAAGTGAATTCAAGAATGCCTATGGAATTCCCCATAATAACTTTAAAATACATCATTTTTTTGTTCATTTTTGTTGGTTAGGAGTGGTTTTGTAAAGAAAATGTAAAAAATTACTATAACATCCCGAATATTACAATAATGTCCCCTGAATGTGGCTTTAATTAAAAACTGGTCACCACCATATTACTGGAAAATTGTCGGGTGTGGTGTAAAACACAGCTTACATATTATAACTTTGTATGAATCATATTGTGAAATAGCTCAGCCATCTTAACTCATTCACCCCTAAAGACACAATTAGACTGCCCAAAGTCATTGATTTACAGAAGAGTCCATTGTTTTTCAGGGGTTGATGAGTTAACATTGAAACACATCAGATTGACATGGAATGAAAACAAAAATTAAACTTAAACTCAAAAGATGACTGGAACTATAAAGATACTTCATAAGTCTAATGTTGCCATAGTAACTAAATAGTATATACAGTGAAACCTGCTTAAGCGACCAGTAGTAATATTTGTGTACAATTTAACCTCTATATAAAAATCAACTCCCTAAGGAAGTTGATATATACAAGTTTCACTGTATTAAAAAGAAACATGAACTTTGGGTTCAAGAAAGTACATTATTGCAATTTTTTCATTATGTTATCACTACATATAATATCAAATATCATCAGAAACTCCAACACACATTGTATAGTTCAGATAGTCACAGCTACTCAAAGTCAGTGCAATGATGTGAAGTTTCTAACTTAATTTTGACAAGATATTAACAAAAATCATTGTTTTGTCCTGACCACAAAGAAACTACAATGATTATTTCAATTCATAAAACAAAATAAATTGAAAACAGAGAAGATTGCTGAAGAAAGAAATTATATACCCACAATGCACCACCACTTCCTTTCACTGCCTGAATGTCTAATTCACACTTTTATAGATTGCACGAAGGTTGTTATAAAATCCAGACTTTGGGCCACCCAACATAAAACTTGAGTGTAACTCTTGTCCGAGAAATTTACTCAACTTTTGCTAATCTTGATATCTGATTGGTTAAGCTGGCTTGATTCAGAAAACTTTTCAGTTAAATGACACCAGGCAAATTTAAAATTAAATTCAGATGCTGTAGTAAAATCCATATAACCTGGCAAGGTGGAGTCTCATAGACCCTTTCCTGAACCGGGCAAGTTTAAAATTAAGGTAAATAAAGCATAACAAACTTTCAATTACACTGGAAAGAATAATCGTTCCCACTTGTCACCATAACTACAAGTATCCAGTGAGGAATAAAATGTTTTTCCTGTGAAGCTTGTCATAACCGAAAAGTGAGTAGAATCATCCGTATGATAATCAATAGGTTACTCCGCCCCACCAAGTTATGTGAATCGGACTAATGTAAATACTACAATCGAAAATAAATGAAGCCGTGATGCTAAAGTCGAAAATAGATACACATCTACAAGTTATGTATGCATCTCATGTTGGCTATACAGTAGAAACTGTCTTGAGAGACCTCGCTTCAAAGACCACCTGTCTTTTGAGACTACAGTTTGAAAACCATTCAGCTAAATATTTCTGTAAATAAATCCTCTTTTGAGAAACCATCTGTTTTGACAGACCACATTTCTGTGGCAGAAAGAGTGGTCTCTCACAGCAGGAACCATTGTATTTTGTATAAGGTTCAAATATTGTTATCTGTACAGTACAAATAGGTACAATCAATGTCACAGCAACGTCTTTTTTACATTGGGGGTGGGGGTGGGGGTGGTGGCGGCGGTGGTGGCGGAGGAGGTGGTGGGGGTGGAGGCAGAGATGAAATATCTGCTGATGGAGCCGGTGGAGGTGGTATGGTGTTGGAGGATGTAGATGTTGCTGGTCCAGATGACGGCAATGTTGCACCAGTGTCCGCTTCTGTAATATAAATGAAAAACATTGTTATTTGTAAACAAAGTCGTAGATAAATCAAAAAATAGTTTTGAATTACAACAAAAAGGATTTTGTGTATATATGAAGATTAAAACAGTTTTATTAGAGTTCTTATCAAGCAAAACTTGTTACATTTACCTGAAATTGGTCAAATATTGAATTCTGAATGACACGTCACATGTAGCTAGTGGAACAGATTCTGAATAATTGTTTCAATATGTATCTTAATTAACAAACATGAATGTAGGAAATTCAAACATTAAAAAATAACTTAATGGTCAGAAGGTATGACCCCCCCCCCCCCAAAAAAAAGCAAAAAAAAAGCAAGAAGCCCAAATACGTAGCTGGCCCAGTTGATTAAAAAAAATTGAACAAATGGCTAAAGTTTCTCCACCAGTAACATGCAGTACACTTTATATGATATCTACACTTTACAGCAGAGCATACTATGGCCACTAGACAAAGTTTTTAACATCTTAACCTGTTGTTTATTTTTTGTTATGATAGCTATCCATGCTAAATGTAGAAGAAAAAAAGCTCTAATGTTTATCCACTATAATGACAGCCATTTATGTTGCTTTAAAATGAAATAACAATTTTGCAACCATCTTCTGTTTAGTAATTGTAATGAGATCAATATCTGTTGCTTTTGAGCTGATGACAAAGTCTTACTGACACTACTATCTACTGTTATGGTTGCCATTTATGCTACTTAAAGCTGACACAACAATTTATACACATCTACTGTATAGTTATTGTTATGATAGCAATCTCCGTTGATTTTGAGCTCACGACAAAGTCCTACTGAAACTTAAATTAAAGCACATCATGTTCATCTACTATAAAAGACCTTTTCACGATAACTGCATTCCTACAAATTTCACCTGTGCACAAACAATTCCAGACAGCATCAAGGAGTTTCATGCCCAAGATAAATCGTACAATGTGTATGCTTTGTATTTCATTTGGTATGATTTGTTTTTGGTATTAAATTCCTTGATGCTATCCGGAAGTTTTTGTGGGTAGGTGACAGTTATTGTGAAAAGGCCTATGACAGCCATTTATGTTTCTTAAAGCTGACACTACAATTTGCACACAACTGTTTAGTTATTGCTATGATAGCAATCTCTGTTGTTTTAAGCTGACTACAAAGTCCTTCTGACACTAATGATGTCCTTAAAGCTGACATTACAATTAGTACACATCTATTGTGTATAATCTATGTTGCTTAAAGCTGATGAAAAAGTGATAATTACTCTAAAAGTGTACATATATCTACTGATTTTCTTCTGTTATGATGAATGAAAAAGTGTTAATGATGCTGAAAGTTTTAGTACACATCTAGTTTAAGTAAATTAATCAACAATACAAAAAAAAATTACAACATAATATCTATTTAAATGGTAGGACAGAATTCATGAATATGATAAGAAAATTCAAGTAAATTTTTCCTAAAACAAACTCTGTATAAAAGCCACCTGTATTAAATAACCACATGTCAAAATACCAAATACTACTACAGTTAAACTTGTCTTTAGAGACCACTCTTATAAAGACCACCTGCCTTCTGAGCTTAACAGGGCCTCCGTGGCCAAGTGGTTAGAGCATCGCGCTTTAAATTATGAAGTCTCTCACTTCCTGTCAGCGCTGGAACCTAAGCTGATTTTTGTAAGAAAGTTTGCCTTTTCTCTTGTGGAAGGCCCGTGGTCTCTTCCCGGGTACATTGTAACCAGGTTCTCTCCCTCCCACCATTAAAAGCTGCCACCATATAACCGAAAAATTGTTCAGTGTGGCATAAAACAACATTCAAAATTAAAAACTTCTGAGCTTATCCTAGTTATGTGTTAAGTTTATTTATAGATAATTTATGTTTGTTTGACCCTGGCAAATTAGAACATTTAAGGCACATTCCGGGGAGTAATGTTCATCAATAAACTTTTCTGTACTCAATGCGTATTTGCATTTACTTTCGTCATACTTTTAAAGTTCTATTACAACAAATTAGTTAATAAATCACTGGAAACACCCAACACATTGATCTATTTATAAACTTTTAAACTAATATGATAGTGACACGAAATAAAAAACGAGACTGCTTGAAAATAAAAACAAATTCTTCTTGATGGCAGATTCCAACAGTAACGTCTGATCAAGTGTGAGGACTCCAATTTCTCATCTGATTTCAAATTCAGATCAGACCTTAAAGTTCGTTTTCTGACGTGTTCTTTCTCAAGTGTAATCATTTTATGCTCTTTTGCATACTTCTGTTTCCTGCGTTTTTTTCCATGTCACTTCAGGTTTTTCTCAGATGTTTTTGTTTTGGTCGCCATATAATTGTATGGTAAACGCAATGGACGTGATATGTTTGGATGTCATGAATATGGCTAGATAAGGCGAAGCAAAGCATAACACAAGTTAGATTTTAGAGTGATATACTGCGAAAACTGTCCCGTAGAAGGACAGCTCGAATATTGTTTTATTTAGCAGGATTAATAATATCTAGTGGGTAAATTATATCGAGGAATTCTACCTAGGAATCAACAAGAATCAACAAGAAGATAAATAAAAAATTAATTAACTATTTCTTCTATTTTTATTTTTGTCCAACTGCAAGAATATTTTTTGGGGATTAATTGTAAATAAACAGAAATATCTCAAAAAAAAAGAAGAGAAATATACGTGAAATAAAGTATGTTAGCATTCACATCCATCACGGTTACCATACAGTGATATTGCTTCTTGATCGCTGGTCAGTTGTTGGCGGTCACATGGTGACCCGCTACAATAACTAGGGTGAAATTTGTATGTTTGTATACCAAAGGAAACTTAAGAATTACCACCGAATTCCTCTAATAACTCCAAATACATTGAGTTTTTGAAAAAAAAATTATTTCCCTTGGTTAGGAAAGGATTTCTATAGATAATGTCAAAAATTACAATAATTTCCCCGGAATGTGACTTTAAATGAATTACTGAGAGCAAGCCTATACTTTTAATATGATGCTGTTATTAATAGTATAAAGTGGAACCTGTCTTGAAAGACCTCTTGTAAAAGATCATCTGTCTTCTGAGATCACATTCTGAAAACCACTACATTAACTTATCAACCCCTAAAGTCACATTTGGACTTGCCCATATCAAAGAATGGTTTAAGTCCATTGTCCAAATTCAGGGGTGTATGATTTAGCATCATAATTTTATAATAAATTACATTCAATATGAACATGTCCACTCCTCAGTTATGACAGTAGACCATACTTTTTATTGATTTGGGTGAGTCTAAATGTGACCACAGGGGCTGATGGGTTACAAAATCCTTTTATTAAAACTTTGTTTGAGAGACCATTTCAGAGACCACATTTCAGTGGCAGATAGGGTTGTCTCTCAAGACAGGTTCCACTGTATTTTTAGACTATCTATGAGTATTTTGAATGTCTTTCTAATAGTCCATCTCACAGCTGCGGACAGATTACATATGCACATACATATACAAGAGAAATTAGTACACAAGAACCACATTCACCTCATGCCAAGCAAAAAATTTTACCTAGTGTTTCTAATCCAGATACTATGATGCTGAGAAAAAATAGTAAGATTAAAAAATGATTACGAAGTACAAAATATGTACAAATTTTATATAGTTTATACATGTTTATCTAGTCCCATCTTCAAACACTGCAACAGATGAGAGTGCTTAACTCAGAAGTGTAAAGTCCTGGTCTAAACCATACTTTACACATCATTAACATAGGTAATCACTACACACTTGGTAAACCAGCCGCATATAGAGTACAAGCCAGCAGTCCTTTGATTAAGACTTGAGACTAAGGTCCTGTTACCACCGGTTATAAGATCTTGCACAGATATGAGTGGATAGGGCACTCCTGTCTCACCCTTGGAGTGGTAAAAATCTGGTTGTCCAATGTGAAGGTTTCTAGAGGATCAGACTTTCAGTTTCTTATCACAACGGTCGAGACACACCCGTGTTTGATTATTATTCTTCCATGCTTCAAACACCTATGTACTGTATGTAAATAAACTTTTTGTCTGCAGCTTTCTAATTACAAAGAAGTCTCATATCATAAAGTTGTATTGTGATGGTATAGAAGGTAGCTTTTCAATACCCTAGGGTTGACAATGAAATCTTTTCGTTAAAAAAAAGAAGGATAAGTCTGTGAATCATGGGTGAAACATTACAGAGCTCTCCCTGTATCAGAATCATGTGAATCATGGGTGAAACATTACAGAATTCTCCCTGTACCTGAATATGTCTGTAGTACAGGTAAAAAAAATTGTTGTTGTACTGTTGTTGAACGTCTCACTCAAGAATATGGAACCGTCACCAAATGCCGGTGAAGAGGTTCAAATTTTGGCCTATGCTCTGCACTTACAGCCATTAAGCAGTGAGGGTTCTTTAACATGCCGACATCTACATGTGACACAGGACCTCTGTTTTTACTGTCTCATCCGAAGGACAGGAAAAGCCAGCCGCCTCCACTAAGGCTTGAACACGCGACCCTAAGACGACTCTCCGTCAAAATTTGTAACACTTCACCTGTATCTCATGATGCCTATATTTCTGTGAAAACTTCCTAGCGGGACTTAAAACAATTAATCAAAATCAAATAAATATTCTATACACTGGCAGAAAGTCTTACACACAAAATTTATAAACGGTAATGACAATACAACAGAATTCATTTTCTCTTTAAACCTGTATCATATGATTAGCATTCTTAATGTTCACTTGTAATTTTTTCATATAATTATCTGTGATAGAATGTAAAAGATCATATACAATGTCACTTCAATTAATCATATTACATGTGTTTGTGGTATTAACAACGAGATAGATTTGTACATGTGAAATTTACGTCAACGCCAGAATCGATCCAAGGCAACAATATTTAGATCAGGTGATATAGTTTTACAGCGCAGAGTGATATTTCATTATTATATCATCACTTCATTGCTGATATTAAAAACAAAAAGTCTTTTTTCTCATTTGGTTGTGCATATGTCACATTTAACGGTTTCCTGAAAACTCTCGAAATAATAGGCTGGGAGCTATACATGCTATATCAACATAAGGACTTTTTAAAAATAACTTAAAGGGGAATTGCCCCATTTTCTCCTTTTTTTACTACTTAGATTGATAGACAATAAAAACAAAGAGATATACACAGGTATAAAAATTCTTAAATTCCTATATATTTTGTAAAAATTGCTTGAGAAACCCAGATTGGCATTTTTTCAATTGCAATTGATTAACTCAATCTTTCTATTTGTAAACACATACCACACTGGACCTGACCTTATTTTCACAAAATATATTGGAATATAAGATTTTTTTTATGCCTGTGTACATCAAGTGCAAGCAGTAAAAGTAGAAAAAAAATCGCAATAAGTTTTCGGTAATCACAGGTAATTCCCCTTTAAGCACCGGCGGTTAAAAGGATTTGTACTGTATTGATGATGTCTTTATTTATTTTAATATTAATTCATTTGATTCTAAGATTACCTGGTTTAGCTGTGGAATCAGAACTGCCTGAAGCTGTTACTCCATCTGAAAATAAAATTGATCTCTAAAGTTTGCTATGAATCATGATGTACGTTCTCGATACATTTAACGTGAACCATTTCCTTTTTAGAAGTAACAGGCTTTAATACAGAGGAGCCTTTATTACAGACACAGTTGTGTTCAAGCTGACGAGGGCCATGCCACCTCACATACTTCCTCAAAGAATTTTAATCACTACCAGAGACCAGAAACACAAAAGGTAAAAAGGGAGGAAAATGATCCCTTTGAAGATTTAAAAAAAAGAAAAATAAAGATTTAACATTGCAGCAAGATTTTGAAAAAAGAGGAATTCCTTCAACTGGGGGAAACTTCTCATCCCAGCACTAAGCTACCCGGATACCCTTACAATCACACCAGAATGGCTCTTACCAGAATGGCCCTTATCTACTACTGTATACACTGAAATTTTTGCCCCAGGTTATTTTCGCCCTTTTATGGCAGTAAAACATATACACCACATCTTAATTTCATCCTTAATATTCATAGTCTCATTGATGACGTGTATCTAAATATATATAAGTGTATATCTGTGCTTCAATTATTTAGCTTGAAAATTTTGTTTTTGTTTTAAATTTGCCGACATCATTTAAGGATGAAAAAAGCGAAAATTAAACGAAAGCAAAAGTTTCCAGGTATACACTACATTCTTTGTTCAAATACACATTGATTTTTACATTTATCATGTCTATATGTTTTCTTGCATTTATCATTTACCATAACTCTATTCTCTGGTAAAGCATAACAATGATTCTATCAACTGGTATTGTCCGATTCACATAAGATGGTGGGGCAGAGTAACCTTTTGATTTTTATATGGCTGATTTTACTCACTTTTCGGTTCTGACAAGCTGCATAGGAAAAACATTTTATTCCTGACTGGATACTCTCTTATGTTTGGTGACAAGAAGGAACGATTACTCTAGTCAGTGTAATTTGAAAGTTATGCTTTATTTCCCTAAAATTTAAACTTGTCCAGGTCAAGAATGGGTTCACAAGACTCCACCCTGCCAGGTTATATGGATTCTACTATAAAATATTACAATGATTCTATACACTGGTAAAACATTACAATGATTCTATCCACTGGTAGAGCATTACAATGATTGTATCCACTGGTAAAGCATTACAATGATTCTATCCACTGGTAAAACATTACAATGATTCTATCCACTGGTAAAGCATTACAATGATTCTATCCACTGGTGAAGCATTACAATGATTCTATCCACTGGTAAAACATTACAATGATTCTATCCACTGGTAAAGCATTACAATGATTCTATCCACTGGTAAAGAAAGCATTACAATGATTCTATCCACTGGTAAAGCATTACAATGATTCTATCCACTGGTAAAGCATTACAATGATTCTATACACTTGTAAAACATTACAATGATTCTATCCACTGGTAAAGCATTACAATGATTGTATCCACTGGTAAAGCATTACAATGATTCTATCCACTGGTAAAGCATTACAATGATTCTATCCACTGGTAAAGAAAGCATTACAATGATTGTATCCACTGGTAAAGCATTACAATGATTCTATACACTGGTAAAGCATTACAATGATTGTATCCACTGGTAAAGCATTACAATGATTATATACACTTTTAAAACATTACAATGATTGTATCCACTGGTAAAGCATTACAATGATTGTATCCACTGGTAAAGCATTACAATGATTCTATACACTTGTAAAACATTACAATGATTCTATCCACTGGTAAAGCATTACAATGATTGTATCCACTGGTAAAGCATTACAATGATTCTATACACTTGTAAAACATTACAATGATTGTATCCACTGGTAAAGCATTACAATGATTGTATCCACTGGTAAAGCATTACAATGATTCTATCCACTGGTAAAGAAAGCATTACAATGATTCTATCCACTGGTAAAGCATTACAATGATTCTATCCACTGGTAAAGCATTATAATGATTCTATACACTTGTAAAACATTACAATGATTCTATCCACTGGTAAAGCATTACAATGATTGTATCCACTGGTAAAGCATTACAATGATTGTATCCACTGGTAAAGCATTACAATGATTCTATCCACTGGTAAAGCATTACAATGATTCTATACACTTTTAAAACATTACAATGATTGTATCCACTGGTAAAGCATTACAATGATTGTATCCACTGGTAAAGCATTACAATGATTCTATACACTTGTAAAACATTACAATGATTATATCCACTGGTAAAGCATTACAATGATTGTATCCACTGGTAAAGCATTACAATGATTCTATACACTTGTAAAACATTACAATGATTCTATCCACTGGTAAAGCATTACAATGAATCCACTGGTAAAGCATTACAATGATTCTATCCACTGGTAAAGCATTTTTGTATCCACTGGTAAAGCATTACAATGATTGTATCCACTGGTAAAACATTACAATGATTCTCTATCCACTGGTAAAGCAGTACAATGATTCTATCCACTAGTAAAACATTACAATGATTGTATCCACTGGTAAAGCATTACAATGATTCTATCCACTGGTAAAGCATTACAATGATTCTATTCATTGGTAAAACATTGCCGATTTGTGATTCTTAACATCCTGTATTTTCAATTAGACAATATTCTTTTTGTTTTTACCTTTCTTCTCTTCTCTTTCTTCAGCCGCAGTTTTGTCAGCTCGGAAGAAAATCCTAGCGCTGCTAAGCGAGTAATTCAGTAAGTCGTACTCCTATAATGAGAACAAAAATTGTTATTTACATATCAATGTTACCAATTATCATAGTACATTTTCTTATTCATGTTATTATCAACCTATTCAATAAAACTATAGAAAATTAATGAAACAATTGTATTTTTTTACCAGTCGATGCATAGATTTATTGACCTAAGAAAAATGACCAATCTCTGACTTCTATCAACATGTAATATAATATGTTACCGTAAAACTTGCATTAAAGGCTGCTTTTGTATAAAGGGCACCTGCCTATAAAGGCCATTCAAACATAACCTTTGTTAATTTCTACATAATGAATAATCCTCTTTATAAAGGCCACCAGTTTGTAATGCAGACATGTTAACTCTACCAATTTTGGCAGTAGTCTACCACCTTTTTGACCAATCTTCCGCCTACTGCTTTGCTGTCTAAAACTTCCGATTTCTTTACATTTCTATCAAAGTACAGTAATTTTTCCGAACACACTTTTTTTCTATTCTGCAAAGATGTATTTCCACAATGGTGAAAAAGGAGGAAAATGGCTCTATTTGTAAGGGTTTAATGGGGATAATAAAGATTTAACATTAATGGACTCTCATTTAGCATTAGGGTAAAGTAATTTCATAAAAGAAAAATTTTCATAGAACATAGTTTGGTATGTTCTAACTTCTATTAAAATAGTATTTCCACATGTAACTTTTTACTCAAATCATATATTCCCCTCCCCATTTTGGGAAATATCTTATGCAATTAACAGGAATTCTTGGTTTAACCTATGTAATTAAAATGAATATTTAACACGTAAGAGATGGGAAATGGTTTTGTGTTTAGAGTTCCTATGCTGTAAATAGTAATATGCAGTTAATGGAATTGACTGTAGTACACACCTGTCTATAGACGTCCAACCTTTTGACTGTTAGCGTCATCGTCTGCTGTAGTTTCTCATCTTGCTTTGTTGACATGGAAGACTGTTGCTTCATCACTTTTTGCTGAAAAAAATGGAAACAAAATGTCTCACATTATCAGAGCAAGAACAAATGCAATAGCAAACTGATGATCTTTTTGTTGACGGACAATCAAACTGTTGACAGTGATTCTTACGTATAACGTCTTGATAAAACAGAATCTACTATCAGACAAATAATTTTACAATAGCCTAGTGTACATCTTTCCCGACTGAGTCATAAAAAATATACCTTTCCTTAACTCACTCGCCCCTAAAAACAATTCTAGACTGACGTACACCATTGATTTTAAGTAGAGTCCATTGCTTTTGAGGTGAACATGAGTTAAAAAAGTCTCGCTGGACACAACATAAGAGATGATAAATGATGTATATGGAGAAGAAATAACATTTTCTGTCAGGTAACATTTTGAAATATGTGAAAATGACTGAATATGTACAAAAGTAACTCCAAGTTGATCTTATTTCAGTGGTTACACTTGGATGGTTGTGGCTATATATTTTGGATTAGTTGATTGGCCTTGTATGATACCATTCTCTTTGGAAAATATACATCTACTTTTTGAAACTGGAGCTCAAATGAGGAAATCTTATTAACAGAAACAATCATCTTGAACATTTTTTGTCCAGCTTTTTTAATATCATTTTGGTATTATGTTTATGCTATTCATATTTATACCTTTTCATTGGTGTATTTGTCTCTGACAGACTGGAACCAGTGAAGGGAGTCAAATTCATGATACTGATCCAACAGCTTGAGAATATAAGCCACACCTACAAGTAAATAAGCAGCTTATATCAAACACCTGTAAAATTGTCAGGTAGAAAGAATAATATAAAACACCTGTAAAAATGTCAGGTAGAAATTCTGATATCAAACACCTGTGAAAATGTCGGATTGAAAGTCTAAAATAAAACACCTGTAAAAATGTCAGGTAGGGAACCTAATATGAAACACCTGTAAAAATGTCAAGTAGAAAGTCTAAAATCAAACACCTGTAATAATGTCAGATAGACAGTTTAATATAAAACACTTGTAAAAATGTCAGGTAGAAAGTCTTATAATAAACACTTTTATAAGATACCTGTAAAAATGTTGAGCAAAAGTCTATTTAACTCATCAACCCCTGAAAACCAATGGACTCTTCTGTAAATCAATGACTTAAGACTAGTCCAAAGGCATCCATAGGGGTGAATAAGTTAAACTCTAAAACTACTAAACCTGCAAATAAAGTAATATACAATCTATAGGACTCAAAACTTTTACCATGACAAAAGTGAGACATACCCATGGCAAACCCATCATCTGTAAATGCTGCACCGACTTTGTTTTTTCTGCTCATTTTTTCCTTACAACTAATGGAGTGTTCTACAAAGTTCACCGTCTACAACAAAGAAATTGAACATTTTTACACATCACTGACCTTAGATTGGCATAATAAACCATGAAATATAAGTTCACGTTTTATAAAGGTTATCATTAGATATATAAGTGCCTCTTAGGCCACACCCATCATCTGTTTTGCATTACTCTAAATTCTAGGCCACACCCATAATCTGTTGTGCATAACTTTAACTTATCTCTTACACAGAGTTGCCGGTTCTTGCACTCTGCAACAATCTCTGTAAATGTCTAGAAAGAAGTCCTAAAACATGTGTTCATGTAACCCACAAAATTAATATAAAAACCAAATTACACAGAGTAAGGATACTTTTCACAAAAATATAGTCCCCTTATTTATATCCATTTTTAAAAAGTATTTTCACCTCAAATAGTGTTTTATTCTATGTCAGCACTAGAACTATATGCAAAAAGACCAATTCCTTATAAAGAACAAAATCTGTAGTAGATTTATATCTTTTGCCAGAAATTGGCAAAAAATGAGACGTTAACAGAGACTGATTCGGAGTGCAATGACCCGACAACTCTGTGTAAGAGATTGAACTTTAACTCCTAGATCACACCCATCATCTGACCTGCATTACATTAACTTCCAGGCCACACCCATCATCTGATTTACTTTAACTTCTAAGTCACACCCATCATCTGAGTCAGGTGAGATCTTATTACATTCAATAATTTTGATTTTGAAATAAATCTGAAAACATAAAATTTAAAATATAACTTTAAAAGAAAATACTTACCAAAGGCGGTAGAATGATAAAAAAATTGCGAAGATGCATGTTCTTTGGGTTGCGAAACTCTGGGGCAAAAACATCGACTAGTTTCTGAAAAGAGTTGTGAAGTAAAAATGTAATACATTCATTTTGAAGAAAATCAAAGTGCCTTTTTTCTAAAGATTGTAAGCAGTCTGGTCAACCTGAAAAATCAACATTTCATACATGCATGAATGTAACACTTTTTTCATTTTAATCTAACATGTTATTTTTCCAAATAACCATAAACACTTGCAGTGATCTAACAGTAGATTATCAAACTTGCAGGTGGGAGATCTTGGGTTCAAATCCAGGGGCCTGTTTTACAAAAGGTCTAAGTCTTAGTCCTAATTTTTATGGGACTGACCAATCAACGATGTGTTGCCATGGTAGTTAGAACTAAAAGTTAGGATTTAGGATCTTTCGTAAAACAGGCCCCAGGGCATTCTTTCATAAAATGTGTGAATCTGAATAAAAGTTGTAAACCCAATAATACGATTACCGACTGTTTCGCGAAAGTTACCCATTAATGTCGGCATTTAGTCAATAATTCCCATCTGGGTCTAGGCAGTTGCAAATACTAAATCCTTCTTGTTTTCATCAAGATCACATGAAATATTTTGAAAAATTGTTTGTCCTTGTCGAAATGACGGAATTAAATTATTTGTTTGATGAGCTATAGGGAAACAAGACTGGTAGGAGACCTAGTGCTTTCCAATCCAGACATACTATTTACCTCTGTTTGGTTATGTATATATAGGGAACGTAACAATTCACCCACATCACATTCTGGAATTAAATACTTAAAGATAAAGGGTCAATCTTGCCTTTTTCCCCACAAGACACTCATCCTTATTGACTCTCCTACAATTCACTCCAGATTTACTAATTTTTTTTCCTTTATGTTCTACATATCAAATATTCAGAAGTTGTAAGAAATTCCAACTTGCTTTATGAAATGGTGGTATTAGTTTTTGGTGAATAGTCGTAAAACTAACTGGTTATCGTAAAGTTTCTGAACTTTTATAAAACAAAGCCTAGGTTATGACTAAGGTTTTTTACACAGATGGTAACAGTTCCTTTGCCAAATATTTCAGATGAGAAGTGAAAGTCACAAGTTTTTTGGATGCTATAGTCCAATTCACCTGTCAGCGAGGTGGATCAACCTTTAATAATCGTACTCACTTTTCGGTTATGACAAACTTCACAGGACAAATGTTTTATTCCTCACTGGATACTGGCAGGTATAGTAATAAGAAGGAAGATAACTCTCCGCAATGGTATTCAATGTTATTCTGTTTTATTACCTCAAATTTAAACTCGTCAAGGTCAAGACAGTGTTCACGAGACTCCATCTCGTCAGTTTAGCATAAATTGGGATACTTTGGCCATTGTTTAATTTTGGTCAATTCGGCCACTCTATTGAAATGGCCAAAATTAAACTATCCAAAATATGTACACAAGTTTCTTTTTTAAAAATATTTTAGTGTTTTATAAATTAACAAACAAGTGGGTTTTTTTTACCCTTAATTATCATGTAATGCATCAATCCTAATTATTCCTCAGACACTTTTTCATATTTTGACATTTTAAACATCTGGAATGCTCTACACGATAAGACTGAGACCTGATGGTAGGTCAAATCTGAGCCTGATATAGAAATGTCCAAAATTTAACTGACCATAAAATAACCCTTCATTTTATGACCAAATTGGCCAAATTCTAGCAACGCCAAAATATACCAATTTATGGTATATGGATCTTACTATAGTTATAATCTAGGTCCAATGTCATATTGGGAGCAGTATGTCAAAAACATTAACTGCATTTGCATAAGTTTAAAGCTTAGGTCAAAAGGTCAAACTTTCTGACAATTCACCTATAGCTGGTGATCTTTCCAAATAAGTTACAAATTCTTGACCGGACAACAGAACAAACCATTAACATATAAAACTACATAATCTTATTTTGAATTATTAACACAGAACATTTCAAATGCATCATAAAAGTAAATGGCAATAAAAATGAGATTTTTCTGGTTTAAATATGTTGTTTCTCTGGAGAACTGTAGACACATGAGCAATTACAATAAATATTTAACTTAATTACCTGAAAGTACTCAGTGCCTTCTGCAAAATTCCTGGCAAGATTACCAACCACACTGTCCAAGTTTCTGCAATGAAATTTGTCCTTCTATAAACATTTATAATTGAAGTTGTATCATAAAAATATGTTTCTAACTCAAATTTGCTTTAAACAAATTTTGTTGTTGTTTAAATTGACCACATTTTCAATCTTATTTTTACTCTTCATGAATGTTTAAAAAAAAAAGAGTGTATAGTTTGCAAGCAGAAGACCCCCAGATCCAAGACTCCCAATTATATAATGAGGGCTGAATAATATGGTTAAGACCATCTGTGTTATGCAGAAATGAATGCTACTTTTATCAATGCTTTTAATATATAGAAAGTAAATTGAAAGGAATGAAAATGGAAATGTTCTATTATGATCATATGCAACTCATCATGTAATCTAATTAAAAACTGATCTCTCATCCCTCCTGTTTTCTAATATGTAGCATAGAGGATCTAAAGAAACCCCGCTAAAGGGTCACATGTAAGTGACCTCTCACAGATGTCACTGTTTCACCAATAAAAATATAACATAAACGAGATCTTTGTTGGATAGTAAAGGGAAGTAACTCATTTTGATAATGAAGAAATCACTAGTCTGCAGAATTAATTTGGAGCATCTTTTCTGAATTGATCCTATCCAAGATTATGAAAGGAATTCTAGATTTTGAGTGTATTGTGTTGTTTTAAATGCTGCACTTTGCCCTTGATTCTAAAGTCGCATTCTTAAGTCTGGCAAATATTGCCGAGTATTGGCCATAATTGATCCCATGAAAGGAACATACCAAAATTGGGTAAATTTTTAGGAAAGAGATCTAGAGGTAAGTCATTTGATGGAAATAAAATGTTGCAAACTAACAAAAAAAAAAAAACAATATGGGAGCATAAAATTGTAAAAAATAATATATCAGACATTTTGACACAAACTATTCCATTATCTTGTGGCCGATAAGACATATAAATTGATAAATCTCATTGGTCATTCTTACTTGGCAGCGGACTGGCACTCTTGGGATAGATTTTCCTCTTTACATAGATCCTCAAAGCTGACAATGTCCTCCAGGTCTGGGATAAACCTAATAGCATTGCTACAACAGTGAAGACCTCCGGATCGAATCATTCTGATGTAACCCATGGCATTTCCTGTCATCATTAAACATCAATATTAGACAGGGGATTACAAATTTTCAACAAGTATTCTAAATTTAAAATCAACAAATCAACATGTTCGATTCATACAGAAACATTTTTTTTGTGACTTTAAACAAAGTGTTCATTCTACGGCCAGGAAAAGGCAAATGTGTCAAGATTTTTATTGTTGATTTTACTATACATATTAATATAAACAAAAAGGTGTTAGTAATGCCATGTTTTGTATTTTACAATTAAAACGCATATAAAATGGGCACACATTATACATACATAATTGGTAAGGCATTATGGTGTGTATGGCTTAAGAAAATTTGACAATAAGATGGGATTCCAATTATCTTAGGTCATTGTTTACACTGACCAAGGTAACTACAGTACAACCTTGTTTTTCAGAACACCTGACTGACTCAAAGTGGTCTGATTTGTGAGGTGGTCTCTTAAGTGAGGTTCTATAATTATTATATATTTATCAAGAGACTGAAAACTTGTGGTCTGAAATGCGAGGTGGTCTCCTATGCGAGGTGGTCTTTAGGCGAGAATCCACTGTATTTTTTTACCTATAAACTTACCTATCTGACTAATAAGTGTCCTGAACTGATCAAGGTAACTCTCACCATCTGGTGTTAAACCTAGATTCCTGATGTTTTTGTTAAATTTGTCTGCTCTATCTACTGGATACTGGAAAATAAATCATTTTAGAATTGACAATTTTCAATTTTTTTTATGCAAATCAATAAAACAATTTATTTTTCCTATTTGATCTACAAGTTTCAAAAAAGACAAATTATATTCCATACTGACGAGTCATATGTCACGGAAATTCTAAACACAATCTGTAGCCCTGCATTCAAATACTACTAAATAATGTCATACAAATTTGAGAACAGGGCATCGTTTCATAAAAGGTCATAAATTGGGAAAAAAGTTGTAAATGCAATACTACGATTACAGGCTGTATCATAAACGTTTTCGGTTACTGATTTACAGCAAAATTTAGTTGGTAATTTCCGATTGGGTCTAGGCAGTCATGAATCCTAATACCTTCTTGTTTTCATTAAGATCACAAGAAATATTTTGAGAAATTGTTTGAAATAACAGACTAAATTGCTTTGTTTGATGAGTTAGAGGGAAATAAGACTGGTAGGAGACCCAGCTTCTGCCAATACAGACATACCAATTACCTCCCTTTGATCGTATGACATAAGGGACTGTATAACGGATCACAATCATTGTTTTCCGGAGTTATATATTTCAAGACAAAGTACCAACTTTGCCATTTTACCTACAATACAAACATCATTATTGACTTTACTACAATTCAATCCACCTTTTCTATTCATTTAATAATAATGAAAAAAAAATAATTTTAACCATTTATATTCTACAAACTAAATAATCGTCAGTCGTAAGAAATTCCAACTTGCTTTATGAAACGGTCATAAACTTTGTTGGTGAATGGTCATAAAGTTACCGACCTTTTATGAAACAATGCCTGGGGTACCGTACTTAAGATTATAAATAAATTTGGTTTTTATCAAATGACAACTACGGCTTCCAAAGCCTGAAATAGAACAAAATGCAGCTGGATGGTCAAATTGCAATGTCACCAAAGTAACGACTAAAAATCACAATAAGTGGAAGGAGAGTGTGGAGTCCTTGTGCACCTTCTGGTGCGGAGAGAATTAATTAAGGTAAGGATGGCCTGTGAGTTATTTACCTTTTGATCTGTTTGCATGTGATTTTCACGGAAAAACTTCCAGTCCTGAAAAGATATAAAATGTGATGTTACAAATCGCCAGTTTAGTTAAAAGATGGATGACAATAATAAGATAATATTTTATTGTTTACCGGTCGGGTACCAGTAGCCGAATGGGACCAGTAGCTGGCTATTGCATTATTTCAGTTATATAGAACACCATTTTGTGAGATTTTTTTGTTTTAATCAATCATCAGCTGTTGGACATTTTTCTCAAACAGAAGGGAAAAAAAAACATTGTCGTGTACTAACTACAGACAAAATTACACCATAGAAAGCTACTGGTCCTTGACCAGTACACTCAACAAATTCTTGTTTACAATAGAGGAGTAGAAAATTCCCGATTACCATGTTACTGTGAAAAAGACCAATGTTCTTTACTACATGAATTAGCAAACTTCTGCAGATTAAAGTTGGATTAGGTTATAGTGAGGCGCAAACATATGCACCAACTAGAGATGAAAGCATTGGCATAATTGGCGTTTCCAAATGGGGTGGCTAAATGAAGACCAACATTTTATTTTGGGTTGGCTACAGATGTAATCTTACAATACATTTATAATTACATAATGGCAGTTTGCCTGTTTAAAGTCACTTTAACAATTTTTTTCCTTAATCTAATATTTTTTCAAGAAATTAAATGGGGTTACAATAAGGGACAGACTTTCAAATACTGAGTTTAGTGGCCACCTCTGGCCCCTTTAATCAAAGTGTAATGCTCTCAACACAAAGCTACGGGGACCCAGATCTATTATCGTAAGGTCAGTGTGTGGATACTGTATAAATGCTTAATTATTTCGGTGAAAATTTTGCATTTTTCTGATCGAGACTTTTTCCTAGGTATTAAATTTCATGTTTACTACTCACCAGTGAGAAGTGCAATAAGGATGAATTGCTTGTTATTTCAAAAGGTTCCAACTTTCATGAGGAATTTAATTCAATTTATTTTATTAGCCTATAAATACAGTAAAATTACCCCCCTGAAATAAAAGCAACTATACAGTTAACATACTGTAATTTCCTGTGTATTGCCTGTGAGTTATACAATTTTTTTCAAGGAAAATATGGTCCTCCGGGCTATCTGGATCTTTTTCCATTTTATTTAAATAAAATACATAAAAAAACAAAATTCAACAAGGTATTTATTTTATTTATTGACATGTAAAAAATTATCATTTATTTCTTTAATCATCAATTTCAATATAAAACATTAACGCATAAATGTCTAACATACCACCAATCACAGTCACTATGAAATAGTTGGATATTTTATCATTCCCTCAAGATTACATTAAATAAACTTCAAAGATCTGAGCCCGAAGTCACCGAATTTACTCAATACTCAAGCTCAACTTTTATTTCATTATTTTGACTATATAATCGGTGTAAATCTTTTGGATTTGAGTGATTAGGAAACATATCAATATTTTCCATCATTCCTTTATAAAGTTTTGCGTCAAACTTATGATTTTCCTGTACAAAAATGAATAAATATGTTGAGTACGGTACTCAAACATTGAGTACGTACTCAAACATTTTAAAATTTTCTGAAGTTTCCTTCAAATGAGTATTAATTTTTACCATTATTTAAAATTGTATGCCAACAATATGCAAACATGTCCAGTTACAGAATGAAGTACATTTGATTTTACCTTAAAATCGTGAAAAGTTAGTTGAGCTTGAGTACTGAGTAAATTTGGTGACTTCGGGCCCATATATGACGTTTTATACAAACCTTAATCAATTTGGACTTGATGTGTTCATCATACAAAAACTGGGAGAAGATGAAAAATTTCTTCCGTAGAAATTGGTAAGTAAAGTTGACCTGTATAAAAATGAACAAATAACAATCAATTTATAGGGTGAAAAATTCACTGACTTCTCTGTAGAATCTCATTCATTTTGAATGGTTTATCAACGTCAGAAGTAATTTTCAAGGAATTTTCAAAACGAAGCAACAAAGTCAAATTTTTCTATACTTGTGCTGTCCCTATGAGCATTTAGTAATGGCAGTCAGTATGTGTCTTAAGCCAGATTTGACAATGCATCAGACCCCAGTGTCTGGCACCATAAAATTTGAGAATTTACTTCAGTCTGAGAATATTCTCAACTTGGTCTGTTCAGTCAATTACTGTAAATCCGAAAATTTTTGCGGCACTTTATTTTTGCAATATACAAGTTCTAAATTTATTCGCGAGATGATATTTTCGGGATTTCAAATGCCACTTTCATCATAAAATTATCATACTTCATTACACGATAATTTTATTTTCGCGAGTGAGAGTTCTCGCAAAATTATGCGTGAATAAAATTTTCCAGTAGATTTCAGGATTGGTCAAAGATGAGTCAAACTATTCAGATTTAGGTAATTCTTTAGTTTATGGAGCCAGGCCATGATCCTCTACTGCAGAGCAAAAACTCAACAACTAAGCCACTATAACGGGTCGTGGTTTTAGGATGACGCATGACCAATATTTCAGCAATGATGTACCATCAGCATGTTTAGCAAAGAAATCACCTGTCACTGATAAACTCATAAACCCCTGTGGTCACATTTAGACTCTTCCAAATAAATTGATAGTATGGTCTATTGTCATAATTTAGGAGTGAACAAGTAGAGCATTTAAAATTATTAGCAAATTTGGACTTTAAATCATACACTCCTAAATTCTATGAAAAAGGTGAGTTCAAATATGGCTACAGCAGTAAATGAGTTTAAAGTCCTGGGCAATGTTTCACTAAAGGCCGTAAATCAATAATCAGAAAAACTGGTTTAAAAACGTAAATTCTGCCATACCGTTGTGTTCATGATGCCGGTTCCATGTGTTCGGATGGAGTTGGCAATATGGCGGATGTTGATGGTATTTAAATGTTTGTTGTTGCTGGATCTTTCAACAAAAATCTGCAAAACAGAGACTAGAATATTACAGCATGTCACATACACATTCAAATTTGCATTAAATATTAAGGGCACCTGCTTATAAAGGCCAATTAAATATAAACTTTGTCACCTTTTAATAATGAATAAACCTTTTTATAAAGGTCACCTCTCTATAATGGATACTTTTTTGTGTTCCTTTGGGTGGCCTTTATAGAATGGTTTAATTGTGTATACTACCCAATTCCTAAATGTGAAACAGATAAAGGTGACATGTGTGAATTGAAACGCACTGTAATTCAAAGGCCATGGTTATAGTTACCTAATGTTATCATGTTGTATGATTATGTAACCTTAATGCAACAACTAAACCAAATTGTTCATGCAGACAGAGGGACAGACAGATAGAGAGTGACATACAGATAGAGACAGACCGATGGAGACAGACAGATGGATGGATGGATTGATAGACATTACCTATTCACAGACCAGTATTTGTTTTGCAATCTGGCCAAAAATGACACAATATGGAACATATACCATATAAACTGTTATTTCTGCAGTACAAAATTTTTCCTGATTTCGGTAGTCAAAGGTAATATTTTTTTATTTTGCTATTTCAATATTTGCGATTACTGATGCCATTACATTTTACCAAACTGAATTCTATTTTACACAAAGTGTTACCTTAAATCAATACACTGAAAGTGAAAATGCATCATGACTAGTAAATTAGTATTGAGCATGGTTTCTTCAAGGTGGATCCAATATTTTTATATTTTGCATTTTCAATTTTTGCAATTTCAATACTATCACAAAAAATTTAGAACCGCAGAAAACACCTATTACTATCAATGACTGTATTTAGTGTGAAGATTTTTTCTCAGTATTTCACAGCACCATCTGAAGTAAAACTCAGTAAAACTATGAAAGCACTTTCAAATCCATTTGTTGAATGCAATAAATTCCCTGAATTTAAAACAGACCACAAAATACCATGGGAGTGATCGTTCAGGTTACGTGGAGGTTATGACAAATACAAATCACGTAACCTCCTTTTCATTCTCGGTGAATTTCATTTTTAAGTCTTTATTATTGCTATCATAACCAGAAGGTCACAGTAATTCCTTTTAATGTGTCTGGTAAATGGGTTGTGATGATTTCTGTTATTTTGTGGCCTGCTTAAGTATGAAATTAATTAGTTGAGTCCACGAGGACATCTCTTACCTGATTGTTCAAATTATACAGATACTTCGAGACAAATACATGGATATTTCTCATGATCTCCAGTACATCTAAACCCTGTAGCAAAGATTGAAATAATAATATCATACAGATCACATGGTTAAATACAGCCAATGAAAATGATTTTTCAAGAACTTTTTCGGGATTTTCCATAGCGCTTTTCAAGCACTTTCAATGGGTATGTTTAACTCATCAACCCCTGAAAATCAATGGACTGTTCTATAAATCAATGACTTAGACCAGTCCAAGTGTGTCTTTTGGGGTCAATGGGTTAAGTTATCAAGACCCTGCAAGCCAAAACAAAGTAAAAAAGAAACACTGACAACAAAGCTCTTTCACATTTCAATTACGGTCCTCGAAATATCACTTAGTGTTTGACTACACACTGAAGAGATCCAGCAGTGCAGCAATACAGCATCACCAAAATGGTTTATGTAAACTGTATTATGCTAAGTGAATGATTGAGCTAATTTTCCTTTATTTAAAAGTCTTTTTCAGAGATGAATAAACATCCATAAGTGGAATTCAAGCACTCTAATGAATTAAATAAAGCATTCTGCATTAAATTCAAGCACTATTGAAGGGTATTTTTGTTTTTAAGCACTTTTCAAGGACTAACTCTATATTCAAGGACTATTCAAAGGTCTGTGCGAACCCTGGATCTCCTATATTTATCTGTTCTACTGCAGTGCTAAAATTTGTTCCTTTATAAGCAGAGTTATAGGTTATGATCCACAAAATTTAAACCTGTGCTACAGTTTTTAACAATCTACCTCTATCAGGGCATACATGTGTGAACTGCTCTACAAGAAATAAAATACAGAGATATATAGAGATTTATTCTGTAACTCAGAATGAAAATTTCATACAACACAAGTGTATACAACTAGTGAGGAGTATCAAAAACAAGATTTTGTTCTATACTTGTCTGGTGACCTTGAACTTTAAGTTTATTGTTGGAATGACATCAGACATCCTATAGCATCTTACGTATTTGTTAAATATTCTTGGGCAAAGTGCCGGTGCCCATATTTGTTTTTAATACAGTGAAATTATGATATAAATGAATTGAGTAGCAATATTTACAATTACTGGATAAACAGAATAGATGGTTGGTGTCTTAAAATACAGGTTGTATTTGGACGAGAGTTAAGAAAAAACGACACTAACGAGATTCCTCATGTATTCTCTGTATATAGAGTTATAAACCTGAGGAATCACATGGGTGATATTAGATTTCAATAGGATTAACTTGAGCTTAGCTAGTTTAAGAAGATCATCAAACTTTTATTTCAAGGATGTTACTGTGACTATAATTGAGCAGAATATGACTAAAACATCAGAGACTAATATATGACTATATGACTACATATGCTGTGACATACTTGCTCAAGGGTTTGACTAGGCAGATGTGATTCAATCAGATTTAAACTGTATTTTTGTTCAGCCATATTCTTCATTTCTCCATATGTTTTCCAGTCGTGCAGAGCGACAGTTGTCAGGTTGTAGAAAGTCTTGTTCAAGTAGTGTTCCACATAACCTGTCAACATATAAGACATTAAACAGTATCATACAAAACTGAAAAACAAAATTCTAGGGCCCGTTTTACTAAAGGCCCTAAGTCCTAACTTTTAGTCCTAACTACCATGACAATGCATCACTGATTGGTCAGTTCCATGACAATTAGGACTAATACTTCAGTTCAAAGACTTTTCACTTTTTTTTCAAAATAATTCAAGAACTAATGACTAATGATATGAAATTAAGATTACATATATCTATAATAACTTTGAATTCTATTTAGCTTATAATGTAGCAATCCTTATATATTACATTTAAGGCTTTGCCAGTTCTGAGCTATAACAATACCCAACATTATATTAATGACTTCACTTTAATTTCCAATATTGACAGAGCTCTCAAAGTGACCAGACATAGTGGTGGATCACTCTCACAGTGACTGACATAGTGGTGGAGCACTCTCACAGTGACCAGACATAGTGGTGGGGCACTCTCACAGTGACCAGACATAGTGGTGGATTACACTCACAGTGACAAGACATAGTGGTGGAGCACTCTCACAGTGACCGAACATAGTGGTGGATCACTTTCACAGTGACTGACAAAGTGGTGGAGCACTCTCACAGTGACCTAACATATTGGTGGATCACTTTCACAGTGACTGACATAGTGGTGGAGCACTCTCACAGTGACCAGACATAGTGGTGGGGCACTCTCACAGTGACCTGACATAGTGGCAGAGCACTCTCACAGTGACCTGACATAGTGGTGGAGTAATCAGTGACCTGACATAGTGGTGGACCACTCTCACAGTGACCTAACATATTGGTGGATCACTTTCACAGTGACTGACATAGTGGTGGAGCACTCTCACAGTGACCAGACATAGTGGTGGGGCACTCTCACAGTGACCTGACATAGTGGTGGAGCACTCTCACTGTGACCTGACATAGTGCGGAGTAATCAGTGACCTGACATAGTGGTGGAGCACTCTCAGTGACCTGAAATGATGGTGGTGGAGCACTCTTACAGTCACCTGAAATGATGGTGGTGGGGCACTCTCATAGAGTCCTAACATGGTGGTCAGTACTCGTAGAGTAAAATGACAACTCACTGAAAATGTATGTGTTTGTTTCTATGGATAAAATGTATAAGTAATATGTATGCATATTCATATTTATGTGTGTATGCAAATACATGCCACACTTCAATTTGATAGTCTAGAGATAAATATTGCTTACTTTTTATACAGACATATCTATCAAACAGTCTGATTGGTTGAACTTTGAGCAGATGAGCAAGGTCCTTCATCCCAACCTTGAATGGATTCCGATCATCAAGCTGTAGATGGGAGTGAATCTGGAGACGCAAGTCTGTTTCTATGTTCCGACAAAGAGGATCCAACAAATGCTGAAAATAATTAAATATGTGATCAAGAACGCCATCAAAAGTTATCTATTTTTTAGCGCTGAGCTAATGTATTTTTTATTTTATTGTTTTATGTCTCACCAAGAGCTATTTACTTATATGACAATCCTTCAGACTACAATAGACTGGTCTAAGACAATAGAAAAGAACAGACCATTTAGATGCTTAGAAGTGATACTTTTAAGACTCATGACTTTCATTCCTTATGCCAAGTGCTTGGTGAAGGATCAGACACTTTCTGGTTTAACCAAGTCTTGGGTATTATTTACTAAGTGAAACAAACCTCAGCATTTTTCTTGCAAGGGGAACGCTCTAAGCAAACAAAGTGATCATAGATGCCATTTGAAATTGACAGCCACCAAAAGGAAACAGTAAATTGACAAATTGAAAAAGGAAATAACAAATTGGCAAAATGAATGTACAGTGAACCCTCTTTACAATGACCATGTTTGTTCCCACATAGGATTGATGTTATATCGAATTTGTCACTGTAACGAAATTGATGTGGTGTGCATTTTATAGTTAGCTCCCTTGAGTATCATTTACGCATATAATTGTATGTAAATAAATAAAACAGAAAGTCATTACGGTTCTTATTATGTTATTTCATAGTATTTTCACCTTTTTAATTGTAATATTTATGCAAGATAATCTTGCAAACATCCATGCACAATTATTTTTTTGGTCGCATATAGTGGATCGGTGATGTTGTAAAATGCACAGATCATGTACAAAATACCCGAATGTACCCGATTCCGAGTTAGATTCTTTATTGCTTAAATGAAAAGCGCAGAGATTGCTGATACAATTTAATTAAAAATGCCTTTCTTAAAAAAAGTCTTACTAAATGTCTATGGCTGTTTGCTTTCTTAAAAAAAGTCTTACTAAATGTCTATGGCTGTTGCAAAAAATTGAAGTAATTTAAAGATACACCATTGTAACCACATTGGCATGGAATTGTAGCCTAACGGAACTTGTCAACTATGTGTATTTACTTTTTATTATTTAATTATCTTTTTTTCAATTTGTACACAGCTTATATTTTAATGTCAGAATATTCCGTTATAATGAATATCATTGTAAAATGGCTTCACTGTATATCTATCTTCTGAAAATATAAGTCCTGATTGCTGACATCAAACTTAAATTAGACAAAAAACTACCTCTTGCAGACTGGAGAATAGCTCCTTGTCATAAACATCCATCAGCTCCTTTGATGACTTCAGGTGCCGTGCCCTCCGCATTCTTGGGACACAATCACTAAGAGCAGCAAACATATACTGCAATATAAACAATTTTGTTAGCATTTGAATAAAAACGTTTCAATTTTAAATTGTATTTTATTCACTATTGTTTAACATGGTGTATATTTCCTATTCTCTATGATATGTATTCTGAGTATTACACATATTACTTTCATCTATAACTGTGTCTTCTTCAAGTCATCCAGATATCATCTTAATTTTCTATTTTCATGAATCAAGCTTAGTCTTTTACATCTAGTTTGCTGAAATATTTGCATAATTCTTTTTTATTGTTATTTTCATTAATCATTTGTTGTATAAAATATTTTATGTCTATTTTTAGAAATTTAAAGAAACAATTATTTTCTATTTTTATAAATTACTTTTTTTATTTGTGTGTGTGTGTATATAAATAGATTATATTTTTCATATTATGACTTACGTGTATGCGGTGTGTATCGGTGACGTTTTCAAACATATCTGTCAAGTAGATAGGGAACACAACTCTATGCCAGTAGAGAAATGTACAGTCACAGGCTTTTCTCACACTTAAAAATACAAAAAACAGAGTAAATAAATAGTGATGGTATTAAGGTGAAACAGATTAAAACCAGCACAAAGAAATTGACATGTTGCCAGATGACAGACTCAACTCAAGCAGAACAGAACTGGCTATTGCCAAATATCTAACGTTGTTCTCCATTAGTTATTTTGACATCATTTGATTGTGACGTTATACATCACACAAATGTGTTTAATTGTGACATCATAATGGAAAAGTTTGCTGAAAGGTGCTGTGTTGGGCATTTGGCAATAGTCTCTATTGCATGCGATCTAATTAATCATATAGGGTGACTCACCTCTCACGCAAGTTACAAATGACTTCCATTTTCTTCAGAGTACCCAGTAGAGTTTGAAGTTCGTCATCTCGGAAGGTTTTCTGTAATTCATAAACAATGCATCATAATCAATTTCTTATAAGTTATAGCACTTTTGGATACTATAAATTCAGAAATTTTTGCAGGATTTTATTTTTGTGATACACAGGTTTTAAATTTATTTGTGGGATGATATTTCTGCAATTTTGATTGTCCATTTTGTCATACTATCATCATACTTCATTACACGATAATTTTATTTTCCCCGACAGAGAGGTCGAAAGAAATTACACATAAATAAGATGCTCTCAAATAAAACTGGATTTACAGTGCACGTATTTAAAATGAAACATGGATGTTATGGAAATACATGTAATAGCACACAAACCTGTCTTGAAAGACCACCCCTTCAGCCACTAAAATGTGGTTTCTTGAGACAGGTGGTCTCTCAAAAGAGGTTTTGTTTACAACGATATTCAACTGAATGGTTTTCAAAGTGCGGTCTTTCAAGAGAGTGTGGTCTCTCAGGATAGGTTCAATTGTAATTAAGAAGCTGAGAGGGCCTTACCTGTCACATGAAACCACACCTTTCAACATACATGTATTCTCTGATCCAGGGGCAGTTAATCTATCATTTTTCGTGTAAGGCAACATTTTTTAAAATCATAATATGCAACCCGTTTGTATGTATATTTATATATCCCCCCCAAAAAAAATTGAAAGATATCTCCCATTTATGTTTTAACAATTTTTTAATATCATTTCCATGATGAGGTTTAACTCATTAAATTCTCAAGTGACATTTTCTAATTTCAAATAATTAAGATTAAGTCCACAGTCAGTATTCATAGGTGTATAATTTAGAATCAAAATTTTCACTCCAGAATTAAGACAAAAGACTGTACTATTTGTTGATCTGGGTGAGTCTAAATGTGACCAGAGGGGTAAATGAGTTAAATATTCAAAAGATTATTCCATGTTATATCCACATGATGACAGTGGGCAATGAAATACAAAAGTACAGAGGAACCTGTCTTGAGAGACCACCCCATCTACCACTGAAATGTGGTCTTACAAGATAGGTGGTCTCTCAAGAGAGGTTTTATTTAATGGAGTATTCAAACAAATGGTTTTCAAAATGTGGTCTGTTTTGTCAGTGGTTAAATAATGTTTTATGCCAAACTCAAAATTTTTTCAGTTATATGGTGGCAACCAGTATTTAATGGCGAAGGAGAAAACCCTTTTACAATGTATCCGGGAAGAAACCACCAGCCTTCTGCAAGTAAACTGGCAAACTTTCTCACAATAATCAGCTTAGGTTCCAGCGAGGCTTGAAACTGCGCTGACCAGAAGTGAGAAATGTCATAGTACAAAGTGCAATGCTCTAACCACTAGGCCACGGAGGCCCCACCAACACATTGTAACACTATTTCTATCTATTCACAGGTCGAAAAGACTCACCATCTTTGTTCCAACAGCTAAAGCAAGTTGTGCTACCAGTCTTCTTTCCTTTGTTCCTATGAAAATGAAACAAAACAATAAATAAGTAATAGCTTCAAATTAAGTAAACATTACACCGGGTGTTTTAAAGCCAGAAAAAGTGAAATATTTAGGTTTTACTGTTAACAGCATTCCTAGAGAATTGATGATTCAATACATGTCCCCTAACTATGAAACAATATTTAAGTTCATGATAAGTGATTACAAATCTTTGATCAATATTTAAACCAAAATCTTAACAAGATGAACAGACAGACTGATACAGACATGTCCTGAAGTCCCTCTGATTTCACCAGAAAGGGAATGATAATAAT
Organism: Atrina japonica; assembly: GCA_030159075.1. Classification (NCBI taxonomy): domain Eukaryota; kingdom Metazoa; phylum Mollusca; class Bivalvia; order Pterioida; family Pinnidae; genus Atrina; species Atrina japonica. Next base: position 1,620,889 of record BROG01000037.1, on the reverse strand, counting down.
ACAGTGAAACCTGACTTCAACGACCACCCCTTCTGTCTGTGAAATGTGTTCTTTAAGGACAGGTGGTTTCACAAAAGAGGTTTTATCTCAAGGATTGTTTAACTGAATAGTTTTTTGGAAGACAGATGGTCTTTTACAAGAGCAGTCTCTCAAGATATGCGGTCTTTTATAACAGTGGTCTTCTCAAATCAGGTTTTACTGTAACCCTTGAATTTATCTGGGATCTTGATCACTGAGGGGTATATTGCTTTAAATCACCTCTTGTCAGTACCAGCGTATGCCTAACTGGATCCTGAACTGGTTAAGTGGGAAAGTTTGTCTCTCTAATTCTGAAAGCTGACAGCCATTATACAAAACATACATACATATATACATATACCCAGCATAACCTACTGAGGCATCCGTAGCCAAGTGGTTAAACCATCACGCTTTGAACTAAGAAGTCTTTCACTTCTGGTCTGTACAGGCCCTATTAAAAGCTGAGCTGATTTTGTGAGAAAATTTGCCAGTTTACTTGCAGAAGACTGTTGGTCTCTTCCCAGATACATTGTAGCCAGGTTCTTTCCTCCATCAATAAAAACTGGACAACACCTTGTAACTGAAAAATTGTTGGGTGTGGCATAAAACACTAATCATAATCAAATCAAATCAGCAAAACCTACCAGGGCCATTCAGTGCCGTCTCTGCCAACACTAGCGCAGACAGAACATCAAGTCTTCGTTCACTGTACTTCCTGTCGGATGTGATTCTTTTCTGGAATAAAATTGTAATCCAGAATTACGTGTGGTTCTGAATTATTTACAAATAGACCATACAATTAAGATTATGTGTTAAATATTTAGAATAATAATAGTGCTACTTAAATGTGGTCTTACAAGACAGGTATTTCTAATAAGAGGTTTTATTATAATTTTAAAGGATTGTTTACTGAGAAGTTTTTGATATTTTTGTCTTACAGGAAAGATGATCTCCTAACAGGTTCTACGGTCTTTTTGGAAAATTTTGTACAAAAAGTGAGTAAAACAGAATCTAACACAGAAGTCCTTTATTACCATGATTTGTAATGATGTTTTCAAGTTTTAACTTAGGTCTAGGATTCATTTATAGCTCTAGAGCTGGGTAAGGATCTAAGGGAGTGTGTCTGATGTTTTTTTTTGTAGGAAATACTTGCCCTCGCTACAGATATGGCACTAAGCATCTGGAAGGACATATGCTGTATGATATGGTTGACTGACTCCGCTATCAGCATCGTCCTTCTGTGGAATGTGTGTTCAATAGCCTGAAATAAAATGTACAGATATAGTCAATAATTCACAGAGAATACTCAAAGGATATAGCTGATAATGTTCTACTGTAAATTGTATACATTGTAGATATGTCTGAAAGAGTTTGTGATATATGTAACATGGAAGAATAGGGTGAAGAAATTCATTACATACTTATAAAAAGTTTTTACCTCCAGAACAATACTACAGTAAAAATGATATTAGTTTCTCCGAATTAATTATTAGCAAAGATAAATTTATTCTTGCTGGTTATTTAAATTCTGCAACATTGCAATACCTTTGTTTAAATGATATTTACCTTCCTACATAAGTTTGTTTAATGCACATATGTTTTTGTTCATGCATGTTGTTTGTCTATATTGTTCATTTACACTCCCATGCTTCATGTAGACATTTTTCACAAATTTGTCTGTCAAAATATTCATCAATACTCAGTAATTTATGTTTCCAGAATGAGAAGTGCTATCCATATATCTTACTTTGAGAAGCTCAATCAAACGACAAAGTGACAGTACTGCCGATTTTGTCATGGGTTTCTGTAAGGCAACATGAAGATTCATCGTGGTTCTCACCAGATGGCTTATACTGTAAGCATGCAAAACGCCCTACAAAACAGGAAGGAAAATATTCATGATGGACATTCAAGATAATCCAGGTGTGTAATATTTGTTCAAACAGATTTGAACACATTAGAGCATTAATTTACTGAAATAATATTTCAAAATGAATAATAAATATACAAAATATATATATTTTTATCTAATCTATCTATCTATCTGTTGCTCATATGTATATAACAAATGTTTTCATTCTGTACAGAAAATTTTAAAAGGACTTTAATATATATCAATTGACCTGTATGAATACAACACTTCTGTTATTTAAATCTTCCATTAAAGTACTCCCACGAAAAATGGATTCCATGTCAACCATCCATGCTAAAACTGTGGTGTGAAAGTGTTGGACATCTCTGAAATACAAATAATATCATAAAAACAATTCTTTAGTCAGAATACACAGTTCAGGATCATAAAACAATTTTTGTCATCTTCTAAATAAAATTCATGAATGAAAATTTATAACTCAAACTTTGTAGTAAGTATCCCCATGGGTATAAACTACTGCAGTCCATCTAATTAAGGCTGCAGCACTCCTTTTTGAGGTGTTTTAAATCAAAAAGCACCAAAATTGTAATTTGAGCAATGATCAATGATACAATGACATATAATCAGATAATAGTGTCAGTAGAAATTACTCATAAGAAAATATTAACACAAAATTCTCACTTTGATGCTCTCTGTCCATGGGTGTACTGTGACCTTGACCTAAGATATAAACTTAGGTCAAGGTCATGACACACCTTTAGATCATGACCAATAGCAGATTTTAAAATTCTGAATGCATTACAAGCAAGGGTTAGAAAGTTATTGTACAGACACAAATTCTGCCAATGGGTGCAATGTAAACTTGACCTTCAAGATATGACCCAAAGTCAAAGTCATGACACACACCTTTAGGTCATGACCATTGGCATACTAAAACATGACCAATACATGCAATAGCATACCTTAAAAGTTTAAATGCATTTTAAGCAAAGATTGGAAAGTTGTAGCCCAGACAAGATCTCTGACAGAGTGACAGACAGAAAAACCACCGTGGCAAAACTAATGTCTCCCCATCCCATCTTGGAGACATAATAACTAAAGAGGCTATAATTGGACATTTTTCTGCATTGGTTTTATACAGTTTATGCAAGGAACTCCCAGAATGCCATAGACAGTATTGCTCTATTTCATCACAGTGCAACTTAATAGTAGATGTAACTTTGAAAAATGCTATGAATGATATTTTTCAGTAAGTACAGTAAAACTTGCTTTGGTGACCACCTGTTTGTAAAGATCATCTGGTCATAAAAACCCCAATAGTACCATTTGTGTACAAATCAACCTCTATATAAAGGCCACCTCCCAATAAAGACTGGTTTTATTGTGTCCATAAGAGGGTCTTTATATACAAGTTTCACTGTAGAGACATTTTAAGATAGATAAAAAAAATTGAGAATTTCTATGATTGAGGACTTTTCAAGATTAAGATCACTGTATTGTGAAACACTTGAAGTATAGTTATTGAGTTAATCTTTGCTGTCATATTAATATACAAGGATAGTTGAGTATAGATAGATCGCCTTATAATGACTGTCGTTAACTTCATCTACAAACAGAATTTCGCATCTAACAAAAAGTACATTAACATAATCATGATAATGCCATTTACAGTCGATTTACCAAACGTGGCCATTATAAAGAGGGTTTACTGTATATGGCAAATTAACTCATCAACCCCTCAAAAACTATGGACCCTTCTGTAAATCAATGACTTAGACCAATCCAAATGTAACTTAAAGGATGAATGAGTTAACAATGCATAGGTCAGAGTCCTCCAGCACAAGAATGGAAAATATGTAATAACAACCCAATTTATCTTATTCAAAATGTCCCCGAGTTTAAATTCCACACTTTGATTTGCATACAACAGATTTTTGTTTGTTTATTCTACTGATGAATTATGTCCATACAGTAGAATCTTTCATGAAAGACTCTCCCTTTCTGCCACTGAAATGCAGTTTTAAAAGACAGGTGGTCTCTTAAAACAGGTTCTGTCTAAAGAATTATTTAACTACAGTAAAACCTACTTTGGCAACCACCTGTGTAATAAGACCACCTGGTCATAAAGACCATTTTTAGCTGTCCCCATTAGTACCATTTTTGTACATATCAACCCCTATATAAAGACCACCTCCCTATAAAGACTGGTTTTGCTGTGTCCCTAAGGGGTCTTTATGTACAAGATTCACTGTAAGTGATTTTCAGACAGTGGTCTCACAAGACAAGTTTCACTGTATTTGTTTGTTTACCCCACACTCAACAATTTTATAGTTATGTGGTGGTGGCTAGTTTTTAATGGTGGAGGAGAGAACTCGGTTACAATGTAGCAGGGGAAAAAAAGAAACAATCTGGCCTCTGTAAAATAAACATCGGCAGCACCGCATAATTAAAAAAATTATTAAATGTGGCATAAACAGCAAGCAAAATAAAAAAAAACAAAAACAAAAACAAAAACATTACACAAGACAACATAACACCTGTGTTTCTCCTGTGTAATACGACAGACATCAATTCTACGTGATGGGATCAGGTGAATTTTCTTGATAAAAACAGATGTTCTTTTTCCTGTTATGTAACATATATGACACATTTCAAATACAAATGATACCGACATGCTGAATGATAGTGATTATGCCATGAACATCACTTCCACATTGACACTACATTGACATCTCCGTATACAACTGTTGTGACATAAACATGGACATTCTTGTGGCCGATTAGCATTACCGATATTTGAGGACTTTTAGTTCTCTTTCCGATACCTGGTACATGTACTCATATTTCAGTATTGACAAACTTCTGAATATTGGCAAAATATAAAAATATGAATACTCCTTAAATTGGTACACACAAGTTAATCAAGATAACATACAAGACACAGTGAGATAATACATTTAACTCAATCACCCCTAAAGACACATATGGACTGATCTAATTCATTGATTTACAGAAGAGTCCATTGTTTTCAGGGGTTGATGAGCTAAAATATAGGTGTTTCTTAAAACATTCTTTTGAAATGATGCTCTTTGAGATGAAGATAATTATCTGCACAAGATAATGTCAAGTAGAGAATATAACAATACATCCTGAGTATCCTGTGACATTAAGGATATCTTACCCAAGGGGTTGAATAATGCAATGTCCCTGACCAAATTATTCAGCCACTTGAGTGAGTGAGAGATATGATAATTTTTCTCTTTTTATTAATTGGATGTTCACAAAAATCACTTGAGAATTTCTTTATGATAAACAACTTTGCTAAAGTTGAGAAAAATCTCAAGATTTGAGTAAAATCTTGAAAAAAAAGGAAATTGTCTGAGAATAGTTTTATTATTCTGGGCAGTGGTCGTATCATGTCACATCTTCATTTGAGATATGATCACGCCGTCTCAAATGAGCAGTAATGGAGGAACATGCATATGAAATCTACAGCTCAGAAAGTCTGATCTATCTTAAATATACTTGGATGAAATTCATCGGTTGGCATCATTAACCAAAGTAATTCATCAAATGTTTGGTTTAAAGCATCATCTAGAGCCATCACAACTAATTCTTGTGGCCCATCTGATTATCCTCCCCCACCTCTTATCAGACAATGTTTCTAAGGCCAGAAAAATATGAAAATGTGTAAATATTAACAGCGAGAATACACAAACATGATAAAACTAAAGAATGATTGAATGCAAATAATCAGTTCAGAGACATAAAAAAAACTGTGAACATCATAGCAGCAATGTGCATCATAAACATGCCCAAGACAGTGCAGTGATTCAATTAAACATAGAACTATCATAATAACCTGTAGATCCAACAGAAAATTCTGAACATTTGGAATTTCAAATTATCTCAAAGATGTATAAGTCCATAACAGTTACAATACATTCTATGGATGGTCCAAATTACAATACTTCATGAGGGAGATTATGTAAGAATCAAGCAATATGACTAAAAGCCTAACATTTCTGCCAAAGACAAATGAGGGTCTGGAGGGTTCTAAGGGGTCACCTGGTGTGATCTCATTCAAAGGAATACATAAAAGATATTTGTCAATTTTGTTATGAGTAACATTTTTATTGTATCGAGTGAGGTACAGAAATAATATTTAATATGATTATTATTTATAAAACAAATGGTAAATATTCTATTTATTGCATTTTTCATAAAAGAATTTCTCATAAAACAATAAAATGTAGTCCCAAATTTTATAAAGTATTTTGATTGGCCAAGTGAAATAACACAATTTACATCGATTTTGCATGGATTATTAAATAACAAATTCATTTAATTGATAAATCCTTCTATTTCACAACCAAAAATGTAATACATATATTTTTATAACTTAACTGTAAATGACACAAAATTCCAGAACAGCAAAATGATAGTTTTAAAAATAAAATGGTAAAACAGCTTGACAATTTTTATAGGGGGAAGGGGAGGCTTAATACATGAAAGTGGGTGGTTTGTCAGGGCTCATTTTAAAAATATATTCTTTATTTCTGGTTTCACTAAAGTGAATCCTTAAGGCACCATTTTTTTTTTTTCATTTTACAAGCGAGGATCTACATGTTACTCATGATAGAGAGAGATACAAGTTAGTACCAAATTAGATATCTGTTCTAAACCCAAGAGAGAAAGAATCTGTAAAAAAAAGTTGAACAAACCTATTCCTGGTGATTGCAAATGTAAAACAAAAAATGATAATGTTACAATTTCTCTGTTATAGTCACGAAATCTAAATAACAAAATTATTGCTTAGCAACGATGATTCAGAAAAAAAGAACATGCAGTTTTTTATTACCAAATGTTTGCTTGTGACATGATGTGATTTTTTTTTACCTGTTTATAACCTCCATTAAATGACCTTTAATCAAGTGACTCTTTATTCATTGATAAATGCCTTTGTCATATAGTTTTGCATTAAACTAATGCCATTATATATATACTGTGGAATATTGTTATCTTGAAATTCAAGGGTGCCGCCCCTATTACTTCAAGATATCCAGTATTTGAGATAACTAAATCTAAATCTAAAAAAGAAATCTAGCCCAAAACAAAGAAGTATTCTGTGAAAAAAATCTATTCAAAGTAACAGTGCACATCTTAAATGATGGGCGGGACTGCCAGACACAATTTTGAAAGACAACTAACCAATAACCAATCAGATCAGGTGTTGTTCATATTGACCCAATAGATTCTGGCCAGAAAACTCTAAAAATATTTTTTAATTAATTACACTCAGTATGCAAATTTGATCAAAATTTCAAAAAGTTTATAAATAAAAAAATCCATGAGATATGTTAAATAGCATTTAATTATGTAATTGAATCTCAAACTTGAAAAACATTCTGAACAAAAACAAACAAGTATTTGTCATTTCAAAAAAATTAAATTTATAGAAATGGCATTTACCTTTGATGGAGGGCAGGGTTGTCGGACATAATTCTAAAAGGGGACCACCCAATTAGTAAGTGGTACAAGTTAAATGGCAGTTTCAGAGGAGCAGATAAAAGTTTGCAACAATGACGATGGCTGACGCAAAGTGATGGTGTTAGGTCAAGGTGAGCTAAAATGGGCAGACAACTCCTAAAATGACATAATAAATTCTCATCTGCTTTACTGATGTAGAATCAAAATACCTTAAAAAACCCATTGAAATCATATCTCCATCTTCACTTTAGAATGACATTGTACTGAATTGAGATAAAGAATTTAAAAAAAAAATGGAAGGAAATTATATTATTAAAAAGTAAACATGCGACTGTAGATAACTTACCTGGCTAGTAACTGGTTCCTGTTTTGTAACCAGGCTTGTTGTTGTGCCGTTACAGCCTGTAAAGTCTTCTTGTCTAACATTTTTTGCATTTGTGGCATTTTGTTTAATAGAAAGTTACTAGGAAACCACATAATGTTGCCAAGCAAATGTACAGCAGGGATCTATATGAAAAAAAAGAGAAAAAAACATTTACATATACAATAGCAGGCCAAGTTTTGTTTGTTTGTGTATTTTTTATGCCACACTCAACAATTTTTGATACATATGGTAATGTGCAGTTTTACAATGTATCAAAGAAGAGACCACTGACCTTCCACAAGTAAACTGACAAAATTTATCATAAAATCAGCTTCGTTCCAGCGGGACACAAAGCCACACTGACTAGAGGTGAGAAATTGGACTGGTTTAAAGTCATTTGTGTGGCATACGGTTCCAATCCACCCGGAAGTTTAGGAGCTTCGCTTCGGAAATGGTTTTCAGTGACCATGACCTAGTTTCCAGAAATCAGGTCAGACCAGTTCCGGTATCTAAAGAGGCACATGTAGGGTACATGCCGTCGCACAGAATCAGTTATCCTTATGTCTTGCTTCTGCTTCGCAGGCGAGACAGAAACTGGAGTTACGTAATATGAATGTAGAAAGTGTATTAAAAGGTATATTAACGAAGGGGAGATGATCTTCCCATTAACAAAACAATATGTATCAACACTTACCTTCTTGTAGATATCAAACAGAGATTTGAATATTTTCTTATCAAGAACTCGGAATATCTGAAAGTTCAGAACTTGAAGTCCTGCCAAGCCCACAAACTTGTACCTTTGATCCATTTCATTCTCTTCCCCTGTGGATAAAATGTTTACTTATGTCTGAGAAGTACCAATAATTTTGATCTGGGCTAGAATAGACTTACACTAACAGGCAATGCTTGCCATTACAAGGAACCACAGTTTTAAATATAATCTGAAAAACCTGTAACATTTAATTCCCACTTTGCGAAGGAACAGTCACCATCTTTTTCAAATATTTTTTTTCTTTAAATTCTTAGTTAGAGGACTACCAAAGTAAGTGGCACAGGAATGTTCTGGTAGAAACAAAAATAATAGACCCTTTAGCAATAACTGCAGTCCTGTGACTTTGCCAGTCTTCTGGTTGGCAAAATGATACAGATACTCGCAAAAACATAGATGTCATTATAGTAACTGATTGTTTCTTGATGTCATTTTCTGGGAATCTGTATCATTTTGCCAACCGGAAGACTGGCATAGTCACTGGACCTCAGCTATTGGCTATTTTCCAGAAATAGTGGTAGCAGATGGGCGTACGCCTGGGAAATTATAGAGGAGAAAATTTGTTCTTGAAGAAATGGTGGCAATATGCTAGTTTGCATTATAATCAGGGGGTGGGGGTGGGTGGGGGTGGGGGTGGGGGGGCAATAGATCCGGGGGAGAACTGTATATATATATATATATATAAATTTTACAAGTAATTTTTCTATATACCTATACAGGTCCTAATCTACACACTTTGAGTTTTAATACAGTAAATGATATTTTGACAAAAAAGATAAAAGTTTTGCCATGTGTAAGATTGTTTTCCAATTCTGGATCCTTCCCATCATTCTATGCTCAGAATGGGACCGCACTTGTAATCTTTGTATCTATTCAAGCTCAAAGCTAAACTGTCTTCATGCCCTGCTTAATACTAGTCAGAAAATATCATTGTGGTTTTAATTTCGTTTATTTCTTTGTTTTCATTTATCGACAAAATTAAAACCATGACAATATGTTATATGAATAATACCTAGAAATACCAATAGGTACCGTTACAAACAGGTCTTGTTTATTTAACAAAATTTACTGTCAACAAATTTGTTTAATTTTCAAACAAATGAAATTTTAACCCCATGATTCTAGAGCATTAGCATGTTTTGTCATTTTTATTAAATTTTTGTTTCCATTTTGACCTCTTCCACTACAAATTAACAGGTCTGGATTAGTTTAACTTTGTATTTAGGCCATTCCAGTTTTATTCTATGTTAAGTGTCCGCGTGCGCTTTGGTTTAAGACATCGTATGTGTAAAAACATGCACAAACAATTGGTAATCTGGGAATGCATATTGTTCCTTACAACAGATGGAATAAAAGTGTTTTACTTTAATTTGAAGTTGGTTTGATGGAGACATAGAGTTCAGATAAAACAAAGCTAATTCGCATCTACCATTAAAAATGTTTAAGTACTCTAGCACACTTAGGGTTCTGTAGTGTACTCTGATTAGTAGGACCCGTTTACTCAACTTAACTCAATAACCTGATGACATTTATATCTATTAAATGATCACAATTACAATTCAAGAGTTTTGTGTTTTTGTTCCGGTTATGTGTGTTTTTTTTCGAATAGGTAGTTATGTTTTAGAATTTAGGGGGATGCTTAACATAAAAAAACTTGAAATGGCTTTAAAGAATAAATGATTTAGTTGTTGTATAAACATGTCAATCTTGATCTTACCGATTCTACTCTCCAATTCCATTATGTATTTTTTTATGCTGAGAGCAAAAGTTTCTGCTAAATTAGGATTCTTTGATACAAATACACTCTGGCTGTCAAACTGCTGTTCTACACAATCCTGCAAGATAAAGAGGTACATTTAAGGGGCATTAGCTACGTTTAACAAATACACTATGCTGATTTGTTCTACTTTTACTACTTGTACTTGATGTGCAATTAAAATGAGAGCTATACAAAGGCACAAAAAATCTTACATTCCAATATATATTGTGAAAATAAGGTCAGGTCCAGTGCTGTATGCATATACAAATAGTAAATTTGAATTTATCAATTGCAAATGAAAAACTGCCAAACTTGGGTTTCTCAAGCAATGTTCACAAAATATATAGGAATTTAATCATTTGTATGTCTGTGTATATCTTTTTTTTTGTTATTGTTTGTATACCAACCTAAGTAGTGAAAAAGGAAAAAGAAATTTTGAAAAAAAAACAAAAACAAAAAACAGCTAATGTCCCTTTTGATACAAAATATACATTTGGGTACTCAAAAATTATCAACTGACTGCAGATTAACCTTTTAACCTCTGTGACAACAAAATGACCTTGATCTTTTGACCTAAATATTTATAGGGAGCATACATGGGTTATAGAAATTTTGATAGGAAAGACTTTGTTAACAGCGAACTTACTAAACCTTTTTGGGCTCTGCTAAGGGTGTAAAATGCCTTTTAAACAAGTAAAACTCTATTTTAAGAAATACATTTTACTGTTTAATGTTGAATGTTCAATGAAAGCAACAAGTTTTTATTGAATTTTGCGAAAGACTTTTCAGTTAAATAAAGGATGTAAGGGGCGGCCAGCATTTAATGTTGGAGACCAAAACCTGGTCCCCTTTATGCTTAGCTGTAGGTTAAAAGGGTCGAGGATGTGCAGTGTTTAACCTTTTGTTTGTTGTGCAAGTGTAGTAGCATGATAAAAGCCGTCTGAAATATAGACCAATCAAAATGGACACAAATCAGTAGTCAAGTCCAACCACCTTCACTTCAAAACCTAGTCAAAATATACCTGGGAAAAGATCATTTATATTCCACAAGTAAACCCTGGTTTATGAGAAATTTGGCATAGGAAAAATCGATTTGTGACAGAACAACGTGATAACAACGTACAACGAATTCCAAATCATAGTGGTGAGATAGATGTTTTCTTATTGCTACCCTTACTTACACCCACTCATAATATCGATATCTAAAGGAGTAAAGCTAAAAGCTTAGTGACAACCAAAACACATTCAAACGAGATTGTGGAAATACCTGAAAAATCCGACCATCCAGGAGTTGTCCTTCAAACTGCATCAAGAGCTTTTCAAATGGCCGCATCTTGTCAAGAGGTATTCCAAACTTACCAGGATCATGATGAACAGACTTCAGCATTCTAATGAATGAACAAAAGTTAAATTTATACGGTATATACATTTGTATATTGGAAACTCTTGTCTCATGAGGAATGATTAGCTTCTGATTACACTTGTTTCTAGCAACATTTTTAACAATGCATTTATATAATCTTGAATTCCAGTGAAAAACACATGCTGTACATAGTGTAGTATGTGTGAATTTACAGACATTTTTCTGTCAATTTTGGGAAAATGCCATTGGCAACACAATTGGGAATTTTAACTTGAATTTGCGTCATATTGGGAAAAATTGTGGTCACACATGGAAATCTAAATGCATTTTTTAAATGATTTCCCCATACATTATTTTTTTTTCATTACGGTCATGAGCTCAACATCATATTGGGAAAAAATACATGCATTTTGCATTGAGAATGAGGCCAAATTCTGGGCCTGTGGATACTATAGAAAAAGCCCTCATAAACTCTCATTTTTGAAATTTGTTATAGACTGACTGGTGACCAATGTGTTAATATTGTGAAATAATCAGGGAATGCATACCAATATCCCGAATACTCGACTTAGGTAAATGAGGTGGAAACGTCTTGAGCTATACGCTGTAAAATATGTATAAGACTATACACGGCCAATTATGGTAGGTAATTAACAATCAGTCGAGTCACTTGGCCCTCATGCAGCTGAGATAAGGATTCAAATGAATACCCAAACAAAGCAATTAAGAATAATCAACACGCAGGTATGTCTTAACAAAACATTTTACGCAGACACACGTGTGCAAACAATTATCGCTCAGGTAGAGACCAATTACTATTACTTGAGGGTATATACTTCATGGGAAATATTTGGTCTTGGAAATATTGCTGAGCAATAAAATGGAATCTGACATTTTTCTATGCCAAAAAAAAAAAGGAACATTTTAACATTGATTAGATGGAATTTTGTTCTGTATTTTGTGTTTCTATGCAATTAATCAAATTACACAAATATATGGTCTACAAATTAGTGGAATGCACTGTATGGGCATAGCTTGGGTTTCAATATAACGGAGGCAGGGGGTCCGGGTGGCACACCCCCACCCCCAAGAAGCTGACAACAATATAAAAATAGAGAATTAAGACTTCCTTTATTGGTTATATGTATAACGTATTTTACCTTTTATATAAAGTCCAGTGCTCCCTAAAAGTTGACTGATTTTCAATTATTTCGTCTAAGGTTATCAGGACACCCAAAATATCTCCAAGGTGTTCAAACACTTCATTGAATTGTACGTCAGTAACATCTATCAACTTCGGACCATTCCTGAAATTGTAACAAATTAAACTCATCATCAAGTTCCTAGACAATCCCTTGGAATTTTAGTCATTTTGGCATCAAGTATTATTACATGACTCTTTTATCATCTAGTTTATGATTGGCTCGTTTCATTATTTCTGTTCTCACTCAAATGTTATATTAACACAAAAATCGCTTCATAGGTTGATATAACAATCCAATACATCGAGGTCATACCCAAAAATAGCAGAAGGGAATTCCTGAACTTTAGCACACTCAGCATTCATTGTATAACCAATTATCAATGCTGTCTTGCTATACTTAGCAATAAAGAAGTGCATTCAAGATTTCAGACGAGAGTGTAAACAAACATTTCACCACTACTGACGATGAAGGCTTCCAGATGTTAATGGAAGAAAAAGATTAAAAAAATACTAAAAGAGCAACATGTTTGGCCGTTAAAACTTTGCGATGCTGTCTTCAAGAAAAAAAATTTAGATCCCGACTTTGAAAACATGTCCATCAGTGATTTAGATAACGTACTGGCCAATTTTTTTTTTTCGAAGCTTGAACAGTTAATGGTTAGTTCTACAAGAGATCATCCTTATTTTCATTATGACATGGGATTAACAGACATCTGTCAAGCAAAAACATGAACATCATTCAAGGTACAGACTTTGGAGGTTCCAATGTAGGGGTAGGGAGGAATTTCTCATCACCCACCGGCCACCGACTGACGATGCAGACATGAAAAGCAAGAGGTCCCAGAGGAATCTTGGCACCCATCATGGTATGTTCTATGTCTGATCTGTGACAGACTGTTCTTTTCTCATATTTTGTGTGTCAACATTGAATTTGAACTTAAATCCATATTTCTGTGAAATACTTTTTTCACAAGATTATAGCGAAACTGAACACATTACGTTTTCAGAGAGAACATATTAACCTCAAATGAGGTCGATAATTGTATGATATATATACACTGACAGACATTTTTTCTTTAATTCAGATGACCCAAAGTGCCCTATCAAAACTGTTATGGAGTACAAGAAACATTTAAACACTATATGTAACCGTGATTCAATGGCCAAATAGAAAATTAAACTCGTTGAGCTGGTATGAAAATATGCCATTAGGACATAAAAACTTAGGAAACTTTATGAAAAATATATCAGAGAAGGCAACACTCTCAAAAATATACAGTAACTGCTCTCTGAGAGCAACCTGTGTCCACATTCTGGACATTGAAGGTAATTTTGCCAGAAGACACATCATGACTGTAACTGGTCATAGGGTATCATCAAGTTTAAAAAGCTATACAGGTTATACTGAGCCAAGTGTCAAAAGAAGAATGTCAGAAGCTTTGACAAATACACTTCCAGCAACACCAACAAATAAAATGAAATAGAGCAATGAATCATCTGTAACTCATTCACCAGTTGTGTCAAATTTGGATCTAAGTGAAGTTTCTTTTGAATTACTGTCTTCCTCTCAGTTAGATCCTTTTTAAAATGATATGAATGATCTTGGAAATGATGAATTTGACGATATTTTAAGACCATTGGATATTGACAATATGTCACCAAAAAAATCAAGGAATGCCAATGATTCACAAAATATTGCCCATGCACACCTTACCTCGGACAAAATATACCAAATCTTACAACAGAATACACCTTACCTTAAAACAGAATACACTTGACCTTATTACAGAATACACCTTAACGTATGACAGATAACACCTTACCTTACTACAGAATACACTTGACCTTATTACAGAATACACCTTAACGTATGACAGATAACACCTTACCTTACTACAGAATACAGACAAGCGAGCTGCTGGATAACATTTCTGACAACCTCGTGTGATCTGTTTCTAAAACATGACAATTCCTGAAAAAATAAAAACAAAAATATGATATTGACTACAAATGAAATATATATCTAACATGGGTCACAAAGGGCCCTAATGATTACCCGAATTCCAATCTAACTAAAAACCAATTTCTCATCACTCTTGTTCTCCGATTTGTCACACAGAGGAATTGATGCAATTTGGTGTGATGTCACATGTGAATGACCTCCTGTAATGTATGTGACTTATAAGATTTTGAAAATTTATCAAATGGAAAATGAGATCTAAATTAATTCATAATAAAGAAACTGTCAGTCTCCAGAATTTATTTGGAATATCTTTGGTGATTTGATCCTATCCGAGGTTATAAAAAGAAATCTGATTATCTCTTCTCACAGATTCTCTGTGTGTAGTGATGTTTATCACTGTTAAAAATGTTTGCATCTCTTTGCCATTTGATAAACTTACAAGATTGTACAAGTCACTTTTTCATTGGTCAAAAATAACAAATCTACGAGGTCATTCCAATATAGCGGATTTCATTAGATCCTCTATGCAACATATCAGAAAACAGGAGCACTGATAGATGGGTTTTTAATTAGATTTCCCGAATCCCTGCACGTAACCTTGCACAAGACGGGAAAACTGGTCATCTTTTTTTAAATAATCATGAGACCCTGTTCCTTAGGCATACTAACTACCAAATTAGGTTGAAATCTGATAAACATGTACATGTTTTTGATTGCTGTATATTTGGAAATGTTTTTCAGGGGTTAATGAGATAAAACACATTCCTTGAATACAAACTACCGATAATATTTTGGATGGGATATGTTTGTGTTGTTTTATCCCAGGATTTTTTTACTAAATTTTCATGTTTGTTCTAAATTTTTCTTGTTTATGTTGGAAGCTGTAAAGCCTGTTATAATTTATAAACAATGTTAAAGAACATAATGTACAATTGTTTTTTGAAAAAGAACTGCGGGTAAGTGAAGTGGTCAGAATACCGGTAATGACAGTCACTATAACGCGGTCCGAGTCTATACCTGTATTAATGGCATGACTCTGCCAATCTGTATCTGTGCTTCTCCATCTTCTAAACCTTTTTCTGGCTCTGGAAAAAATAAAAAGTACTGGTGAAAAACTTTGTAAACTACTGATATGAATTCTATATTGGTCACACATGTATTCTGGTTCAATTAAAACTGCAACATTTCATGTTTACGACCAAGTTCTACATTAAGCTTACCAGTACCATTTAAAACAAATTTTCAAATATGTAGAATTATCTGGGTTTTTTTTGTATTCGAAATAGTATATTTGACCTTATTTTAGAATTAAAAAAATTGATTCACGTATATTTAAGTTTAAAAAAAAAATAAACCAACCCCCCCCCCTTCTGGGACCACAAATTTCTCATTTAAAAGCAAAAACTACTACATGTACATCAACAAGATAATGTTATTACATTTTATTCATCTCATAACATTAACATAAAGTCCCTTCTACTCTCCATAACATTATCAAATACTGTTACAAGTATCACCTTTTCCATAACATCAAGTGTACCTATCACACTCTCTGTAACATCAAATGTACCTACCACCCTCTCCACAGCATCAAATGTACCTACCAAACTCTCTGTATCATAAAATATACTTACCACACTCTCTGTAACATCAAATGTATCTACCACACTCTCTGTAACATTAAATGTATCTACCACACCCTCTGTAACATTCAATTGTACCTTTCACACTCTCTGTAACATCAAATGTATCTACCACACCCTCTGTAACATCATGTATCTACCACCATTTTCTGTAACATCAAATGACTCTCTCAAGCTCTCTGTAAAATGAAATGAATCTCCTTCCTCTCCATAACATCAAATGTACATACGTACCTACCACCCTCTCTGTAACATCAAATGTACTTGCCACACTCTCTGCATCATCAAATGTACCTACCACCCTCTCTGGAACATCAAATGAACCCACATGTACCATGCTCTCAATAACATCAATTGTACTTACCAGATTCTCTGTAACATCAAATGTATCTACCACCCTCTCTGTAACATCAAATGAACCCACATGTACCATGCTCTCCATAACATCAAATGTACTTACCACACTCTCTGTAACATCAAATGTACCTAACACCCTCTCTGTAACATCAAATGTACCTAACACCCTCTCTGTAACATAAAATGTACCTATCACACTCTCTGTAATATCAAATGTACCTACCACCCCCTTTGTAACATGAAATAAATCTACCATGCTCTCCATAATATCAAATGTACTTAATTACCATACTCTCTCAGTCTCCAGAATATGAAATGAACCTACCATGCCCTCCATAACATCAAATGTACTTACCACACTCTCTGTAACACCAAATGTACCTACCACCCCTCTGTAACATCAAATGAACCCACATGTACAATGCTCTCCATATCATCAAATACACCTACCATACCTCTTTCTTTGTAACATCGAATATACCTATCACCCGCTCTGTAACATGAAATGGATCTACCATGCTCTCCATAACATTACTTAATTACCACACTCCCTGTAACATCAAATGTACCTACCACACTCCCTGTAACATCAAATGTACCTACCACACTCCCTGTAACATCAAATGTACCTACCACCCTCTCTGTAACATCAAATGTACCTACCACACTCTCTGTAACATCAAATGTACCTACCACACTCTCTGTAACATGAAATAAACCTACCATGCTCTCCACAACATGAAATGTACTTACCACACTCTCTGTAACATCAAATGAACCTACCATGCTCTCCATAACATCAAATATACTTACCACCTCTCTGTAACATCAAATGAACCTACCATGCTATCCATAACATCAAATGTACTTACTACACTCTCTCAGTCTCTGTAACATGACATTAACCTACCATGCTCTCCATAACATCAAATACACCTACCACCCTCTCTGTAACATTGAACGGTACCATCCTCTTTGTAACATCAAATGTACCCATCACCTTTCTCATGACATCAAATGTTCCTATCACCTTTTTCATGACATCAAATGTATGCTACCTATCATCTTTTCAACAACTTCAAATGTAGCTCCCACCTTCTCCATAACAACAAATGTAGCTACCACTCTCTTTGTAACATCAAATATACCTACCACCCTCTCCATAAAACAACAGAGCATCATAGAATTTGGTCTCTGCTTCATGCTTCAGTGCCTGCATTTCACAACAAAGGGAGGCAAGCACTGTGATGATCTTGTTAAAGATCTTGTTGTCAGTTTTGATGAGCTGTAGAAGAGTTGTCTGTTCATATGGAAGTAACTGTAAAATATTAAAGGACAAAATGAATATTAGTAATTGTGTGTTTTTATGTGTAATTTATGTGTTTTTTGGGTACTGTATAGATGTTTGATTTCATTGAGAAAATTTTGCTTTTTTTTCTGAAAGGAAGTCATTCATGGGTATTAAATTTCACACAAGACAGTTTCCAGTACTGAAGTGTGTTGAGAGTTGAAGTAAAGCTGCTAAAATTTAGTGATTCATGTATATGGTGTCTTTTTATATATGAAGGAATTTTGATAGGTAAATACTTTTATAATTGTTATCAATAACATATTGTCTGTTTTTAATACTTCATAAGTATAAAGTATTTTATTCACAGGTATTTAATTTCATAATATTTTCTTTGACTACAGAATTAGCAAAATTAAATCCCCCTGCAAATAAAAGCAATGTAGTATGGTGTGTGTGTGTTGTGAGTGTTTGGTAAGTGTTAATTAGGTGTGTGTTTATGTTTTGGGTATATGTCGTGTGTGTGTGTGTGTGTGTATGTGTTATTCATTTGAGTGTTTGTGAATGTGTGTGTTGTGTACCAGTATGTGTTATTTATGTGAGTGTGTGTGTTTATGTTGTGTGTGTGTTGGACATTATAAGTAAATAAAGCAAGCTACTATGGTATACGTATATGTGGCAGAGGGTAGATATGGTTAAACAAACTATATATATATATATATATATATAGTCTTTCCCTATATAGGACAGGACAAAATTTTACCTAAAGCTGGTGATCTTTTTATTTAAATTCATGAAGCAATCTTGACAGGATGTAAAACAACAATACACAGGTAAACATTTTAGCCCAGTTAGAATTATACCTGTAGAGATATTGGGTCCAAGGTTAGGTCCCAGGCATCTCCGATAGTGTCATCCAATGCATCCTCAATATCTTTTAACTGTGTAGCATATTCCTCCAAGAACTTTCCATATTTCTTTAACTGCAACTCACCGACAATTTCTGACAAAAAAAAATAAACAAGTACATTTAAATAAATGAATTTCTTCATCATTCACCGAAATATGGCCGGGATTTATATCCCGGTAATCGTGGTAATTTTATGCACACTATGTAATCCCACCCAGAGTAGGTGATGATACACTCCCTAGGATATTTTTATATGTCTGTTATCAAGAATATCCCCAGAGAAAAATAATGTTATGAAGTGACCAAGTTGAGAAAGCATGATGCATATTTTACTCTGGTATGAACAAACCCAGGTGAAACATTCAAGTGATGAAGCAGCCTACTGTGTGTCCCAGCAACTTTGGAAAGTGACTTTTTGTAAATACACGTATTTCATAAAAATGAAATTGCATGGAAACATCATCCATACTGTCATCAAACATAACCAGCTTCATAAACTCTGATCCCCATTGATTTCATTTCAACATACAGAAAAAATCTTGATTAATTGGGAATCGCTAAATACTTGTAACATGCCAGGGGTCAACCGAGCGCATCACATCAGATTGTCACCCATCCAGATGCTGATGCACTCGCCATTGCTTAACTTCAGTACATGGATATATACGCTAACCGTCCAGCCACAAAAATGAGCTGTTGGACTAGACAGTAAATCTGCCTATATCCATGACTGTTACACTACCCTGTTCGATGACAAGCTTTGTCCCGAAGCTTCATGGGTTCAACCTGAAATCCACAGCTTACACTATGCCATTCAGCTGTACATCTGGATTTCAGGCTCTTCCGCTGCCACCAAATGTAACAACTGGCGGTCAACTGAGTGCATCACATAAGATTGCACGCTCACCATTGCTTAACTGCAGTACATGGATATAAACGCTAACTGTCCAGCCACAAAAGCTTGCTGATGGATTAGACAACTAATCTGCCTATATCCATGAACTGTTGCATACTATTGAAGACCTTTCTTGGAAATAAAACTGGATGTTTACATACAACATTCTTGTATGCAAGTCAACGGAGGAGTCAATTCACACTATTTTCAGTCTATTGTAATGGTGATCCATTTAAGAGTGAGATGTATACACCGCGATAAAAATTAATAATAGACTGTTCATACGAAAAATCAACCACTGTTATTACCGCTAATTGAATTCAGAAAATCATAAAGGGTTTAACTAGGATCTCAAGTATTGGAGAGTCTCCTTCATATTTGAATGCAGAATTGCCTACGACTAGACCTTCTTTAAATAAAATAGCAATTTTATTGATGATCTGTAGGGGCTGTCATTGATAGACTTGATATCGATACACAAATTGATTTGATACGATAATCGATACACTTTTAAAGTATCAATACATTTCATTATGCATTTCACAGAATGTATTTTCTCTTACAATTTCCAAAATTTTCCATTTGTTTTACTTCATGTTATTGAACTATTTTATATATATTTTTTTGTAATTGTTCAATTTGTTCAAATAAATGATGTTTTCCTTGCAATGATTGCTTTTTTCATCTTCAGATGGTCAAATATACAGTAAAACAACTAAATATTACAATGAAAATGTTTATTTTAAAGGCATTCATAGAAGTACCAAATTATTCAATTCATCTATACTTTTTACTTATCGATAAAGAATATCTCATCAATGACAGCCCTAAATTGATTTGATAGTTTCTTTTCACTTTTCACTTTTCAGGTTTGCTGGGGCACACAGTAGAGATGAACATGGTTTAGTATGAACAAGCCCAGAAGTGGAGGTGCGTCCATACTTCGAGATGGAAGTGGGTAAACTCACAGGAATTGGAAATTTTATCAATAATAAAGTAAGTAAAGAGGCATCTCAAAGATGATTGGGCAATGCATAAAAAAGGCAAGAGATGCTGGGTTCTCCGTTAGGCATGATTTCTGCATCTCTGATAAATGAAATCTTTTCAGGATGCAAAACATGAATATTAGCAAGTCCCTTAGGACACACAAAATCTCAGATGTCTCTTTACTTTATTATTGAGAGGATTTCTGATTCCTGTGGTAAATTGAATCACAGCTGTCTGATGTTTTATCGATATTGGCTAAACAATATGAGACATATATGTTTTTTACAAATTATATTAATTGTACAAAATATGACTACATTTGTATATATGAATTGTGATACTGTCATGCGCCTGTGCATGAATTATTTTCGTAATGCAGCCCCTGTTTGGAACTTCTCTATTTATATTGCAATCAACAAAAAAAAAAAAAAGAAAAAAAAGAGCACCAAGTATATTCGTTTCTGGCACATTTCATCATCTACTCGTTGGTCGTCTTCAAAATAATAAAACTGAACATGGAGAAAGGATTCTTAAATGTTTGTTGGCAAGAATATTGGAATTAGAAAGTACCATAGGTTGCTATTGTTGTATCTTTGCTATGTATTTTAATTTGTAATTTAGACATATATAGATATAATAATTTTTTTTAATATGACCGTTTTGGTATCATACTCCTTCTCAGCCCTCGGACTGATATTGGATACCTATCGACTGAGAAGGGGTATGATATCAAAATCGTCACATATAATAATCTCTATAAAACATCAGCCTCCTGTGAATGTGATAGAATAGAACTAGGCTAAAGAGGGCCCAGTAAAATTGTTGTATCGATCTGTAACAAAAAAATTTGCCATTGATTTTGTTTTTAAATCACAAAAACTAATCATTAAATGAAGCAAAATTTGATAACTAGGCCTATATGATATTGCATAGCCAATCTTGACATGATAGAGAAGTGCAAAAAGTAATCATACACTATAAATTTTTACTATACTGGTAGAGGACCAGTAGCCGGCTAGGACCAGTATCTGGCTATGGTATTATTTCGTCTTTAGTGTGTACCTCGACAATATATATTTTTTTCTGTTGAAGAAAATTGTTCATCATCTTGTGAATTATCTAAAAATAATCTCAAAAATCTATAGCCAGCTACTGGTTCCCTAACAGTACATTTCATATAAAACCACATTTTTTCAAAAATATATTGTGAAGCCATTTCTTATCGCATTTCAATAGAATTTTCACTGTTAAAAAAAGAATGTTTCCAAATTTCATTGGTTATTTGTTCGTAATTTTCTTATGAGTAATGTATCATTTCAAAGATTTGACAATTTAAACAAAGTAAAATTAGACATCACCATTTTACTTACACACATTGAGAGTTCTCATAAAAAAACAATTTTCTATTTAAATATTTCTGATTCAGAAAATTAAAAATCAAAATAAATAATGAAACTATTCAATTTTTGTTTCAATGGTGAAAATTCTATTGTAATGCGATAATGGTTTCACAACAAAAAATATGGTTTTATATGAAAATTAATAGTTCATGAATACTTTTTGCACGTCTCTTTTTCACTTGACACATAGGCTATTTCTTTTTGCCCCTTTCTTTTTCAGCACCGGGGCTGTGATCCTCCCCCTAAATTAAGAACCCTGGACCTTCCCCTAAATCTAATAATTGTCTATCACAATAGCATCTGAAACAAGATTTAAAAAGAATCAACAGCATGTAATTTTCAGTTTTTCACAAATTAAGTAAACACGCACTTAGCGAGCCATCATCAAATTTGTCGAATTCCCAGTCGCCTTCCGTGGCCGCCATTTTCATCAACACACAAGTCACATGATTTAATATTTCCGTTTGTCATATGATCATGAGAAGCTAAGCCTAACTAGAGATCAAATATTATTTATAAATACAACTATGTAACGATTCCGATGTGGTCTAGTGGTTAGGATTCCTGGTTTTCACCCAGGCGGCCCGGGTTCGATTCCCGGCATCGGAACTACTATTTTTGCTCATGGAGTATATTATTTATTTATTATATTATATATTAATTACAAGATACAGATAGGCCATAAGAAATGTTGAAGACGAACGTTTCTGTTAATAAGACAACATCAGTTCAGCATATAAATGTATATACCCGAACGAAAAGGTGGTATCATACAAGACCAAATTATAAATCTAAGTGTATTTTTATGGGTCAGAATTACTCTAAAGTATGCCAACAAAAATAAAAAAACCCAGTAAAGTAAATTTATAAATTTTTTAACAATAACAAAATAAAAACAATCTAAATGATGGTTCACAATAATAAGAGTCAAAACTTACAATATCAATGTCCGTTGTTTAGTTCCTATGGCCAGAGATCCACTCGAGTACACAATAAATTCCAATCCGAACGTAAATTATTAAAAGAGATCCACTTGAATACACAATAAATTCCAATTAGTTTGTAATATTGATTTGTACTACTTTCGTATAACTTTAAAAAAAAAAAGATGTGGTCTACTCTCGTGTTTATCGTGGTCTTAAAAATAGTCTCAGATACACCCCTTATTCTTAGCTGTTTCAACGTGATCTACCTAGAGATCTGGGGCTCGTTTTACGAAAGGTCCTAAACCTAACTTTTAGTCCTAAATTCCATGGCAACCCATCGCTGATTGGTCAGTCCCATGACAATTAGGACTAAAACTTAGGATTTACGACTTAGGACCTTTCGTAAAACGGGCCCCTGACGTCTACCAGTATACTAGTGTGTTGACTAAGGGCACAAAAATTGGTCGCGTGGGAATTTTCTGATGGACTATAGGGACATGCATTTTAATTTTCTACATATCGAAAGATTTCCAAAAATGTTTGGTTACCACCTGTCAAGTGCGTCATACCTGATATATGACGTCATTAACAGAGGTACAGCGAATTCCTAGGTTTTCCTAGAAAATGGGTTATGCTGGTCAGAATTGACGTAAAATTTAGCATAGTTTGCCGGAAAAATATACCTAGGTATCTTTTATTCTTTCTACGTAAGATTTAGTGTCATTGAATAAATTATTGTTTTTAATTGAGGAAACGTATTGAAATTCTAAGTCGGACAAGAATGTGAACACTTTATTCACAGTTTGATACAAATATTTTGCATTTATTCCGTATGAATGTTGAAACATGATGATGAAAAATAACATCTCTTGGTAATGATCTTAAATTAGTCTTTAAATAGTTCCCAAATAGCACACAAATAATTTATTTATAAATAAACTGACAAAATCCATGTTCCGGAAACATAAAATAATCCGATGTAGGTTCTGTAAATTTTACGTACGATGCAGATTTTAACAGAAGACGAAGAAAACAAAATATTAATTACGATAAATGGTAAAAATACAAACACTATGAATTAATTTTGCATGATATAAAATCCTTTCAAAAGTTTAAAGCTATATACACATAAATTCACATGGGGAAATGTCTGTTCAAGTACTTTAACACCCTCTCAATGACACACTTTTACATCTTTATTTAGATCTATAACGTATATGATAAAAACACTAAATTCACCGGTAAACTTTCTGTTTCCGATACACATATGTACACTTGACTAGTTTACAATAAATTGTAAAAACATTAATTAATATATATATATTAAAATGGGATAGAAACAAACATAACTTAAAAACTTTTGCTAACGAAAGGGGGTGATTCAGGGTTTCCCTAGGGTGTTATTGTAATGAAACCCAGGGACCCACAAGAACCAAATTCCTGGGTCCTTCACTAAATTTGTGAGTTTCCAAGTCCATGAAATTCGAGAAAATACATGAAAACAAAGGCATATTTTCAGTCTCAGGTTGATAAAAAATTACTGAGTTTTTGTGCATCCTTAGGGGCTCACTAATATTCATGTTTTGCGTCCTGAAAAGATTTTATGCATCAGAGACGCTGAAATCATGCATGTTTCAGCCCCTAAATCCGCCAAAGTAACCATTATAATGTTTTTAAAAAGAATAAACAAAGTTAAAGACAAATCTTTGTTCAATACCTTGATGTTCATTTAAATAAATCCTTGCTAATATGTATTCTCGACACATCCTCGGACGTGTGCTGCCTTCCTGTGTGCATCTCTCTCTCTCTGATATATAAATTATATATAATACGATTTATAATTTATTAAATATAATTTTCACGGTTCAAAGTCGCCTCAATTTCCTCACCTGTATTTACATTATTTATATTATAATGTACATGATATATACAGAAATCAGCTATCTTACTGTTTCTTACATACATATATAAACCTTACCAGCTTTTTAAAGTCCAAAAAGTTGTAGAATGTACCATGTTTATGCATTAATGAAAAATATGCAAAATTAACCTTAAAAACATTAGCCAACGGAAAGACGGGACTCCAATTTTCAAATATTTTTACCATCATTTGGAAAACTTAAGGCCAAACCTCAGGCTCCACCGCTCCCATGAATCTGCCGCTGTGACCATTATAATGGAAAAAGCGTAACAATTTAATAGGCAAATAGGTTGATTATATGTTACTATATACAAATATATGCCAACTCACTTATAATATACATGTATATGTAAGTCAACTCTGGTTATAGCAAATTCCTCGGGGCCAGTAAATTTGTTGCACTTTGTTATATCAGTAATACGCTATTTCAGGATATTTACGTATTGAAAGAAAAACACTTGGACGTCATATTTTCTCCGTTATTTCTGAAGTTTCGTTTTTACCGACTTCGCTATTTCCGAAGTTGACTGTACAAACTAATACATAGCAAAGTATATATATATATATATATATATATATATATATATATATATATATTATATATATATATATATATATACTATATATATTAAGTATATATATATATATATATATATATATAGATATACATAAACGTGCGTAGCTAGCCAGCAACGATATGCAAGCCCATTGCGGCAAAGTGTCTTGGTGTTGTTTAAGTTCCCCATTGGGTCCATGGAAAAGTTCTGGTTGGGGTCTGAGGGCAAAGCCTCCCGACAGACCGTGATTTTATCGAAGTTAAAAACCCAAAATGTCGCTCAAAATAGCCATATTTCCAAATAATGTTAGTCTTAGTTAATAACATAATTCAACTTTAGATTGATTGAATCTTCTTTATTTTCATAAAATTAACAATTTATGTACCACGTGATAACTGATAAAGTTAATTGTGCGGACCTATTATCTCCAATGGTGATGGAACGTAACTCTACGTAATTTTCCCGCTGAAATGACTTCACCACGGGATATCTTCTGCTAGCGTCATTCCATTACTAATAGAAACAATAGTCCCGCACAAACGTTATCGGGTATCACGTGGTACATGAATTAGTTCCATTTATTAAATGTATACAGATTCTCTATAAATTTCATATTAACACGTCTATTTTTCCAATTAACTGATTTTTTCAACAAATTATACAGAAATAAACGAACGATGAACCCTTGTAATTAACATTTAGTTTAAAAGATACACGGATTTCCGTATTTTCAATTAATATGGCGTAGGCAAACCTTACTGTTGGTAATATTAGTAATACAAATAGCGATCTGCCATCTTTTTTAATATTGATTACGTCACATTCAACGACCATTTGATAGGTAATTAACAATCTCTGTGACATAATCATCACTTATATCAACCCTGATCAATATTTAAATGATTTTTGCATAAAATCACAGAAAAAAACACATTTGTTTTAACCATTTAGTGATTCGGAAACTGACTTATTGAACCTTACGCCATCTTGGATTTGATGTTGTCATAACTTAGTCAGACACGACTGTCCAGTGGTCACCAAACATTTTTGAGAATGGTTTGGCATTACCTACAAGAATATATAGGTCTCCAACTTCCATAAAAAATTCCACGGAATTCCCTCAGTCAATACACTAGTCGAGACTGTTTTATGTGACTTTCTATGGGACTGATCAATGATAGTAACATAAGACAGGGAGTCACTTAACACAGACCTCGTTTTTTTCGACCTCATCAATTTGTGTAGCTCTTCTCTATGTGTTACTAGTCTTACACATACAGCAAGATTGCTGTATTCATAAGATGTAGATAATATATAAAAATGAGTTAAGCTGGTAGGTGTTAATTTTGATTAGGCCTATTGCACTAATTGTCAGGTATCAGGGGTTGTCTGAAAGTCGCTTAACACAGACTTATGAACAGTTAGGGCGTGTAAAATCATGGTCACTTATCAGGTAAGACAGGGAGTCGCTTATTACAGATCAATTACATGTATATAGTAAATAATCTTGGGCGGACAGGGAGTCGCTGAATATAGGGGGGTCCCTAAGACATTCCCGACTGTATATACCCTAGTACAGTTCCAGAAAACACTAGAACAGGAATAATATAGATATAACTTAATAGTATAAAATAATCGACTGGTACCGAAATACCAGATAGTGGCTTCATGCACATCCACGGTCCACTAGCATTGGCACCTGCCCAGTGTTTGTAAATATTACAAAAGTAAAATCTATAAAACCTGTCGGGATGGAGTCTTGTGAGCCTTTCCGCGATCTGGACGAGTTTAAAATTCAGGTAATAAAGCATAAGATTAAAATTACACGGACTAATCGTTCCTTCTTGTCACCATATATCAGAGTATCCAGTGAAGAATAAAATGCTTTTCCCGTGCAGCTTATCATAACCGAAAAAATGAGCTCGAATCTAATATATAGAGATCATTATTTGGCCATTTTTATATCAAACTTCTTCTCAGCCCGAGGTTCCCAATATCAGCCCAAGGGATGAAAAGGAGTATGATATCAAAATGGTCATACTATAAACTTTTTATAAATCATGTGTCTTAATAACAAATTATAACACATGACAAGATTTAACCATAACAACATATTTTCTAATTACAACATTCTGGTCGACAAAGAATTGAGACTACTTTCACTAAGTTCAATTTCATGATTTTGGATGACACCGAACGAACAGACGATGCAATTTATCTTGTTATAAAAAAATATTATACGGTTGTTATAATAACAATGTCTAGTAACATAATTATCACCGAATAGTAATGCAATGTTATGCTTTATAAACAACAACAATGTGAAAAACAATGCAAATAAAACCTTTATAACTAACAATTATAGGACAACCCGTGGCTCCAAAACGCTTCCATATATATCATATTTCGTTATAACATCATAATATCTTGTTATAACAAGATAATTCATATCTTGTTATAACAACATACTATCTTGTAATTACGACATAATACATGTATCTTGTTATAACATATGTCGTTATAACAAAATAATATCTTGTTATTACGACATAATATCTTGTTATTACGACATAATATCTTGTTATGACAAGATAATTCATATCTCGTTATAACAAGATAATTATCTTGTTATAACGACATAACATCTTGTTATAACAAAATAATTTATATCTCGGTATAACGACATGACATCTTGTTATAACGACATAATATCTTGTAATAACAAGATAATTAATATGTCGCTATAAAAACATAATAAGTTGTTACAACAAGATATATCTTGTTATACGACATATTTTTATTACTACATATGGCACGTGTCGGTTTCCGTAGATTTCCCTTTGAAAATATGAAGTGTGGAAATTTTGAAAACATGACTGTATATAGACTGACCAAAATTGCTATAACACTGATAAGAATCAAGGGATAAACAAACAGGTGGTTTTAACCATTATATTAATCACTCTCTACATCAGTAGCTTTTACAATACATTGAGCACAGTGGGAATATTTCAACACACATTCATGTTATTATAAATGTACCAATTGCTGAACATGTAACACTACAAAGGTATTTTACTATTTTGATTTTTCTGTCTCCTTCGCTGCAATCCATTCCTTCATACGAGACGTCTGAAACCGGGAAGATTTGACAGGTCAACCATTTTTTGTAAATTCAACTCAGACATCTATACGTACTTACTTTGGTTTTTTTTAACATCCAAGTATATAATTTTAAATGTAAACACTTATGTTTTTTGGTCATATAACTTCGTTCCCACCATTTTGGAAATTGTGAAAAAGGGCACGCGTACGAATTGGAACAATTCTGTAGTCTGTTTCTCGGTAAACTTTTTAACTTTTGTATAATCTTATTCCTATATAGAAAATACTAAATGAGGTTATTTAAAACAATCTATAGCGACCTGCTCTGGATATTTTGGTTAGTGCGCATGCCTTATTTCCAAGATGGTGGGATTTATAAACAAAACTTAGTGATCGAAGTTATACTCTTGAAAAAACATAATTTAAAGTGTTGATTTTTAAAATTGTATACTTGAATGGATTACAAAATATCACCACAGTATGTACATGTTTAATTTTTTTTATAGTTGCACAAGTTGAATTGAAGAAAATAGCTCCGAGATGAGACCTGTCAAATCTGTCTGAAATTGCCGGTTTCAAAAGTCTCGTATGAAGGAATGAACTGCATCGAAGAAGGGGACAGAAAAATAAAAAAAGTAAAATATTTTCTTCATTGCAGCTCTAATTAAGAATGAACCTGAACCAGATTACCCAGTTGATGTCCCTCGATGTCTTCCTGCCCAGAACTGAGTTTCAACAAATTAAATGAGGTGAACATGACACCCGAGTAATCCACCTCTTGTGTTATAAATTTGCGATTTTCTCACATTAAAGAGAAGACACAAATCTTTCCATTATTTTATCTGCGAACATTTACACTATTAAAAGGTGAGAGACTGATCACTTTTAAATCTAAGATATATGATGCCCATATGGGTTTCAAATTTGAATATGAACTTTATGCACTGAGGAGTGACGGTACTAGTTATATTGTAATTTCGCATATGTATGATTTCAGTACCAGTGTTAAGTCAGCCGCTAATACCGACAATCGATACCAGTCGTCGAAAGAAAGCGCGTTTGAATTTTCTGTCTCCTTCTTCGTTGCAATCCATTACTTCATACGAGAATTCTGAAACCGGGAAGATTTGACAGGTCAACCATTTTCGTCAATTCAACTCAAGCAACGATCGAAAATCAAACATCTTTAGTACTTATTGTGGATGTCTTTTTTACCAGCCAAGTATATAATTTTAAATGTCAGAACTTTAAAGTATGTTTTTTGGTCATATAACTTCGTTCACCACGTTTTGTTTATGAATCCCACCATCTTGGAAATTGAGAAAAAGGGCATGGATACGAATTGGAAAAATGAACTGCATCGAAGAAGGGGAAAGAAAAATCAAAACAGTAAAATATTTTCTTCATTGCAGCTGTAACTATAGATGAACCTGAACCAGATTACCCAGTTGATGTCCCTCGATGTCCTCCTGTACCGAATTGAGTTTCAACAAATTAAATGAGGTGAACATGACACCCGAGTGGGTGCGTCTTTTTACCACAATGTACCACAATGAACCACAATGTACCACAATGATCCAAAAAAGCAAATTTGGTAGTAATAAGAAAAAGAAATATATTTTGAAGGGTTTATAATTTATTTGACTTAATTTTTATGTTCTGCATGTTTATTCATAGCTCAGATCACACAGGATAACAATATTCAGAACAAAGGTTATATTTTGTACACGTACATTTCTACCTTAAGTTATATAAATAGGTATGAAATTTATCGTCAAAACATTACCTTGATCTAGGCAACAGGCCTAAATAGCTAGCTGTTGGTGATTTTTTGGTCTTTTTGTTTTTACCATAATGAACCTTTTTAACCACAATGCACTTCTATCTAATTGACCACAAAAAATAAAATGTATGAAATTGATAAACAAAATGAAGTATAACTGAAGAAGTAATAATCAATAATAAAAACTCAAGTCCATTATAACACGACGAATTAGATGTGCAAATGGTCTCAACATGAAGAACAATTACGAATCCCAAATGGGATAAGACCAGGTGTCCGGAAGGAGTCAGCGTCTTCTGCTGGCATGCCACACCCGTCGCAAATGTTCCATGGAAACTTTTCTAGTTCGATGAACGGGTCAAATTCGGTAAAAAGGTCAAGATTGGTGATGAGGTCAAGTTCGGTGAAAAGCATGATTGGTGAAACGGAGTCACTGTCTGTGGCTGAATACTATCTAATATCTCTGAGAGGGGGACTTCATAATGTTTAACAAGATCCCCGTGTCGTCTCATTGATCTCTAGCTCAACAGGATACATCTGGCCGAGGTAATTCTGAAATTCTGAATTATTTGTGGACAAAACATCGTCGATATACCTGTAAGGAAAATTGAACCGAGATGCTAACTGTTTGTTTCCTTTGGAGAGCAGAGACTGTATAAATTCCGCTTCATATGAATACAAAAAGATGTCAGCCAAGAGAGGTGCACAATTGGTACCCATTGGAATGCCGACAATCTGCTGAAAATCTTTTCCCACAAAAACCACGACGATGAAATAATAGACACTATCTTGATTTAGACGACAGGCCCAAAAGGCTAGCTGTTCAGTTTTGGATTTTTTAAACTTCTGTCTAATTACCACAATGAATCTTTGTCCGTTTACCACATTGAACTTTTGTCTTTTTTGGTAAAAAGACAAAAGTTCATTGTGGTAATTAGGCAGAAGTTTCATTGTGGTAAAAAGACAAGTTCATTGTGGTAATTAGGCAGAAGTTTAATTGTGGTAAAAAGGACAAAAAAGGACAGAAGTTTCATTGTGGTAATTAGGCAGAAGTTTCATTGTGCTAAAAAGACAGAAGATTCATTGTGGTAAAAAGACAAAAGTTCATTGTGGTAATTAGACAGAAGATTCATTGTGGTAATTAGACAGAAGTTTCATTGTGGTAATTAGACAGAAGATTCATTGTGGTAAAAAGACAAAAGTTCATTGTGGTAATTAGGTAGTTTAATTGTGGTAAAAACTAAAAAAGGACAGAAGTTTCATTATGGTAAAAAGACAAAAGTTCATTGTGGTAATTAGACAGAAGTTTCACTGTGGTAATTAGACAGAAGATTCATTGTGGTAAAAAGACAAAAGTTCATTGTGGTAATTAGGTAGAAGTTTAATTGTGGTAAAAGCTAAAAAAGGACAGAAGTTTCATTGTGGTAAAAAGACAAAAGTTCATTGTGGTAATTAGACAGAAGTTTCATTGTGGTAATTAGACAGAAGATTCATTGTGGTAAAAAGACAAAAGTTCATTGTGGTAATTAGGTAGTTAATTGTGGTAAAAACTAAAAAAAGGACAGAAGTTTCATTGTGGTATAAAGACAAAAGTTTCATTATGGTAAAAAGACAAAAGTTCATTGTGTTAATTAGGTAGAAGTTTAATTGTGGTAAAAACTAAAAGAGGACAGAAGTTTCATTGTGGTAAAAAGACAAAAGTTCATTGTAATAATTAGACAGAAGATTCATTGTGGAAAAACGACATAAGTTCATTGTGATAATTGGACAGAAGTTTCATTGTGATAAAAAGATAAAAGTTGGTAATCAAGCAGAAGTTTAAAAAAAAATCTACAAAAGTCTAGATCAAGATAGTGTTATCATTTCATTTTGATTATCAATTCCATAATTTTTTTTGTGGTTATTAGACAGAAGTTTCATTGTGGTAAAAAGACCAAAAAAACAGCTAGCTATTTAGGCCTGTTGCCTAGATTAAGATAATGTTTTGATGATCAATTTCATACTTTTTATTTATATAACTTAAATTATTTACGGTAAAAATGTAGATGTACAAAATATAACCTTTGTTCTGAATATAGAAAGTAACATGTATCCTGTGTGATCTGAGATATGAATAAACATAAACTTTTGATAAATGTTTGATGCAGAACATACAAATTAAGTTAAATGAATTAAAAACCATTCAAAAACATTACTTTTACTGATTACTACCAAATTTGCTTACATTGTGGTTCATTGTGGTATCATTGTGGTACATTGTGGTACATTGTGGTACAAAGACGCACCGCATCCGAGTAAGCCACCTCTTGTGTTATAAATTTGCGATTTTCTCACATTAAAAAGACACAAATCCCTTCATGACTATATCTGCGAACATTAACACGATTAAGAGGTGAGAGACTGATCACTTTTAAAATGAAGATATTACAATTCCCATATGGATTTCAAATTTCAATATGAACTTTATGCACTGGGGAGTGACGGTACACGTTATATTGCCATTTCGCATATGTATGACTTCAGTACCAGTGTTAAGCCAGCCGCTAATACCAACAGTCAACATCAGTCGTCGAGAGAAGGCGCGTTTGCTTCAATACTTGACGAATTCTTTATATATATTTCAATTAATTATTTTTTATTATTATAGATGTTACAAACACAATACCAAAGTTATTGTTTTGAAAAAGGCCAAAAAACAAATGCTCAAAACGATCGATTCTGTCGAGAGACTCCATACAATATGTCAGGGCGTGTTCAACGTATGAACATTACATATACAGAGGTAAACTTCTCACTGACGAATTATTGACACAGGAATATCCAAAACCGCGTTTTATTTTTTTGTATTGTAATATCACATAACTCCAGAAAATATGGCCATAATCATTTTCATCCCAGATCTTTATTTTAGATTTGTTTATAATTCGATGAAAGAAATTTAAATAATTTGATAGAATTACCGGATTTGTATCTATGTCCTGGACATCCTATTGATTTATACTTTGGTATCTGAGATTTTTATATAGAAACCAAAATGTTTTAAACACACAAATAAATACAACCAAAACAGAATGACAACCTATTATTGATCATGGAATATAAAAAATATTGAATATCATTTGGTATCTGTTCTAAACCCACTAACAACACGTGTAAATGAAGTTTAAGTACATTGTGAACTGTTCTATTGAATGCTACATGTTGTATGCTTCATGTGCTCTCCAACCTTTGTTGAGTTAAGGAAAAAGATCAAGAGGACAAGAGTGAGGTGAGGTTATGAGAGTGATAGGACGTGGGTGAGAGAAAGAGGACATGAGAGGTAGAGGACTTGAGATTTTTCATTTTATGTGAAAATAACAAATTATAAGAACAGTATATCAGATATATATGTATACTGATACGCAAAATAAACGCAACTTCCAATTTTCGATAAAAACATATATATCTTTTAATTTTAGAGTACAATTTTGTATTATGTTTTAGAAAATATTTTTTGGTATAAAGAAATCGACTGATTTGTTATATTTAATTTTTTTAATTAGATTTTTTTTAAAACATTAAAGATATTTTTTAATAGAAGAAAGAAAATTAATATGGAGATTTGTTATGTTATAAAATGAATTTTAAAGTTAAGATGTTCATATGCCGATTTTGAATTTTAAAGTCAAGATGTTCATATATATGCCGAATTTGTTTATTGTATCTTTTTCTTCACTCTGATAATTTTTTTATGTTCACATAGTAATATAGGAAATTTATAAATTAGAGATAATACATCAGACTCACGCACCCACGCTCTCTGAAATTGACACTCGTTAAAATAATTATCAAAGGACACCTCACTACTGTTTAAATACTTGTTTGTACAAGTGACCGTTTACGTTTGAATCCATACGGTGATTGACAGGTAACTCTTCCCAATTATCGTCTAGACCAGGAATGATTCTAGTTATTTACATTATTTTAGGTCGAAATTATATAATCACTGATATAATCAGCGATATATAAAGCTAACAGCTTTATACATCGTTCAAATAATTATGGTGAAATCATCAATAAATTATGTATATATATATATATATATATATATATATATATATATATATATATATATATATATATATATATATATACATACCGACTGTAATTTCCTTCATTACAGTTATACAGAATGACTGTTTTGTTGTATCAATAAAATCAGTGTTAACCGCTAGCTGGCGTAGGAATACCTGAATATCTAAGAAACCCTTTCCATGACCATGTTACGGCAGCGATTTGTCGGACAAGTATTCTCTGAACATATGAATGAATCAATAAAGAATGAAATAACAAAAATTCATTCCATATTTTTATTTAAAGCCATTCATTACCACAAAACAAACAAAAATCACTGAAAGAAATCGAAAACACAAGAGTAGGCCTGCATCTGTAGCACACTGTAGATGCCCATATCATAGGCCTATTGCGATAGATCTAGGTCATGCTATGAAAAGTAACACAGGCCACAGAAATGAAAATTTGCTTCGTAGTTACGTTGCTTGTAAGTAAGTTGAAAAGGGAGTCAGGTCTAGTGCAATTTTGTCCTGCATCTCTGATAAACAGCTTGCTTTTCCGTCACCATATAGGCAATTCCTGTCAGAAACAATTCGTCACTCGCATCGCGTGAAATCGACTCTCAGTTCACCTCAAATCCTATATATTGCTAGGCTAATTACCAGGCCCATCTTGTTTTTCACAACCTGTAATGTTAATGTCGAGCATAAGTAGTGTTCATAGGTTTCTCAGTAAATTGACGGGATACTCTATATGATCAGCTGGTAAAAACTGAAGTCTGAATTGACATATGGATCTATTATAATTTATAGGCCTACACGGATTTTCCATAACGAACGTGTCGATAATTATCTTTTAAACAGAACAATAAAAGTTTTTTTTAATTCACAACATAATCTGCATTTGTCTTGTTTCAATTGATTTGAGGGATTTGCAAGTGGGCTAGCCTATATACTGAAATAGGTCTACTTACGAAATCGTCACCCCTTCACAGATATATTCCACTGATAAAATATCAGAATTAAAACGAAAATTTGTTGTAAACAACGTTCATCTGTTGCTATCCAAATCGCGCATGATAGGCCTATCAGCCATTAGCACACGGCCCATTTGGGCAATTCTCTTCTGACACATTTAACCCGCCACTACTAAATGGTTGAATATTAAAAATCACGAACTAAATCTGAGAATAAGTATTCAAAATTGTCCATATCACTAGTTTCTTTCAAAATGACATAAAAAAGAAATTAAACCTTAATTTCATTTATATTTGCGATCAGAAAAGAGAACTGCTTCTCATGACAAAACAGCTGCTGAGCCATTACGTCATATGAAAACACCCCCGCAAAGTCAGTGTTCTGGAATGAATTTAGTATCCAGTGGACTACAGTTTCACTGAAAAATGGTAATGTATATAAATATAAGGATTGCTTTTCATTTTTTGAACATCATCGGGGTATAAAAGCAATTACTCATGGAAAAAATTCAATGTGCAGCATGAAGTGCTGCACAGAATTTTTTCCATGAGTAATTGCTTTTATACCCCGATGATGTTCAAAAAATGAAAAACAATCCTTATATATATATATATATATATATATATATATATATATATATATATATATATGTGTGTGTGTGTATATATTATGTATATATATATATATATATATATATTATATATATATATATATATATATATATATATATATATATATATATATATATAAAAGAAACAAAATTTAAATAATTTTTCACATTACACCAGCGATATTATACAAAGCCTATCTCTGTCTTCACAAAATCTTTGAAAGACAGCTACTGTTTAAGTACTTGTTTGTACAAGTGACCGTATATATATATAAAGAAACAAAATTCAAATATTTTTTTTACGTTACACCAGCATTTATACTGCATTTACGCAATTTTATTATAATTTATAATTCATAAAATCACAAATGAAAAAGTGAGCCATCAAAGTTAAATGTCGGGTTGGTAAACTCGTATCATTATACACATGTAGATATACGTACCGCTATCATAATCAGTAACTCTGATTTGAGTGTGCGAAATATCAACTTGATTAATCGAAACTATTCACGTGTGACGTCACTTTAGGGGCAATTAAGCGCGCAAGCGAGCCTCCGATAAGTAAACTTTGATGGCAGAATAAACAGGTATCACCTGAAATAATTTGGCTACAAAACATTTAAATGTTTATCTTTAGGAAATTTAAATAATAGAAAACCATAAAATCGTTTCCTATGACCTTTAAGCTTTTAATATATTAACTACATATGGGTAAATTTTGATTGTTAAGAACTTCAATAATTTTGATTGGTTACTTATTGTCTTACTGATAATTCGTAAAAGTATAAGGTATTAGTATATTCAATTTAATATAATATTTAATTTCGCGGTATTTTCTCCGACGGCGAATATAGCGAAATTAAATCCCAGCGAAAAGGCAGCATCTACGCAATATTATGGAAAGCTATTGATTGCGACCTGAAAAGATTAAGTTCTGAAAGAACTAAAACGAGGTGACAAATGATACAGCTTTGACTATATAATCAACGTCTTACTTATGTGAGCGTAGCACGATCTTGAATACACAGAGAAATACATGTACGTGTGTCGATGACATGTTTTAGTTTCTTATACACAAAACTTTAATTAAATATTTTCTATTACTTTGGTTTGCATGCAGCTGTCAGCATTTATAAACATTAGACTTACCAGTGAGACATTGTCATTTAAGTATCTAGTGCATTGGTTGCCAATATAATTAAAACCGATCTCTACTCGCTCCCGTTTTTTGATATGTCGCTTATAGGATCTAACGCAGTCCGGTATGGCGTCACGTAGGGATGTTTGTGTGTGTCATTTTTACCAAATGAAAAAGCGGTATACACAATGTTGAAAGCGGTTTGATGGCAAAGAGATGTAAACAACACTGATCACACGAAATCCGGAAATAAAACACTATTTTCATAACCTTGTAGAAGTTCGAATAACCAAAGATACTCCGACGAAACTTTGCGGACAAGCGGTTTCCTTCTTATAAAATAAATTGCATCTCTTTGACATTCAATTTTGTCAGTTTTCAAACATTACTCACCTACGAGAAGACATCCGCACGTGACCCCACAGCGGATTGCCTTAGATCCTCTACGCGACATATCAGAAAACGGGAGCGGAGAGATATTATATTTTAATTAGATTGAGTGGTTGCATAATTAGAACACGCATATATGGGTTAATTCGACAAGCATTAGGAATTCCTAACATCCTGGCTCGTATGAATGTAAAAGCGAACAATATTTCACTATTTTGACTGTGGATTCACGGCGGGTGTGACCGGTCGACAAGGGATGCTTACTCCTCCATGGCACCTGCTTCCACCTCTTAATTTCAAGAGATCTGTGATTGTACATTTTTTAAACAGAGTTGTACCTATATCCTGGACATCCTAAAGATTAACACTTTGGTATCTGATATTTTTTTTATATTCTATGCTGTCTTAAGGCATTGTTATGGATCAGAATTACCCTGATGTATACCAGCAAAAATCAAGAACACATTTCTCTCTGTTCTCTATCACTTTCTCTCGGTTCATTCTCGTCTTCTAATTCTAACTTATTCATTTCGAGTTGTCTTTGCTTTGTCGCTCTTCTATTTCAATTTTATCAATCCAAATTCCACTCTTTTTACATCTGAATCGAAACCTTCTTCAACCTTTACTTCAGGAAAATCATAATTACAAACATTTTTTACAAAAACGTTTAAGCAACTAAAATTATAATATCACTTTTTCTCATGGACGATTTAATTTGAAGCTCAAAATGTAAACTTAGTGCAATTAACTCATCCTTCTTACTTTTTTCATTCCGAATTCTCTTTCCCTTTGTCGTTCTTCTATTTCAATTTTTTTCATCCCAAATTCAAATCTTTTAACATCTAAATCAAAACCTTCTTCAATCTTGACTTCAGGAAAATCATAAGATACACAACATCTTTAAAAAACATTTTAGCAACTAAAAGTTTAATATCACTCTTTCTCATAGATGATTTAACTTGAAGCTCAAAATGTAAACTTAGTGCAATTAACTCATCCTTCTTCAAAGATTAAAAATTTTCCCGGTCGGGCGTTTGCAAAATACAACCATGTTGATTTCTGTTGGCTTTAATTTTTAAACAGTAAACAAACTTGCAGAATAATTTAAGTAAAGCAAAAACATTGTAAAATCTTCAATGATCGATCCCGGATGTGCTCCAAATTCTGTTATGGGTCAACATTACCATAAAGTATTACAGCAAATTCAAGAACACATTGAATAGTCCCCTGGCCTGTTTTTCAGACAGCCTATAAAAATGCTTCAAAGTGAGCTTTGTTAGCACTCTGGCCACTTAGGGGTTTTGAAATATAGAAAATTAACAGAAATCGCTGAAAATATACAATTAATCCTTGCAGTTAAGGTCTTTTTTTGCAATTAGAGTAATGATTGTATGGCAAATAGCTTAAATGATATGTTTGGACACAATAAACAATGATTTATTTCATCAAAATTGGTGTTTTGAGGTAAAAACCATGAAATCTAACAACAATCTGAAAACAACTGAAAACTGGAAAACCTCAATTAATCCTTCAGTTATAGCCTATGTTTGCGATGAAAGTAATGGTTGTATAGTATATATCTTTAATGAAGTGTGGACCCATTGAACAACTATTGTGTATCAAATTTGAAGTATTGGGGTAAAAAGAAACAATTTTTAAATTAGAAATTTGAGAAAAAAGCATTAGACTTAAAACCCAGCTTTTACCAATATGTTTTTGGAGGGTATAATTTTCAGAAAGCCTATCAAAAATGATACAAATTGAGCTTTGTTAGCACTCTAGGTACTTAGGAGTTTTGGGGGAAAATCCATATAAAATAAACAACAATTGCTGAAAATTGTAAATACATGTATACAATTAATCCTTTATTTAAGTTCTTTTTTGCAGTTTAAGTAAAAATTGTATGGCAGATGACTTAAGGAGGTATTAAACACTATCCGAATAACGCTGGACGTTCGGAATGCATTGGGTTAAAAATGAAGTAAGTTTATTGTGCTTTCAATGCAAGTATATAGAGCGATATATTGCATGTCAGTATTGGCAGTCACGTGACTCGAGTGTTAACCGCTTTACTTTTCAGCGTAAGAATACATGAACGAATCAGTAAAGAATAGAATATCACATGTTTATTTCTTATATATTTAATCTTAAAAGTCATATATTAGGCCTTAAATCACAGAAAGAAATCGGTAACACGAGCCTACATCTGTAGCACACTGTACAGCCTACAGGCCCATATAGCAATTATCTAGGTCATGTTATGACCAGAACCACAGACCATAGAAAAGAAAATTCGCTTCGTAGTTACAATTGTAACTTGTCTGTTGAACAGTAAAAAGAGAGTTAGGCCTTGTGCAACTTTGTCAAGCATATCTGATAAACAGGTCGATTTGTTTGATTTACCGGATATTCCTGTCAAAACAAGTCGTCACTCGCATCCTGTGAAATCAGGCCATGTGAAATACCTAAGTTACGTACGAATCACTCAATCAGTCATCCCGGTTCCCAGCTGATTGGTAAAAAATGTCAAATAGAATGGCTACTTTCAATTGTCTTGAACGAATATTAGCTGTCTCCCTTCTCCTAACCAGTCATCATTCAGCAGCATGGCTATGGCCGTGGCAATTTCTTCTGAAACATTTAACCTCCTTGCACCAAGCGATCGAATATAAAATAATCTCGATTCAAAATTTTCCATATCACTAGTTTCTTTCAAAATGATATGAAAATAAGAAAACAAACCGTTGTTTCCTTTAGTATTTCCGGGCAGAAAAGGGAACTACTTCTCGCCACACACAGCTGTTTAGCTGTTACGTCATATGAAAAATGAATGAATTTCGTAACCAGCTGACTACAATTTCACAGAAAATGGTATATATATTAATATATAAGGATTGTTTTTCATTTTTTGAAATAGCATGGAATATACATGCAATGGGTCATGAAAAAAATTCAATGTGCTGCACTGGGCCTGTTGTATTAACAATAACTAAATAAAAAAATAATAATCTAGTTGACGATGTACATTAATAAGTGTCAAAACTCAAAATATCAATGTCCGTTGTTGTTCAGTTCCTATAGCCAGAGATCCACTCGGATACACACATAAATTTCTTTCCGAACGTATTATTATAAGAGATCCACTCGAGTACACAACGAATTACAATTAGTATGTAATATTAATGTGTACTACTTTCGTAAATCTTTAAATAAGATGTAGTCTGCTCTCGTATAACTTGTTAAAACTAGTCTCTGATACCCTCCCTTGTTCTTAGCTGTTCTTGATCAGTCTAGAGATCTGACCGTTACCTGTTTATATATATCCAGAAAACACTAGATCAGGCATAATCAAGAAATGACATTTCTAGTACATTCATGTTTACAATGGAAAGTTCCTAGGGCTAAATATAGAAACATGATGACATAATTTGAAAAAAATTGAAACAAAACAATAATATACAACTATTGACTAGGGCTGCGGGCAACAGATGATCTGTTGGACCCGAAGGCAAACTGTTGCCAGAGGCTGAAGGCCGAGGGTAACAGTTTGCGTGAGGGTCCAACAGATCATCTGTTGCTCGAAATTCTAGTCGATAATTGTTTTGTTATACCCTTCGCATACACAAGTAACTTCATTGAAAACTACAATATAAAAGTTGATAACAATTTAAAAATTAATACACGTAAGATCAACGATCAAGAAAGTTGAGAATATGAACACCAGTTTCTTAGTATTTCGACAAAATCAGTAGTTGTTTATAGTAATATTGCATCCATGAAAGGAATACACTGGATTAGAATTAGAAGGTGGGCATGGTGGAATGATTTCCACATTAAACAACTCATTGTCAGCTCAAATTGCAGCAAAATCATCATCTACATCAACAATATGTATATACAATCATTCGGATGCGTTCGGCTGTTTACGGATAGCGGTCAAAAGACAGTTTTTACAGTCGATTTTAACAGTTCGTTTGGACCGGCAGTCAAAATACTTAAACTATTGGCATTTTACTCTTTATATTTGTAAAGGAACTTCTTTATAAGGATGTAACAACAAATAATATCACAGAAAGGTCCAGATGTACTAAGTTCATCGAATACACAATAAATTCCAATTAGTATGTAATGCTGATGTACACTACTTTCGTACAACTTTAAATAAGATGTGGTCTGCTCTCTATAACTTGGTCTCAAAATAGTCTCTGGTATTCTTCCTGTTCTTAGCCGTTCTAAAATTGATCTCCCCTAGAGATCTGACCGTCTACCTATATATATGCCTTAGTACAATCCCAGAAAATACTAGATCAGGAATAATCAAAATATGACCTTTCTAGTACCCTCATGTGCATAATGGAAAATTAGAAAGACCTTGAAACATATCAATAACAACTAATATTCCAGGTAAAGGTAGAGCTGTACTAAGTTCAATAAGTACTAATAATAAGTTAACAAGCACCCATTAACCCTTTTAACAGTACATAATATTTTCCTTATTTCTCTTTATTAATAGTTCGCCCATACTTTGATGTTGTAAATTAAAAACCAACGAACTATATTTTCGCGAGTAATAAACTCTGGACAGAAACACAGAAAATCTTGGAGGTGAACAATAACAAACACAAGCACACGTATGTGACATTGATTGATCTTCGTAGAAACACTTTCGTCGTGATTGCATTGTTATTGATTCCATCTTCTCTACAATTATTCATAAATCATAATTGATAAACCGAGTTCATTATATTTCGCAAAGAGAAAAGAAAGAATACGTAAAAATCTCCTGGTATCTTTGTTTTCGAAAGTATGAAAGCCTTCCATGCTCCGATGACAGCTGGTTGGTAGTAGTTATTTAAAATTAAAGGCAATATATCGAGTTTGACGATGAATTGAATCACGGCACTTTTGGGAAAATGGAATTACTGCTTCTTTTGCAAGAGTGTAGGACAAGGGGGAACATTTGAGGGGAGGGAGCACATGTATGTTTGTGCCCCCACTTTTTGACGTAATTTTTTATCACAAAGCCACATTTTTTTTAAATACTTTACTTTTTCAAATACAAAAATCTCAGATACTAAAGTATAAATCAAAAGATTGTCCAGGACATAGATACGAAACCAAGAGGTGGGATCTGGTGTCATGGAGGAGTAAGCATCCCCTGTCGACCGGTCACATCCGCCGTGAGTCCACAGTCAAGTCCAATGAAATACGCGAGGAGTGTATCCTTGTCACAATTGGTACAGACGTCTCAACAACCGCCAACGAAAAGGCAACTCAACATTTTACTCAGTGAAACAGACTAATCGCAAACAAGACAATTATACCGACCGTAAAATTTGCGGAACGTTGACATTAAACGCGGTTCTCGATATCCCTGTGTCAATGATTTGTTAGTGAGTAGTTTACCTCTGAAATCTTCATATGTTGTACACGCCCTGGCATATCGGATAATTTGTGAAATATAAACTCCATATGCGGGTGACTGAGGGATATTACTACTTAAATGTGGAAAATTTACGATGGGAAAGCCGAAATCGTCGCGTTTGTCGTATAGCTTAGTTGCTAATTTCCCGTATGTGTATATATTAAGTAAAATGTCTAAGTATGAAGCGTGTATGCTTTATTCTGTTGTATCTTTAATTTCTAGTTCGCTTGGATATATCGCATTGACATATGTATGAAAATTGTCATTATTAATTGACAAATCGTCGTCGATATATCTAAATATCAAATTAAAGGACACCGCTAACTTTTTCTTCTTTTGATTCAGCAGTTTCTGAATGAAGTCTGGTTCGTATGAATAAAGGAACAGGTCGGCCAATAAAGGGGCACAATTGGTTCCCATAGGAATGCCGACAGTTTGTTGAAAGACCATGTCTCCGAACATTACAAATATATTGTCTATTGGAAATTCCAGCTTGCTTTTTTCACAAATTGTGTTTTAAAAATTGTTTTTTTAACCCCAAAATACCAAATTTGACACAGAATGGTTGTTTAATCGGACAATACTTGTCGTTTAAATTATTAACTATACAACCATTACTTTCATTGCAAACAGAAGCAATAACAAACGGATTAATTGTGGTTTTCCTGTTTTCAACGGTATTTTGTTAATTGTCATGGATTTTATCCCAAAACAGCAACTTTAATAAAACAAATCATTGTTTGTTGTGTTCATCATTTAAGCTGTCTGCCATACAATTATTACTTCAATTGCAAAAAGACCTCAACTACAAGGATTAATTGTGTATTTCCAATTTTCAGCAATTTTTGTTTATTTTCTATGGTTTTTACCTCAAACCCCGTAAGTGGCCAGAGTACTAATTCGTAGCATTTTTGATACGCTTTCTGAAAAACACACCCTCCAAAAACAATATTGGTAAAAGCTGGGGTTATAAGTGGCCAAATGTTTAATGCATTTTTCACATATATATGTTAAAAATAGATTATTTTTACCCCAAACCACCAAATTTGATACAAAATGTCTGTTAAATCTTGTTAAATGGGTTAATACTTGTCATTTAAAATATTTACCATACAACC
Organism: Atrina japonica; assembly: GCA_030159075.1. Lineage (NCBI taxonomy): Eukaryota > Metazoa > Mollusca > Bivalvia > Pterioida > Pinnidae > Atrina > Atrina japonica. The sequence goes on along the minus strand of BROG01000037.1, from coordinate 1,576,603 downwards.
ATTACTTACATTGCAAAAAGTAGTAATAAATAAAGGATTAGTTGAGGTTTTCCAATTTCCAGCCATCTTTGTTAATTTTCTATGGTTTTTACCCCAAAACTGCTAAACGCCTCAACGGCCAGAGTGCTAACATGGCTCATTTTGTAGCATTTTTGATAAGCTAACAGAAAAATATAACCTAAAAAATTCCTCCTGGGGGGAGCAAAGGCACTACAAAAATACAATAGTACAAAGTACAATTTTTCGTTCAATGGAGAGCCAGTGGTAATAACTTTAATTTTACCCAAGTTACGATCGCCTATGGCGGCATACCAAGATATATGACATTTTGAAATGGACATTTGCTCATGGCGATAATGAATTTTGGCGTTATAAATAGTTAACAGGAAAAAAGGTTCCTTAAAAATATGGCGTTATAGCGAATATGGATATGAATCGAGTGGCAATAATTCGATAATTGACTGTATATTCAAGAAAATTGATGAATTTGAAATTACAGTTATTCGGTGATCAGTAAATGTAATGGTTAATGTAACGTCACCTCATAAAAATGTCACCTGTGATGTTTTTCGAGATTTTTGACATTTCTATTAATCAACTGTGGAGTGCAGGTGTGGGCCTATAAAAACATTCTATCGAGTAGAACGATCAAGTTCAGTCTGATGAAATATAAAACATCCCAGATACCAAAGTATAAATCTTTAGGATGTCCAGGACACAGATACAAATCCGGCAAAAATAGACAAACACAGACCTCTGGAAACCAAGAGGTGGTATCAGGTGTCATGGAGGAGTAAGCATTCCCTGTCGACTGGTCACACCCGCCATGAGTCCACAGTCAAGTCCAAATGAAATACGTGAGGAACGAATCCTCGTCACAATTGGTACAGACGTCTCAACAACCGCCAACGAAAAGGCAACTCAACATTTAACTTAGTGAAACAGAGTAATTGCAAACAAGACAATTATACCGACCGTAAAATTTGCGGAACGTTGACATTAAACGCGGTTTTCGATATCCCTGTGTCAATTATTTGTCAGTGAGTAGTTTACATCTGTATATGAAATGTTCATATGTTGAACACGCCCGCCCTGGCATATCGGATAATTTGTGAAATATAAACTCCATATGCGGGTGACTGTGGGATGTTACTACTTAAATGTGGAAAATTTACGATGTAAAAGCCGAAATCGTCGCGTTTTGTCGTATAGCTTAGTTTCCAATTTCCTGTCTATGTCTATAGTAAATAAAATGTCTAAGTTTAAAGCGTGCATGCTTGATTCTGTTGTATCTTTAATTTCTAGTTCCCTGGGATGTATCGCATTGACATATGTATGAAAATTGTCATTATTAATTGACAAATCGTCGTCGATATATCGAAATATGAAATTAAAGGACACCGCTAGCTTTTTCTTCTTTTGATTCAGCAGTTTCCGAATGAAGTTTGCTTCATATGAATGAAGGAACAGGTCGGCCAATAAAAGGGCACAATTGGTTCCCATAGGAATATCGAGAGTTTGTTGAAAGACAACGTTTTCGAACATATACACAAATATATTGTCTATTAGAAATTCCAATATGTTTTAAATCAACTTCAGAGTATTTATGTGTAGAATCAGAGTGGTATTTGACGAAATAAATATCTTGATAAACAATCACTAGATATTTAAATTTTCGGGTACCACCTTTAGTGAAAATACAGTCGTGTATGATGCTAAAAAGTCTCTCTTTTAATTTTTATGTGGAATAGTTGTGTAAAGAGTAGAGAATTCATATGTTTTGATACTGTGAATTTGAGAAAAATTGTGTGTCTTTAAATTTTCTAAAAGTTTAGAATTTTTATTTTTAAGTATCCACATCTGATTTACACCGCTTCTGGAATAATTAACTGTACAATATTGCTGAAGTTTCTCCTTAACGGCTGTCATTATTTTAGTAAGGAGTAAAGATAAAGGATGAAAACATTTGTGTGATTTTGTATTTATTACATATCCCTTATTAATCTATATGTGTACATGAATTTAAAATTCATTCCGCTTAAATATTTTTCAAATATTTTGGATGACATTAACTCCATTTAGAAAAGTAGCTCCGGCAAAATTGTCGTATCGAAGTACAGTGCAATACGACGCTACGTATTGAATGAGCGTATCAAACTCTGTATAGCAACTGATTGATCACACATCCATGTAATAACAATTGTTCCTATACATTTACCGGTACCATTATCAAAAGGACGAGACGTATGTTCCCCATGATTATAAACTGTAAGTTCCCTTTTAGATCAATTAACAGGTATGTTTCCACAAGATTAACTCATACATCCCTTTATATACATTTGGACTGGTCTAAGTCATTGATCTACAGAAAAGTCCATTGTTTTTCAGGGGGTGTTGAGTTAAGGAATGGACATAAAAATTTTCATCATTTGTTGATAACATCATGTGCGGGTTTATCTTTCTGTTGATATTGACACCTCCTAACTGATGCTTATTTAATAACACGGACAGACTAATCTAACCAAAACAGATTTGTCGTCTGCAAACATTGATTTTGAATAATTATAGGCTCTCGATGTTAATAGTTTCATATGATACAAACATAGTTAAATTATGACAATATTAATAAGAAAAATCATTAACTGATTCCCAAAGTAAATATTAAAATGTTTTGATTTCAGGTTTCGATTTAGAATTATGAAATATTTATAAAAAATGTTTTCATTCATTTCATTTCTAAGACAGAATTTGAATAATCAATATAGATTATCAGATAAAATCTAAAAACACTTTACATGCGTAAATTATTAAACAAAGTCATGTATGTATTACTCAAATTCTGTCAGAAAATATTGACAATTACACGATTCATCTACAGGGCCTACTTTTTTTTTTACCAGGAACAACCACCGATCCGCGAATTAAAAAAAAGACGTGAAAATTACAACCCATGGAAATACACCCTTATATAGTACAAAGAAGCAATGAATAAACAAGATATTTCGAAAAGCCAACGGTGGAATCGGGTACCATAGGAGACGAATACTTCCTTTTGACCAATAGAAACTCTCTTCAGTCCATACTCCGTAGTAAAGACAAAGCTGAAGTGAAAATGTCTATAAGTCGTTACAAATATTCATAATTCAACAACAATGCTTGGTCAAGCAATCAATTATATAGTCAAAGGTAGATCCAAGATGGGGCGTAAACATTTTTTTGGAGGAGGGGGGGTGACAAGGAGTCCTGGGCGAAACTTATTTCTTTACCGATATTTAGGTCAAACACTTCAGAGAGACAGTAAAATACAATAGAAGTAAAAAACCATAAAATCCAAAACATCAGAAAAAACAAGGGTAGATCCAGGACTTGTAGTTAGAGGGCAGGAAGAGTTACTGTTATTATTCTTTTCGCCGAGCGTATCGAGCCACGAAACTTTAGTAATTTATTTTTATTAATTTTCCAACTTTTTATTAAAATAAATGAGATTGAATTATTTATTGTCAACTTCTGGGATTTTGAGTTGGATTTTACTGTACATATATCCTTTTTTGGTGTCAAAATGGGGGGCGTACGCCCTCTACGCACCCCTTTGAATCGCCACTGAAAGTGAAATTTTGGATTAGCAAAAATAAGATAACGAGATAACTAGGTAATGATATTATTTAATTTGATAGAGCAGGAAAGTGTTTATATTATAATTGAATATTTTCAAAAAATCTATTGGGTAAAAAAAAAAAAAAAAAAAAAAAAAAAAAAAAAAGCATTCATAGGCTTATGAAGGATACTTTTCCATTTCACTCTATATTGATATTGGAAAATATTAGAATATATAAAACCGAATTTTTGACGACACCTGTAAATATCTAGATTGCTTGGTATGTGATATAATTATGCTCCATATATCGTATTTTCAAATTTCAGTGTAATTAGATTAGTCAGAATATTCACAACTCATCAAGTTTGAATGCTCTGAAATTTGAACTGAAAATCAAACAATACCGAAAGTAACTTTTACTTATAAAAATAAATCTCTCTCTCTCTCTCTCTCTCTCTCTCTCTCTCTCAAAATTTTCTCTTATAGTTTATTTTTATAGTCATTCACCTGTTTACAGTCTATTTTAAATATAACCATGCAACATCTATTTCATATTCCGGTGTTATAGAGTGAGGCTTCTGTTATACCCTGTAACCCCCCTCCCCCGGCGATCCTACTCTACATTAAGCTTACCCCTAAATAAGTTTCACTCTAGAGTAAGCTTTCCCCCTAAATAAGTCTCACTCTAGAGTAAGCTTTCCCCCTAAATAAGTCTCACTCTAGAGTCAGTCACCTAAACGGAACTGGACTACCCTGCTCTTAAGAGAAACTAGTCTGGTTGCTGAGCAATTTGAACCGGAAATTAGTATAAATGCAAATGTGTCAAAAAGCAGAATGTTGAGTAAAACAACAGATCCAAAATCCGCTTTAGGGGAAAATTAAGAGCGTTTGGAAGTCCGGTATATTTTGCCTGATTTTGTTAGGAAATGTACAGAAATACAGGCATTTGACTAATCCCTAATTTCATTTGATATTAATATGAAGATTAACTTACATGTACATAGAATGATGTCTATATTAAATGATAATAATATTTTATTGATTAATCATAATTAATTAATAATTAATAAATAATAATCATACCAGTTTTGTACATTAAGTAAAGCCTAGAATTGGGGTTTTCATTGCAAATTTAGTAACACGTTCTCTAACTGAAAGTTAAAACGAACTAACGGTAAATTGATGATAATTATAATAACGAATACTCTAAATGCATGTTGTTTAAAAAGGTTGCAATATTTACTCATTTATTTTGTTCAACGGTTTTAATTTTGGCAGTCAATGGTAAACATTCCCCATTGGCAGTCTCAATAGACCATAACACATTTCAGTCAATATGTTTGTGATAAGAGCACTTGTTTTTGCCGCATTTGTTTTACATTTGCACCTTACTAAATTTAGTAGATTCTCCGATATCGGAACATCATTAGCATGTCCCCAACCCTATTGCGTTGGAGGTAATTGTTTGCGAGCTTCAGCGAATATATGACTTCCATGTGAACTCGCAAACTGAAAAAGCAGCTCAGGAGGAAGCATTTCTGGATAAGTTGTTGTTTTGTCTGTCGAAACCATCTGTCTTTTGAAACCAAAGACTGTTCCTGGAATCACGTTCTCTATAAAACAACGTATTATCGAATACAATCTTTTCCAGTCTCTTCAATTGTTGCATCAATATTGCTCATCAAGTAATATATTATATCATTTGAAATTTTTTACTCTTATCTTGAAAAGACTGGTACGTTCCCATACATTGGTAGTGCATGCAATGATAAACAGGAGATGAGATAGAACTACTGTATTGGCTTTGTTACTTAGCACCCGACTTTCCTGCAGCAGCTGTAAACCTCTATTTGATCTGTTTTTGTTTCCAGTGTTATATCTTGAAAACACGTCCATCTGCTACTCCACTTATTTATCTTCCTTCTCTTGCCAAACGAACGGCACATTTCTGACCTCAACATTTTTCAAAATTGGTTTGTCTAGGATTGGCCATTTGGTTTAAATGAAACAGTCAGTTTATATCCCTGCCTAGTCAAAGAAATTTGAGATACAGTTTGTAAAGCCAACAGGCTAGCACATGCTAGTCTATATATCATCATGTTTATCCATGTACGTAGTGGTCACTACCTCACTACCTCAACAGCGTACAGGTATGGGTAAATCAATCTTTTGAATAAGAGTATAAGAAATTCTAGAAATATCCTTCTTGATGAGCAATACCAATGCAATATTTAAACAAATCAAAAAAATTGGTGTTTTGATAATTCATTGATTATATAGCGACAAAGAACATGATTCTTTGAACAATCTACAGTATTCAAAGTGCACACAGTTGGTTTCGACAAGCAACAATGGGATCCAGAGAAAATCCACTTAGGGAAAAGGCTTCTTTTTGTACTGTTTACGAGTTCACTTGCAATTAATACTTTGGTTTAAGCTCATAAACAATTACCTGGATGCAAACCAATAGAGCTGAACACTTTCAAATAATGGCCCAAAGCCAGTTTTAAGAGATCTGGATACATTGCCTGAGAGTGTACAAAAGTTTGTAGGGTACAATTCAATTTGTTCAAGAAATCGATGCGACAATAAAACAGCTGCTCTTCTCTCAATGATTGACTGGAATGTCAAAAACCTTTACTTTTTCTATACAAAGGTGAAAATTAAGAACAAACTCGAGTCGGCCTGGCTCAGTCGGTAGCGCACTGAATTCTTGATCGTGAGGTCGTGAGTTCGAGTCCAGCCGGCGCCAGGTTGGTTTCCTGTCCTTCGGATGAGATAGTAAAACCCGAGGTCCCGTGTCACAGTAGGTATCGGCACGTTAAAGAATCCTCACTGCTCAAAGTGCCGAGCATAGACCAAAATTTGAAGCCCTTCACCGGCATTTGTTGACGTCTCCATATGAGTGAAAGATTCTTGAGTGGGATGTTCAACAACAACAAACATAATCCGACATTGAATTTATCTTGAATATATTGTAAAATTTTGAATTTGTGATATATTGGACTTAAACTCTCAATAATACCCAACATAACGTTGTCAATGGCATGGCTAATCAGGTAGAATTACTTTAAAATACACGACTAATTGACACCAATAAATAAAATTAGACTCACTCTAGGGTAGGACCGTTGAGGAAAAGTCTTGCTATGGGGAAGCCTCACTCTATGACTAGTTTTAGAGTAAGACTTCCCCTGTTCCACGAGGGAAAGTCTCGCTCTAGAGTGAGACTTCCCCTTGTGGCTGCTCTGGAGCGAGACTTCCCAAGAAGGAGTCATCTTGTATATGAATAATGTCTTAAATTCGTATCCTATATCGTAGGAATAACATTATCTAGTATATTTTGTTATTGACTTCATTTTCTGTACGATTATTAAAAAAACGTAATTGATTTGATTTGATTTTTTGTTTTACGCCATACTCAATAATCTTTCAGTTATATGATGGAGTCAAGTTTTTATTGATGAAGGAGAAACCCCGGTTACCCGGGTAAAGAAAAGTGGCAAACTTTCCCACTTTATTCGAAATGACCCTAGCGGGATTCGAACCAGAGGTGAGAGGCCTTGTGATTTAAAGCGCAATGCTCTAACCAATCGGCCACGGAAGCCCCTGAATTGATAAAATAAGTGTCCATTTTATCTTATTGACAGAATCGATCCTCTTAAGGATTTATTTTGGACTCCAGTTTGGTAGTGATAATATTATTTATTACGACTGGATCAGTGCCACTGCTGGCGGACCGTCGGAGTCCCCGAGGATATACATAAACCCAGTACCTGGTATTTCGGCACCAGCCTATTGTATTATACTAAAGTAATATTTCGCTCAGCCTCGACCATATAAAGGGGTGTCATTTGCTAAGCTTTAAATTTAAAATTTAAAAGTGTTTTAAATTTTTGAATTTAAAAGTTAGCAAATGACAGGGTCTGTGTTTTTTTCAAAATTATTTGCCCTTTTTAGTAGTTAGATTGATATACAATAACAAAAAGAAGATATACACATGCATAAAATTTCTTAAATACCTATACCATAAATTAGGATATTTTGGCCATTGTTTAATTTTTGCCACCCTATTGAAATGACCAAAGTTAAACCATCCAAAATATGTACACAGTGTTTCTACCAGTACTTTAAAATGTATGTATTAGTGTTTTATAGATTAAGAAACAAGGGTTTTATAGAATAACACTGCGTGGACAAAAATCTTAATTAAGTACCATGTGATGCATCAACTCTAAATATTTTACTGGCACTTTTTAATATTTCGATATTTCAAACACCTGGAATGTTAGACACGACAAGACCAAAGTCTGATGGTAGGTCAATTATAAACATGATATTAGCATAAATGACCAAAATTTAACTGACCAAAAAATAACCGAATTTGAGGGACGCCAAAGTATCACAATTTACGGTATATTTTGTGAAAACTGACTCAGAAACCTGGGTCTGGCGCTTTTTCACCTGCAATTGAAAAACTCAACCTTACTATTTTTATATGAATACCACACTGGACCTAACCTTATTTTCACAAAATATATAGGAATATAAGTTTTTTTTTATGTCCGTGTATAACTTTTATTTGTTATCTTATATCAAGTACAAGAGGTCAAAGAAGAAAAACCCAGCGAACGCCCTTTTAAATTCTAAACTTCCTAAAAGCTAGGATATTCATATTTACAGTGGGTACTCTAAGACGGATTTGGTAATACATTTAGATTTATAATTTAGCCTTGTTTGATACCAATTTTTCCTTCGGAAATATATTGTGGGATGTTGTGTGAGAGTGTTGGGGTTTTGTGTTGGGGGGGGTAGGGTGTGTGGTGGTGGGGGTGGGGTGTGTGGGTGGTGGTGGTGGGGTTTGATTGTTCGGGGTGTGGTTGTTAGTGTGTGGGTTGTGGGTTGGGGGGGGGTGGGGTGGGGGGTGGATGGTGGGGTGGGTGTTGGGTGTGTTTTTTTGGGGTGTTGGTGGGTGGGTTGGAGGGGGGTTGTAGGTTTGGGTGGGGTTTGTGGGGTGTGTGTTGGGGTTGTGGTGATTGGTGGGGGTGATGGTGTGGGGCCGCTAGTGGGGGGTCGGGTGTGGTAGTGTGGGTTGCTGGTATGGATTGGGTGGTGTTTGGGGGAGTTGTGTGTAGTTGTTGTGGTGTGGGTGTCGGGTGGGTGGAGGTTGTGTGGTTAGGGTAGGGTTGGGTGTGTGGGTGGGGGGTTGTGTGGGGTGTTTTAGGGTCTGTGGGGGGTGTGTTGGGTGTGGTGGGGAGGGCGGGGGTTGTGGTAGGTTGGGGGGGTGAGGGTGGGTCGTGGTGTGGTGGGTGTGGGTGTTGGGGGGTTTGTTGGTTCGGTGGGTTTTGGGTGTGTTATTTGGGTGGTGTGGGGGTTGGGGTGTGGGTGGGATATGTGGGTTGCTAGGTGGGTTGGGTTGTGTTCGTGGGTGGTGGTGTTGTGGGTGTGGTTAGTTTTTATGGTGGTGTTGTTGGGAGGTCGTTGGGGTGGGTTGGGGGGGTGGTGTTGTGTGGTGAGGTTTGTGTGGTTGTTCGTGTGGTTGTCGGTGCTGTTGGGGGTTGGTGTGTTTTTGTGGTGGAGGTAGTGGGTGGTTGGGGTGGGTGCGTTGTTGGGTTGAGTGTTGGGTTTGTGGGGTTTTGTTGGTGGTGTGGGTGGTTGGTTGGTTTTCGGGGTTAGGGTGTTTTTTTGTGTGGTGGTGGGTGGTGGTGTTGGGTTGTGGGGTGGTGGTGGGTGTGGGGGGTGGGTGGTGTGGTGGTGGCTGTGTGTGGTGGTTGGGGGTGGTGGGGGGGGTTGGGGGGGAGGGTGGGATGGGGCTTGGTGGGGTTGGGTGTGTCATTGGGTTTGGTTGGTGTGGGTCGGGTGGGGTGTTGGGGTGGGGGTTGTGTCGAGTGTGTGGTGGTTGGTGTTGCGGTGTGGGGTGTTGTGGTGGGTGTGGTTGGTGGTGGCGGGTGTGGGGTGTGGGATATGGTTGGGTGGGTGGTGGGTGTGGGGGTATCAGGTGCGTTGGTAGGTATGTTGTGTTTGGTGGGGGTTGTGTGTGTGGCTGGTGGTGCTGTCAGGTGGTGGTGTGATTGGGTGGTGGGGGGTGGGTGTGTTGGATGTGCGTGGGGGTGTTTTTGTGTGGGGCGGTGGTGTTGTGGGTGTGTGTGTGGGGGTGGGGTGTGGGGCGTGGGGGTTTTGTGTTGTGTGGTGGGTGGATGGGTTTTGTGTGTTTGGTGGGGTCGTGTTTGTAGGTGGGGTTCGTGCGTTTTGGTGTGTTTGTGGGGTGGTGTGTGTGTGGCTTTGGTACGTGTGAGTGTGGGGGAGTGTGTTGTTTGGTTGTGGGTGTGTGTTGGTATGTATGTGGGGGTTGGTCGGGTTTTTTTGTGGTGTGGGGTTCGGGTTTGGTGGTTGGTGGTGGTGGTGTGTGTGAGTGTGTGGGGAGCTGGTGGTGTCGTTTTTGTGTGTGGGGTAGGGTTGTTGTTATGAGGGGGGTTGTGTGGGTGTTTGGGTTGTGTGGGTGGGTTGGTAGGGGGGGTGGGTGTGTTGAGGCGTGGGTGTGGGTGGGGGTGTGGGGTGGTTGTGAGGTGTGGGTGTGGTGTGGTGTGGTGTGTGTGTGTGGGGTGTGTGCTGAGGTGGGTGTGTGTGGGGTGGGGGGGGTGGTTGGTGTGGTGGTGGTGGGTGGGTTGTTTTGGCGTGTGTGTGTAGGGGTTGGTCGGTGGTGTCGGTGTGGGTGTTTGTGTTTGGAGTCTGTGGGTTGTTGGTGTGGGTGGGGGGTGTGGGTTGGGGTGGTTAGGGTGGGGTGGTGGGGTTTTAGAAGGTGGTTATCGGTGGGGGTTGTTGTGTGTGGGAGTTGGTGGGTTTTTTGGTTGGTTCGGTTGTTGGGCGGTGGGGGGTGTGTTGGGGTTTGGGGGTGGGTGGGGTGGTGTGTGGTTTGTGTAGGAGGTCTGGGTGGTTGTGGGGTTTGGTTTTTAGTGTGTGGTGTGTTTATTTGTCGTGGGTTGGTTTGTGGAGGCTGGTAGTTGTTGGTGTTGGGGGGTGGGGGTGGGTGTTGTTGGTGGGTGTGGGGTGTTTGGGTGGTGTGGTGGTGTGTCCGGCTGTGGGGGGGTGGTGGGTGGGGTTTGGTGGGTTGTTGGGTGGTGGGGTGGGTGTTTGTGGTTGGAGTTTATGGTGGGGTGTTGGTTGGTGGTTGGCTGGGTGTGTAGGTTGTGGGGGGTGGGGTGGTATGTTGTGTTGTGGGTGGTGGGGTCGGGAGGGGTTGGGGTGTCGTGGACGAGGGTTTTGTGGGTTGGCGGTTGTGGTGTGGGGGTGTGTGGGTAGGGGTTGGTGGGGGGGTGAGTGGTGTGTGGGTTGTGGTGGGGGTGGGTGGGTGGGGGGGGGGGGTGCGTGTGCGGTGGTCTGTGGTTGGTTGGGTGTTTGTGTGTGGTGTTAGGTGGTGTTTGGGGGGTGGCTGTTATGGTGGGTGTAGGGTGTAGGGGTGTGGGGGGGGAGGTGTTCGGCGGACGCGGTGGTTGGTTTGTGAGGTAATTGAATGTTTGGGGGGGGTTGTTGGTTCGTTGGGTGGTGGTGTTTTTTTTGGTGGGTGTTTCGGGTGTTCGTTTTGTTTGGTGGTGGGTGGAGTGTTAGTGGTTCGTAGGTGTTGTGTGTGTGTTGCGGGGTGGCTGCTGGGTTGTCTTGTTGATTGGTGCGGGGGTGTGGTGTGGGGGGGGGGGCGAGGGTGTGTGGTGCTGGGGGGTTGGGTGTGTAGTGGGTGTGTTGTTGGTGGTGGGTGTGTGTTTCTGTTGTTGGTGTGTGTAAGGTGGTGGGTTGGGGTGTGGTGTGTGGTTTTCTGTGGGGTGTTGCGGTTTAGGTGTGGGGATGTGGGTGGCTGGTGGTGGTGGTGTGGGGGGTGGGTTGTGTTGTGGGTGTGTTGTGGTGTGGTGGTTGGGTGGTCGCGTGATTGTGTGGGTGGTGTTGGGTGGTGGTTTGTGGTTGGGGGTGGTTGTGTGTTGTGTGTGTGGTGTGTGTGGGTTTTGTTTGTGGGGTGTGTTTTTGTGGTGTGTGGTTGTTGTGGGGTGTGGTTGTGTGTGGGTTGGTGGGTGGTTCGTTAGTTTGTGGGGGTTGGTGGGTGGCGGTGGTGCTGGGTGGTGTTGTTTGTGGTGGGGGTTGTTGTGGGGTGTGTTGTGGGTGTGTGGTTTGTTGGTTGGGTTGTGGTGGGGTTGGGTGTGTTGGTTGTGTGGTGAGTGGGGGTGTGGTGTGTTGGGTGTGGGTGGGGGGTTGGGCGTGTGTTGTTGTGGGGTTTGGTGGTGGCGGGTGGATGTTGGTTGTGTGGGCGGGTGGTGTGGTGTGTTGGTTGGGTGGTGTGTGTTGGGTTGTTTTGTGTGGCGTTTGTGGTGGTGGGGGGTAGTGGGGGGGTGGTTGTGTGGGTGGGTGGTGGATGGTGTGGGTTGGTTTTTTGTGTGGGCGTGGTGGGTGGGAGATGGGTCGGTTGTGGTTTGTGGGGGGTCGTTGTGGGTTTTGTGTGTGGTGGCGTATGGGGGGTGTGGTGGTGGGTGGTTTGTGTGGGTTGTCGTTGCGGTGTTGTGGTGCTGTGTGTTTTTGGTGTGGGAGCTGTTGGTGGGTGGGTTTGTGTAGGTGCGGGTGTGGCTTGGTGGGGGGGGGGTTTTGTTGGGGTTGGTGGTTGGGTGGGTGTGGTGGTGTGGCTGGTGGGTTGTGTACGTGTGGTGTTTTTGGTGTTTTGAGTGGTGTTGTGGGTTTTTGTGCGTGGAGTCTGTTGGTGGTTGGGTTGGGTTGGGTGTGTGGGTGGTGGTGGTTTGTGGTGGTCGTTGGTGGTGTGGGTGTTTGCGGTGGGTTGTGGTTGTGATTCTTTGGTGGGTTGGGGTGGTGTGTGGTGTGGGGGTAGTGTGTGTGGTGGTGTAGGGTGGCTTGTTTGGCTGTGGTGTGTGTTTTGGGGGATTGTTGTTGGTGGGTTAGGTCTTGGTTTGGGGCTTTTTGTGGTGTGTTGTGTGGTGGGTTGGTGTTTGTGGGGTGGTGGGCGTTTGGAGGGGTGTTGGTGGGTGGGTTGTGCGGTTTTTTGGTGGTGTGGTGGGGTGCTGGTGGGTGTTGTTGGTGTGTTGTCGCGGGTTGTGGGTTTGGGGGGGTGTGGGTGGTTGTCGGGTGTGGGTTGGTGGGTGTTGGTGGGTGGTGTGTCGTGTTTGGGGATGATGTGGGGTTGTGTGGGTTGGGAGGGATGTTGTTTGTTTAGTGGGTGGTGTGTGTGTGTGGTGGGTGTGGGGTGGTTTTGTTGGGTGGTTGTGTGTATGTGGTGGTTTGGGGTGGTGGTTGGGGCTTGTGGGGTGGTGTGGTGGTTGGGGATGGTTGCGTGGTCGGTGGAGTGTGGTGGGTGGGTGGGTTTGCGTGGTGGTGTTTGTGGGGTGTAGTGGTTGGGTGGTTGGTTGGGTGGCTGGGGGGTGTGGTGTGGTGGTTTGTGGGTGGTTGGTCGTGTGGGTGGGTGTTGTGGGTGGTGTGGTTGGGTTGGTAGTGTGGTTTTCGTGTGTGTGTATGGGGGTGGGTTTGTCTGGGTGGTGGTTTGTTGGGGTGGGTTTGGGTCTGGGTGGTTGGGGGTGGGTGGGTGTGGGTGATGTTGGGTGGGGGGGGTGGGTTGGGTGGGGTAGGTGTGGGTGGGTGTGATTGGGGTGTGGGGGAGGGGGGTGTGGGGTTGGTGGAGGTGTGGGGTGGGTGTGTGCTTTGTGGCTCGTGTGGTGTGGGGGTGGTAGTAGGGGGTGGGCTGGGTTCGTTGTTGTGGGGCTGTCTGTGTGGGTGATGAGTTCGTGTCGGTGGTGGGTTTGGGTGGGGGTGGTTTGTGTGGTGTTGTGTAGTGTGTGTGTGGGGGGTGTTAGTGTGTGGTTGTGGTAGTGGGGGCTGTGGTGGTGTTGTGTGTGTGGGTGGTGAGTGGGGTGTGTGTGGGGTGGCGTGGTGGTGTGTGGTGTTGTTGTGCTGGTTTGGCGGGGTTGGGTTGTGTGGTGGGGGGTGGGGTGGGGTTGTGTGGTTGTGGGTGGGGGAGGTGTGGGTGGTGGGGTGTGGGGTTGGTGGTTTTTGTTTGGTAGGTGTCTTTGGTGTTTGTGGGGTTGGTTTTTGCGTGTGGTGTGATGGTTTGTGGTGTTGTGGGGTGGGTGGTGGTTTCTGGTTGTGAGTGGTTGTTGTTGGGTGGGGTTGGTTTGGGGGGGTGGTTGTGTTTGTTGATGGTGTTTTTTTTTTGTGCGTTGTTTTTTTGGTGGGGGGGTGGGTGTGGGAGGGGGGTGTGGGGTGAGGGTTTGTTGTGGGTGCTGGTAGTTGTTGTGTGGTGTGGTGTGGGTGTGGCTGGGTGTGTGTAGGGTGTTGGTGATGTGTGGTGTGTGGGGGGTTGTGTCGTTGGGGTGTGCGTGGTTGGTGTCGGAGTCGTTGTTGTTATGTGGGAGTTGTGATGGTGGGTGGGGGTGAGGGGTGGTTGAGATGTGTGGGGGGTTGTGTGGTTTGGGGGGTGTGTATTGGTATTTGTAGGGGTTTGGTGTTGTGTGGGGTTTGTGGGTGTGGGGTGTGGCTGGGGGTGGGGGTGTTGGGGGGGTGGTGGGGGGTGTGTGGGGTTGGTGTTGGGTGTGGGTGGTGGTTTGGTGGTGGGGTTGGGGGCTGGTGCGGCTGGTAGTGTGTTGGGGGGGGGGGTGTTTTTGTGTGTGTTTCGTGTTGGTATGGGTGGTGGCTTGGTGTATTTGTTTGTTGATGGGTGTTGGTTGGTTGGTAGGGGGGACGGTGGGTGTGGTGTGTGGTTTGTGTGGTCGTGGGTGGTTTTGTTGTGTTGGTGTGGTGTGGGTGGGTGTTTGGGGTGGGTGGGGTGGTCGTGTGGGGGTGTGGGGTAGCGTTGGGTGGTTCGATTGTTGTCTGTGGTGGTAGGGGATAGGGTGTGGGGGTGGTGGTAGCGTGGGGGGGTGTGTGTGGGAGGTGTGTGGAGTGGTGTTGATGGGGTGTGTGGGGGTGGTGGTGGGTGTGGGGGGTGGGTGTGGGTTAGGGGTGTGGGCGTGATGGTGTGCTGGTGGGAGTGTAGGTGTGGGGGGGGTGTCTGGGTTAGTGGTGGTGTCGGGCGGTTGTGGTGTGGGCGTGATGGGTTGTGGTCTGTGGTGGGTGGTGTTTGGTGTGTTCGAGTGTTGTGTGTTGTGGGTGGTTGTTAGTGGGTTTGTTTGGTGTTGGGTGTGTGTGTGGTGGGTGTTTGTGGGGGTGTGTTTTGCGGGTGTGGTTGTGTCGTTGTGGGTGTGGTTGGGGTGGTTTTGTGTTTTGGTGGGGTAGTTTTGGGTGTTCGTGTGGAGTGGTGTGTTGGTCGGGAGTGGGTTCGGTGGGGGTTGTCTCGTGGTGTGTAGGGTATGACGGTTGGTTGGGTGGGTGTGGGGGTGGTGGGGGTTTGTCGTTGGGGTTGGGTTGTTGGTGGTGTTGTGGGGGGTGGGCGTGGGTGCTTTTGCGGGGAGGTTGGGTGAGTGGTGTTGTTTTGGTGTGGTTTGGGTGGTGTGGGGCGTGGTTGTGGGTGGTGGTTGGGTGGGGTTGGGGTTGGTGAGTTTCTTTGTTTGGGGTTGTGTTGTGGTTGGGTGGGTTAGTTGTGTGGTGTTGGTTCGGGTGGGGTGTGTGTTGGTTGGGTGGGTGTGTTGTTGGTTGGTGGGTTAGGGTGTTTGGGGGTGGATTGTAGGGTGTGGGGTGCGATTCTGTGGCTAGTGTGGGGTGTTGGGTGGTGTGGGGTTGGGTGGGGGGTGGTTGGTTCGGTGTGGTTTGGTGGGGTGTGGTGGGTCGTGTGGGGGTGGGTGTGGTGGTGGTGGGGGTGCGGGTGGTCGGAGGTGGGGGTGTCGGGGGGTGGTGTGGGGTGGTATGGTGGGGGGTGTGGGGTTTGTGGTTGTGTGTGGGTGGGGGGTGCAGATGGGGGGGTGGTGTGTGGGTGGTGGCTGTGTGGGGTTGGTGTGTGGGTGTGTGTTCGTGTGAGGATGTGGGGTTGTGGTTGTGGGGTGGTGGGGTGTGGTGGTTTTTGTTTGGGGTTGATTTCGGGGGTGGTTGTGGGGAGTGGGTGTGTGGGGTAGTTTGGGTTGTGGGTGGTGGTGTGGGGTGTGTTATTGGTGTGCGTGGGGGGGGGTGGGGTTGGGTGGGGGAGGGGTGTGTTTGGGTGGGGTTGGGTGTGGGTGTGTGGGATTGAGTGTGTGGTGGAGGTGTTGGTGTGTGGTGGTGGGGGTGGTGTGTTTGTTGGTGTGGGTGGTGTGTTTGTGTCGTGGGTGTGAGTGTGTGGTGGTTGGGTGGGGGGTGGTGTTGGGGTGTGGGTGCGTGTGTGGTGGTGTGTGGGGTGGCGGTGTGGGGGGGTTAGGTGGGGGGGGTGGTGCTGTGGTGTTGTGGGTTGTTTGTAAGGTGCGTGTGGGTGTGGGGGGTGGGGTGTGTGTGTGGTGTGGTGTTGGTGGGTTTGGGCTGTGGCTGTGGGGTCGGTGGTGGGTGGGTGGTTTGTGTTTGGTTTTGTGTGGTAGGTGGTGGGGTTGTTTGTGGCTTGTGCGTTGGGTGGTGGTGTGTGTCGGGTTGGGTGTGATATGGGTTTGTGGGGTGGTTGTTTTAGGTGGTGTGGGTTGTTGTGTTAGGTGGGGGGGTTGGTGTGGGGTGGTGGTGGCGGTGGTGTTGTGAGTTGAGGGTGGTGTGGGGTTGGTTGGTTGGGGTAGTGTGCTTGTGGGATGTTTGGTGGTGGGTGTGTGGGGTCGGTTGGGTTCGAGGGGGGGTGTGTGGGCTTTGGGGTTGTGGTGGGGTTGGTCGGTGGTGTGTTGGGTGTGTGGGGTGGTTTGTTGTTTGGTGGGGTGGTGTCGGAGGTGTGGGTGGCGAGTGGTTGTTGGTGGTGTTGTGGGGTTTGGTTGTTTGTTTATGGCTGTGCGTTGTGTTGTGGTTGTGGTTGGTGTGGGTTGGTGGGTGTCGGTGGGTATTGGGTTTGGGTGGGGTGGTGGTCTTTGTTGGGTGTTTGTGGTGGGGTGGGTTGGTATGGTGTGTGGGTGTGGTTTGGGTTCGTGTTGGTGTGGGTGTGGTTGGGGGTGGCTGTGTGTTGTTGGGTGGGTTGTAGGTGTGGGTGGTGGCGGTGGGTGGTGGGGTCGGTGGGTGTGTGGGTGTGGGGGTGGTTATGTGGTTGTTGTAATGTTGCTGTTGTGGTCGGTTGGTTGTTTGGGGGTTGGTGGTGGTGGGTGCGGGTGTGGTGTCGGTTGTGGTTTGGTGGGGGGTTGTTGAGTTGCTGTAGTGGGGGTGTTGTGGTTGGTTGTGTGTTGGTTGTGTTGGGTGTGTGGGTTAGGTGTTGGGGTGGGTGTTTGGGGTGGGGGGTTTGTGGGTTGTGGTTGGGGCTTGGGGTCGTGGGTAGGGGGAGGTGGGGGGCTCTGGTGGTTGGGTGTGTGTTGGGTGGTTGGGTCGGTGGTGGGGTGGGTGCTGGCTGGTGTGGGCTTGGGTGGTGGATTGTTTGGTGGGTGTGGTGGGAGGTGTGTGTGTGTGGGTGTGTGGTTGGTTGGGGGGTTGGGTTGGTGTGTTGTGGTGGGGGGGTTGTGGTTGCTGGTATGGGGTGTTGTGTGGTGGTGGGGGTTGGGTGTGGGTGTGGTGGTGTTTGGAGGAGGGGTGGATGGGGTGGGTGGTGGGGGGGGGTGGGGGTGGCGTTGGTGTTGGGTGGTGGGGGGGCGGGGTTTGGTGGGGTGTGTGGGGGGGTGGGGGTTGTGTGGTGTTGTGTGTGGGTTCGGGGGTGGGGGTGTGGTGTTGGGGTGGGGGCCGGTGGGGTGTGTGGTGTTGGTGGTGTTGGTGATTGGGTGGCGGGGTGATGGGGGGGTGTGGTGTGGTTGGGGGGTTGTGGGTGTGGGTGGTGGGTGGTGGGGGTGCGTGGGGTGTTTGGGGTGGTGGGTGGGGTGTTTTGGGGGGGGTGGGTGTTGTTGGTGAGGGTGGTGCGGGTGTGTGGTGGGGTTGGTGTGTGGGTGTGGTGTTTGTGGGTTGCGGTGGTTTGGGGTGTGTTTGGTTGGGGGGGTGTGTGGTGGGTGGGGGTGGGTGGGGGGGGGGGGGGGGTGTGGCTTGCGGGTGGTGCGTTTGTGGGTGTGGGTGGTTGTGGGTGGTGGCGGGTGGTGTGAGTGTGTGGTGGGTATGGGTGTGGTGTGGTGGGTGGGTAGTGTTTGGTGTGTAGTCGGGATTTGTGGTGGTGGTGGGTATGGGTGGGGTGTTGGTAGTGGGTGTGGTGGTGGTGTTGGTGTGTGTGGGGGGGTGGGGTTTGTGGTGTTGGTGGGGTGGGGTGGGGTTGGGGGGGTTTGGTTGTTGTTGTGTGTTGTTCGTGTTAGTTCGTGTGGTTACAGTCTGGGGTTGGGTTGGGGGGTGGGCGGTCAGTGGGTGGGTTGGTGTCTGGTTTTGTGGGTGTTTTGTTGGTGTGTGGTGTTGTGTGGTGTTTTGGTGTGGGTTGGGTGTGTTGGTGGTGTGTGGGGTGGGGGGTGTGGTCGTGGCGTGGTGGTGGTGGGGGTGGTAGGGGGTAGTGTGTTTGGGGTCGCGTTGTGTGTTGGGGTAGGGGGCGTGTTGGGTGTGGGGGGGGTTGGTTGGGTGTTGTGTGTGTTGGCAACGTGTTGGGAGTGTGTGGTGGGGGGGGGTGTGGGTTCGTTTGGTTTTGGGTGTTGTTGGGGGTGTGTTTTGGTGGAGGGTGGGTGGTGGTTGGGTGTAGTGGCGGTGTGGGGTGTGTTTGGTGGTTGGGTGTGTTGGGGGTGGGGTTTGCGTGGTGTGGGTGGTGGTTGTTGTGGGTTGTGGGTGGGTTTGGGTGGGGTTGGGTTGGTGTGGGGTGGGATGAGGTGGGTGTGGGGGTTTGGTCTGGACTTGGTTTATTGTGAGTGGGTGGTTTGTTGTTTGGGTTGGTGTTGTGTGGGTTTTTGGGGGTGTGTATTGTAGGTGGGGTGGTGTGGTCGGTGGTGGGGGTGTGTGGGTGTGTGTTGGTGGGGTTGGTGGTTGGTGGGGTGAGGGTGGTCGTGTGGGTGAGGGTGGGGGGGTGGGCAGTGTCGGGGGTGTTGGGGGGGGGTGTTGGGTGTTGTCCGGGTTTGGTGGTGTTGTGTGGGGCTTCAGTGTGTGGTGGGTGTGGGTGGGGTGGGTGGTGGGTTGGTGTGTGGGGGTGTGTGGGTCGGGTGTTATTGGTCGGGTGGTGGGCTGTGTGTGTGGGTGTGTTGGGGTTGTGTGGGGTGTTTGGGTGGGTGTGTGTTAGAGGGTGGTTGGTGTGGGGGTGGGTCGTGGGCTGTGCGGTGGTGGTGGGGTGGGGGGTTGGTGTGGGGTGGGCGGTGTTGGGGTGGGGGGTGTGCGTGTGTGGGGGTGCTATGGGTGGTGGGGTGTGTGGGCGTTGTGGGGTTGGTGGGGTTTGTGTTGTGGGTTGGGGTCGGGTTTTGTTGTGGGTGGGGTGGGTGTAGGGGGGGTTATTGTTGGGGGCAGGGGTGGGTTCGGGCGAGGGGGTGGGTGCTGGTGCTGTGTGTGGGGTGTGTGTGGGGGGGGGGGTGTTGGGGTGGTGGTTGGGGGGGGGGTGGGTGTGGGGGGTCGGTTGGAGGTGGGTGTTGGTGTTGGTGGGTGGGGTGTATGTGTCGTGGTTGGGGTGTGGGGTGTGAGGGGTGGGTGGGATTGTGGTGGGTGTGGTTGGGGTGGTGTTGGTGGGGGTTGGTTGGTTGTTCGGTGTGGGTGTGGGGTGGTGGGTGGGTGTGTGTGGTGTGTGTTGTGGTGGTGGGGTGGGGTGGGGGGGGGGTTGGGTGGGGTGGGGGTGTGGTGGGGGGGGGGGAGGGGGTGCGGGGGCGTTGGTACGGAGTGGTGTGTTGGTTTGTGTGTTCTTGGGTGTGGGTGTTGGGCGTGCTGTGGTGGTGTGGGTTGGGTGGGTGGTTGTGGGTGGTGGTGGTGGGGTGGTTGTGTGGTGGGGGTGGGTGGTGGTAGGGGGTGTGGTGGTCGGTTGGGCGTGTGCTTTGGTTTGGGGGGGTGGTGTGGGTGGTGGGTTGGGGCGTGGGGGGTTGTTGGTGTTGTGTGGGGGTTTCGGTGGGTGGTGTTGTGGTTGTGTTGTGTGTGGGTGTGGTGGTGTGGGGGTGGTGTTTTGGGTGTGGGTGGGGTTGGTGTGGGTGGTTTGTTGGGGTTGTGTGGCGTGGGGTGTGGGGTTCGGGTGTTGGGTTGGGGTGGTTTGGGTGTTGGGTGGGGTTGTTGTGTTGTGGGGTTGTGGGGTTGGTTGTCGTTGCGGGTGGTGTGGGTGGTGTGGTAGGTGTCGGTTTTTGTGGGGTTGGGTGCATGGTTCGGGTGGTGGGCGTGGTGGCCGGTGGGGTGTGTGTTTTGGTTGGGGAGTGGTAAAGTGGGTGGTGGTGTTTGGTTTGTGGTGGGTTGGGTGTGGGTTGCTTGTGGTGGGGTTTTGTTGTTTGTTTGTCGGTGATTGGTGGTGGTGTTGTTGTGGGGTGGTAGTGCGGTGTGTTGGGGTGGTGTGGTGGGTGGTCTGGTGGGGTTGTTGTGGTGTTGTGGGTTGTTGGGGGTGGTGGTGGGGTTGGTTGTGTGTGGGGGGGTGTGTGGGGTGGTTTTGTGGGGGTGGTGGGATGGGGTGTGTGTGTGGGGGTGTGTAGGCTGGTTCGGTGGGGTGTGGTTGTGTGGGTGGGCGTGGGGGTGGTTTGAGGGGTGTGTGGGTTTTGGGGTGGTGGGAGGGGTGTTGCGTGGAGGTGGGGGGTGTGGGGGTTGGTGGGGGTGGTTGTGTGGGGTGGTTGGTTGGTTTTTGGGAGTGGGTGTGGGTGGGTGGGTGGGGTGTGTTGGTGTGGTGTTTGTGTTGGTGGGGAGTGGTTCGGGTGGTTGGGGTTTTGTTGAGTGGGTTGAGTGTGTGGGTGGGTTGGTTGGGGTGGGTGGGGGGGTGGGGTTGGGCTGGGGTAGGTGTGGGGGTGAGTAGTGGTTTGTTGGTGGGGTTGGGTGTGGTGTTGGGTGGGGTGGATGGGTTGGGGGGTATCTGTTTAGGGTGGGGGGGGGGTGGGTGTGGGGGTTTGGTGTGGGGGTGGGGGGGGGTGGGGGTTTGTGGTGGGTGTACGTGGTGGGGGGTGTTGGGGTGGGTGGTGGTGAGTGGGTGGGAGGTGGTTGGGGAGGGTGAAGGGGGTGTGTGTGGTGGTGTGGTGGGCGTGAGGTGGTGGGGTGGTTTTTGTTTTGGTTTTTGTGTGTGGTGGGTCAGGGCGGCGTGGTGTGTGTGTGTGTGGATGGTGTGGGGGTGGGGTGGTGTGGGGGGGGGGGGGTGGTGTGGGTGGTGGGGTTTTTGTGTTCGTGGGGTTGGGGGTGGTTGGGGGTTCGGGGGTGTGGTGTTGGTTGTGTGTGGGTGGGTGGTGTTGTGGGTGGGGTCGGTGACGGTGGGGTGTGATGGAGGGTTGGGTGGGGGTGGGTTGGAGTGTGTGTTGTGATGGTCGTTTGGGTGTGTGGTGTGTTGGGTGTTGGGGGAGGGTAGTGTGGGTGCGTTGGTGTTGTCGTGTGTGAGTGTGTGGGGTGGGGTTGTGGGGAGTGTGAGGGTGTTTGGGTCGCTGGTGTTTTGTTGGTGGGTGGTTGGTGTGGGGTGGTGGGTGGGTGGGTGTTGTGTTGGCGGTGTGGTTGGGTGTTTTTTGGGGTTGGGATAGGAGGTGGGGTTGTTTGTGTTGGTGGGGTGGGGGGGTTGGGGGTCGGGGGGGGTTGGGGGTGTGTTTGGGGGGGTGGATGTGAGGGTGGGTGTGTGTGTGTGTGTGTGGTGTGGGGGGGGTTGGCTGGATGTTGTGGGTGTGGGTTGGGTGGTGTGGTGGTGGTGTGGGGGGGGTGGTGTGGAAGTGGGGTGTGGGTTGTTGTGGGGGGTGTGTGGTGGGGGGTGTTCCGGTGGGGGGTGTGTGTGTTGGGGGGGTTGGTGTGTGGTGCGTTGGGTTGGTGGGGGGGGTGGGGTGTGTGTTGTAGGTGTTTGTGGTGGGTTGGTATGTGGGGGGTGGGGGTGGGTGGGGGTTTTGTGGGGGGGTGGTTTTGGGTGGTGGGTGTGTTTGGGTGTGTTGTGGGGGGGGTGGTGGTGGGTTGTTTTGTTGGTGGTGTGTGTGTTGAGGGTGTATTTTTTTATTATAATATTTATATTGAATATATTTCTTTATATTTTAAGTTATTTTTTATAATATTTTTAATATTATATTTAGAAATATTTTTATTTTTTATAATCAGTATATATTATTATATATTTATATTTTTAATTGTTTTATTATTTTTTATATTATTTTTATTTTTTATTATAATTTAGTAGTTATGTGTTGCATATATGTGTTGTTTATGTGTGGATATCTCTTATAATAATCTTTTAATATTTATTTTAAATTTTATTAATTTTTATTATTTATTTTTAATTTTTATTTATTTTTATTTTAATTATTTTTATTTTTATTATATTATTATTTAAATATTTTATTTAAATGTTTATTATAAATTAATTAATAATTTTAATTATATATATATTTATTTAT
This sequence comes from Atrina japonica, assembly GCA_030159075.1. Lineage (NCBI taxonomy): Eukaryota > Metazoa > Mollusca > Bivalvia > Pterioida > Pinnidae > Atrina > Atrina japonica. The sequence goes on along the minus strand of BROG01000037.1, from coordinate 1,554,595 downwards.
TTTTTTATATTTATTATAGATGTATTTTTAGTTTTTTTAATATTTTATTATTTATTATATTATTTATATATTATAATTAATTAATATATTTAATTAATATTTTCCTTATTAATATTTTTTTATTTATTAATAATTATTTTTTTTATATTAAATATAAATTTATATTTATTATATTTATATATATTTATATTTTTTATTTTTTTATATAATTTATATAATTATTTATATAATTTATAATTTTTATATTTATAATTTTTTTAATTTTTTATTTTATATATATATATATAATAGATATTTATATATTTATTATATTATTATTGATATTATTTATTTGTATTTTTATATTTTTTTATTTTTATATATTATATATTTTTTATCTTATATATGTTTATTATTATTAATAATTTATAATTATAAATATGATTTTTAAATTATTTAATATAAAATTATTAATTTTATATTTTATTTTTAATTTTTTAATTATATTTATTCATTTTATTTTTTTAAAAATTAATTATTTATATATATATTATAATATATATTATATATTTTTAATTTAAGTTTTATATTATTCTTAATTATATTTTTTTATGTTATATTTTTAAATTATTTATTTAATTTTATTTTTTTTAATTTATTAATAATTGATTTATTATAATATAATATATTTTTATTTATTTTATAATAATTTTTCTATTTATTTTTTTTTATTAATTAATATTTATTTATATATATATATTTTTATTATTTATTATTATAAATTATTTTATTTTATAGATTTTTATTTATTTATATTTTATTTTTTATATATATATAAATTTTTTTATTTTTATATTATTTATAAATGATATTATTATATTACTATTTTTTATTTTAATTTATTTTATTCTATATTAATTTTTTTTATTATTTTATTAATATATTATTAAATTATTTTATTTTTAATTTATTTATTAATTAATTTAAATAATTTAATATTTATTTTTATATTTATTAATATTAATATATATTATTATTATTATTATTAAATTTATATTTATTTTTTATATTTATTTATTATTTATATTTTTTTTTATTTATTTTTATTTATATTTTAATTTAATAATTATTATTTTTAAAATATTTATATATTTGTTTATTAAATATAAATTATTTATTTATTATTTATTAAATTTAATATATACATATTTATTATTATCTTTTATTATATTTTATAATTTAATTTATATTTTCTTTAATTAATTATCTTTAAATAAATTTATTTTTGCTTTATTAGTTTAAATTATTTATATTATATATATTTATTAATATTTTTTTTATCATTATTTAATATAATTTTTTATTTATATATTTTTTATTTTATTTAATTTATTTATATACTTTTTTAATTTCTCTATCAAAATCAAACTCAAGTGATGAAGTCTTATTGACAGAAATGATCATCTTGGACATTTGTGTTGGGCTTCTTTATAAAACTATAACTATATATTATTAATAATATTAAAAAAAACCGTTACATTCTCCTGTGAATTATATTTTTGAAATGCAAAATAAAAGTAAACAAATCAAGGATACCAATTTTAATCCTGAATTTGCAGTTAAACCGAAGTATGCTCAGTTTGTAGTATTCACGTTATTCAAGAAAACTGGTTAATTGAAAATTACAGTTATTTGACTATCAGTTTGATGCCAAATAAACGAAGTGACATATTTCGCCTAGTAATAATGATAATAATAGTGACCCAAATGATAACAAAATGATGATAATAATATGCATATCTATATGCATACGTGTGTGCGTCGTAGCAATATTTGTTCTATCTTTTGTGCTTTCTCGGATCCTGGTGAGTCTGACGAGATGCCTTGTTATACCTGACATGTGTCTGTGCTTTATAATTTATGTCAAATATTGCATCTTTTCAGGGCACAAGGTTCATTGTAAATATTCATTTTGTAGAGGTTTCATATGATTTAGTTTCATTTCTCCACAAAATGCATCTTACAATTCGTATTCATTTCCGTAGAACAATACATTTCACCTGCAAAACAATGTGAGTTGTCGTCGATGGCATTTTTGGGGAAATTGGCAAATAAACTCTAAACCATTTGAACACAATATAACTGTCCCTGAACACGGAATCCTATATATTATCGTGCTTAAAGGTTTACAAATAAAAATCGATTTTTTCCACTTTTACTACTTATATTTGATGTGAAATAATAAATATGAACTATACACACGTCAGGCATGAAAATTTTCATTCCAATATATTTTGTGAAAATAAAGTTCCAGTTTGGTATGCATACACAAATAGAAAGGTTAAACAAATCGCTTGCAAGTGAATAATTGATATCATGGGTTTTTCAAGCAATTTGTACAAAATATACAGATATTTAAATAACTGCACGTTATATATATAATAATTTTTATGGTATATCATTCTAAGTAGTAAAAAAGGATAGAAACCTGTCCTCTGTAATAAGGGAAAGGAGGAGGACAGGGTATATAAATGACCTATTTTCAGGCATGGAATATATGATGTATTACAACTATAGTATTTCTCAGACGTAATCACAATATGCACGTGACTTCTACGTCAAAGACTCGGATACCCTTTACAACACATTTGTTGCCCCTGATGCAAGGTCGAGAAAAACACAGCTTGACACTACACTGCCTATTAGCATTTAATTATCATTTTCCTTTGTATTTAAAATAAATCCAGACCCCTGCTTCCGAACCGTAATCGATACAAGGTTGTCTACAACAAATTGCACGTGCTCCCTTGACACTCGGCAACCTTAATATAAATTTGTTATGGTCAGAGATATTGCGGATTCAAAATGACGGGTACGTTGGGCCAGTTTATTTCTAATAGTACACATGTATTCGGTTTTTTTAACCATGAAGTGACCTTTTTCAAATATATATGAATTAAAATATTACATAAAATCTGCAAGTAATATTTGCGAAAACGACAGCTTAGGTCATATTGCTTTAACTTTCAGACCAAGTTCTTATGTACAGAATCCGGAACACCTGTATCGAATGAGAGTCCCGCTGGAACCTAAGCTGATTTGGTGGGAAAGTTTGCCAGTTTACTAAAGGAAGGTCAGAGGTCTCTACTCGTGTAAATTGTAACAAGGTTCTCTCCTCCACCATTAAAACTGGCCTCCACCAGTGAGCATAGGACGGAAAAATTAACATTCAAATTCGAATTCGATGGTGCATCAGAACCAAGCTTCTGGTGTCAGAAGGCGAGAATTGAAATCCTAGGTAGGATCTGATACACACACAGTTATTTATGTAACTCTTTCATTTCCGTCCTGATAAAGGTGCAGGTCGTCCCGAAAATTTGATAATATTTTATCCTTGTCTTCATAGTATTGTATACAGGGAAATTTTCGCCCCCGTTATATTTTCGCCCTCATCGTCAGTGGACGAATTCAAAATGGTAAATTTATCTGTTCTTAATTGTAAAAGTCTGGGCGAATTTCAAACTGGGCGAAACCTTTTGCAAGTGCATTAGGACGAAAATAACACGGGGCGAAAATTTCCCGGTATACAATACAACCAAACCAAATGTTTATTTCATAAATGTTTGCAAGTGCATTAGGACGAAAATACCACGGGGCGAAAATTTCCCAGTATACAATACAACCAAACCAAATGTTTATTTCATATGATAAACACCAATATGTATATATATATATATATATATATATATATATATATATATATAATATATATAATATATATATATATGTATATATACAAAGTCTCTTATAAAATAATAATAAAATATGTATTGGCCTTCATCAACCAAATGTTTATTTCATATGATAACAATATATATATATATATATATATATATATATATATATATATATATATATATATATATATATATATATATATACAAAATACATAAATGTATAATGAAAGTTCATTAGAAAGAGAATATAATTAAAAATTTATGATAAAATAAACTCAAAACATTTGATGTCAGAACTTTATATATTTTATAACGTTATCGATGACATCATCATAAATTAGCATTATTAGGTTTTAATACCAAAATGGATGACAAGAATTTTATTTTTGAGTATACTACCACATGCTCAAATGATCTTGATGACTTAAAACGGGCAATAACTTGATAAAATCATAAATATTCCATCGGAAACACATGGAAATCTGACCCGAAACTTCCATAACAGACTAAAGTGAGTGGTAGAGAAAACGGTGGATATCTGGAATATTCAATGAAAAATGACGTTAAACTGGTAAATTTCCAAAATGTTAATAGTTATGATTGTTGCACGCTTGAATAATATTTAATGTATAAGGAAATTAGATACTGACAAAATTGTTATGAAACACTCTTTAATATGATATATCCCATAGTTTGATATGTAGCTTGTAACATATGCTATTGACCTTTAAAGTCGGGACATGTTTTTACAAACACCTTGTAATTTATATATATATATATATATATATATATATATATATATATATATATATATATATATATATATATATATATATATATATATATATATATATATATATAATTTTCGTTGTTGCAGAAGATCAATAACAAATGAAAATATTTTGGATAGTTGAAGTCCGATATTAGTATTCGAAAATGCCAAAGCAAGAGATGTTTGTAAAACAGTTTTGCCCCTCCCCATAAAAGTTCAAAGGGCAAAAAGGGCAAAACTTTAAACGGTCTTAACTCTTTGTTAACCTGATAAAAATGTCCTGACAAGTTTGGTTAAAATTAGTCCACTCGTTCTTGAGAAGAAGTCGAAAATGTCCAAAATTTGAAAAAAACATTTTTTACTTAGGTGCCTGTGACCTTGATCTTTGAACTCATGACCTTGATTTTTTTTTCAAAACGATCCTTATAGAATTCCTGATAACTTTCTCATATACTTTTGTATAAAAAGTCAATCACTTTTTAGTTGATAAGCCATTTGTATACAACTGTACCCTATGCTATTCTGGTGTCCCCTAGACAGATTTCATTTTCATTCCCAAACTCTGTAGGTATTGATTTCACAATCGTGCAAGTTCCATTTGGGGACCCTATGTTTTCTACCTCCTTTTTATTCGCAAACTTTATGCTGCTTCACACGGGGATGATACATTCCAAGTGTGAATAGAAATGGCCACTCCGCCTTGAGAAAAGAAGTAAAAAATGTCTCAAATTTAACAAACTTTTTATATTTTCTATTTACCTATACGCCTGTGACCTTGACCTTTGTCCCCATGACTTTGAAATTTTGTCAAAATGATCCTTAGATAATTCCTAACAACATTCTCAGAGTTATTAAGCCATTTGTATACAACTGTACACTATGGATTTCAAGCGCCCCTAGTGGACCGTTTAACAACAGATTTCATTTTCATTTATCAACTTTGTAGATATTGACTAAATAATCATGCATACGAAATTTGAAATTTGAACAGTCATCTGATCATTGGTTCATGAGAATAAGATTTTTAAAGATGCACAAAGTTTTGGTCATTTTCCCCCTCTTACGAGTCCTAGCCCTTTTTCATTCGCAAGCTTAATGCGGCTTTACATGGAGATGTCATATGCCAAGTTTGGTTAAAATTGGTCCACTGGTTCTTGAGAATAAGTCGAAAATATTAACGACGGACAACAAACGACGACACACAAAAGACCGAAGCAAAAGGTCACCAAGAACTTAGGTGACCTAATAAAAACCTGACCTGGATATTCTCATGATGTATCTGTATGCCTAATTTCATTTCAATATGTGCACACATTGCAGAGATATTGAACAGAAACTGTGAATTATTGGAAATTTTCTAAGTTCAAGGGACATAACGCTGCCAAAAATTGTTTGATGGTAACCAAATAAGAACTTGACCTAGATATCTTCATGAAATATCTGTATGCCAAATTTCATTTCAATATATGCACGCGTTCCCGAGATATTGCACGGAAGCTGTGAATTATTGAAAGTTTATAAGTTCAAGGGGCATAAATCTGCCAAAAATAGTTTAATGGTAACCAAATAACAAAGTGACCAAGATATCTTAATGATGTATCTGTATACCAAATTTCAATATGTACACCAACTGCAGTGATAATCAACGGAAACTGTTGGTGTATGGACCGACCGACCTGCGACAAAGCAATATGCTCCTCCTTTTACGTAGGGGGCATTAATATACAAATCAATAAATAATAATAATAATAATAATAATAATAATAATAATAATAATAATAATAACAAAATGAATAATTAATTCTGTTGTCGGCATTAGTTGTTAAACCTCTGGCATTTTCTTTTTCTCTCGTGATATTAAAATATCGTAAAAAGCAAATGTATCGTTTATTCTGCTGAACTGACATTATAACCGAAAGATCACTATTTGGTCTTGAATAATGTGTTTTGAAAATACATCGTTTTCATTGCTGTATTGATCGGTTTATTTAGCAGAGCGTATAATAAAGGGTTGACGGCTATTGATGCCGTTGCTATAGTTCCGCAGACAACTAAAACTTGATGTTGTACCAAAGACAATGGCAACATATTCATAGTACCAATTACTAATGACGGAAGCGGAAGCCAGCAACAAATAAATGCACCAATCAGAATCGCTATTTTCTTCGCTGCTCTCACCTCTACCTTTCGTCGCCCCTTTTCGCGGTTTTTTGAATTCATTAAACAAACAGAACCTGCGAAATTGTTCTCATTTTTAGTTACACTTTCAATATTTCCATCAATGTCATAGATTCGTATTTCTGATTTAAGTGGCGATTTAACATCCCTAATTTCCGGTACTTTTAAACTAATAAAATCACGTTGATCTTTTTGTGGTAATTTACAAGTTACTTCTTCATTTGATTTGCTTATAATATTGCCATCAGATTTTGTTGCCTCGGAATTCATGTTTTCATTAATGTCGTCTGTCGTTGGTATCGTTACGCATTTTGGAGTTGATACCGATTTATTTTCTGTCATTTCAATTTCATCATGAGGACAATTCACTTCCATAGTTTGATCTTTGTCTTTAAATACTATTGAAGGCTTTTCAAAAGAAGTTAGTGACTTTTGAGATACATCCATATTTCCCTTTACTCTACGAGATTCGTTTTTAAATATTCCATTTAGAGAATGGACGTTTTTTTCAATGTCTTTTGTGTGACTTAAATCACGTATTGAAATGTTTTTTACCTCCATCACCTCAGAATGTAAATTGTTTTTGATTTGTACATCGCTAACATCTGAGCGCGCGGAACAAATTTCATCCATTTTTGGAAGTGTTCTACTTGCCATCTCTTGTGGTATATGTTCGTATATAACATCAAGTTGAGCGTTTGACGCATCGTTTGCAGCAACATTTGCTCTATAAGTATACATCTTATCAATTTTTGTTGAAAGAACATCCTGGTTTGAAGACTGATTGTCATCGTTAAGTTTATTGACCAATTTACTTGCATTTTCCTGTGATTTCGATGTCTGTCCCAGATATTTGTCATTTCTTTTACTACTGCTAATGTCGTTTCCGTTTTTAGGTTCCACTTCTAATGGTGTGATTTTATTTTTCTTCACTTTGAAATGATTTGCCATCGTCGTTGAATGTTGAACCAATGTATACAAAATTAATCCATAAAAACAAAATATTAATATTAAAGTTGTAACGCCGAGGGGAAATAACAGATATAGATCATGCTTGCCCCATTGGCTTTTGTATGAGTGTTCGTAAGGAAAACATCTATCGTACAACGCACTGTCAATAAAAATGAATACCGACAATAAACTAAGACCAACTGACAGTATCCATGACGACAGAATAAGAAACACAGTCCGACAAAATCTACCCTGCTTTTTAAATGGATGCGCCACGGAGTAATATCTTTCATAACTGACTACACCCAGCATAAAAAGTTGCATAGTATCACAAAGTGTCCTGAAGAATACAGCCATACTGCACAAAGTTACACAGTTGCTATAGCGATTCTCGTTGTAATTATACAGGTAAATTCGAATAGGTACGAGAAATACACATCCCAAGATATTCGATACGGATGAACTGACGATATTGGCATTCATGTATGTTCGTAGAGTTCTATTTTTATATATGCAAACACAGATAAGAACATTTCCTATTATTCCTGTCAGGATTATGATGACCATTATGACGTCACAAATGTAGAGAATGGCTGGTGGAATATCGTTTCTGATGAATATAGCATTCATATCACCACTTGCTGTTATCGTTGTGTTCATTATGATGTACTCCCAAATTCAGCACTGATGATCGCTCTCTGGAAAAAAGTAATGAACTATACAAAATTTCTGAAAAACACCATTTTTATGTAGACCGGTTTATGGTCAGATGGTAATTGTTGTTTAATTAGAAAATGTAATAATAATAATAATTTACAAATATAAATAGAAGTGGGATAATTCGATCCTCTGAAAAAAAATGTGAGAACATGTTTCAGGGAAACGTGGCCCCTGAAAACTAGTCAATAGTAAAATCGAAACCCAAAAGAAGCGGTATTTATCAATATCAGCTCTGGTCGCAACGGTTACAATGGTTACAATCACTACCGAAAAAGTAGAAATATACTGATGATAAAACATTGAATTTGCAGACTGAATGTTTGTTTGTTTGTTTATTGTTGTTTAACGTTACAAAATGCCGGTGAAGGGCTTCAAAGTTTGGCCTATGCTCGGCACTTACGGCCATTGAGCAGTAGGGTTCTTTAACGTGCCAACACCTACTGTGACACCTCCAGACCTCATCCAAAGACAGGAAACTGTCCTCATCCGGCGGGACTCGAACTCACGACCTCACGATCCAGAGTCGAGCGCGCTACCGACTGAGCCAGGCCGGCTCTGCAGACTGAAGATTATTATATCGACCATTTGTTGCAAAATCTTATCAAAATGGTTTTTTGGAATAAATCTTGTACAAGGTCCGTCTTATAACAAATCAACAAGCAAAGAGGCGTATCGGGTCTCCATTGTAATACCAAACATATATTTTGTATGAAAAGTATATAGGTTTCCTTGCCTAGGAAAAAAAAGAAACAAAATTTGCAAGATAAATGTGTTGGCTGTACTATACAGAAACGTATTCCGGTTCCTCCTCAAGGTAAACCAAAGATACTTTCGTCAGATTGCTAACTAATTACCCGTACTTTATAGCTGAAATCACCTCTGAGGTTTAACCAACTGTTTATGAAATATTTGCATACCAAGAAACGCAATACACGAACAAAGTCAATGGAAACCGTTGAGACTAATCCGAAGATCGTCTTGAGCACTATGAATTTGGTATTATGTTTAACTATTTATACCTACTAGGTCGTCGTCACTGCTAGTGGACAGTTTGAGTCCCCAAGGGTATGCATAAATCCAGTATTTGGTATTTCGGTACCAACTGATGATCTTATACTTAAGTAATATTTGGCACTGACAACACATTTAAATTCTAAATTCTTCGAAATTCTATGCATTTAGATTTATTATTTGGCTTTATATTATACCAATTTGCCTTTAGAACACCTGTTTAAAATCTGGTTTCAGCTAATGAAATCTAATTGACAGAAACAATCGTTTTGAGCATTATAACCTTGGTATTATGTTTATGATATCTAGAAGCAAATGGACACTAAGATACCTTAAAGCTCAAAACTGAAAAGTAAAAGATGCAACAGCTCTGAACAAACAAAAAGTTAAGACACGCAACAGATCTGAACAAATGGAAAGGTAAGAGAAGAGACACAACAGCTCTGAACAAACAGAAAGATAAAAGAAGCAACAGATCTAAACAAACGGAAAGGTATGAGACGCAACAGATCTAAACAAACAGGAAGATAAAAGACGCAACAATATGAACAAACGGAAAGGTAAAAGACGCAACAGCCCTGAAAAAACCCAGAAAAACAATATACGAAACAACTCTGAACTAAGCAGAAAGGTAAAAGACGTAACAGCTCTGAACAAAACGGAAACGTAAGAGTCAAAACTCTGAACGACAGGAAAAAAGACAACAGCTCTGAACAAACGGAAAAGTAAGAAACGCAACAGCTCTGAACAAACGGAAAAGTAAGAGTCAAAAGCTCTGAACGACGGGAGAAAAGCTCTGAACGACGGGAAATAAAGATAACAACTCCGAACAAACCGAAAGGTAAGTAACGCAACAGATTTGAACAAACGGAAAGGTAAAAGACGCAACAGCTCTGACCCCCCGAAAAACAAGATATGAAACAGCTCGGATTTAAGCAGAAAGGTAAGAGACGCAAAAGCTCTGAATAATACGGAAAAGTAAGAGACGCAACAGCTCTGAACAAACGGAAAAGTAAAAAAGCAACAGCTCTAACAAACGAAGAGGTTAGACGCCACAGCACTAAAGAAAACGGAAAGAAAGAGACGCAACAACTCTGATAAAAACCCAGAAAAATAAGAGACGTATCAGCTCTTAACAAAACAAAAAGTATGAGAAGCAATAGCTCTAAAGAAACGGAAAAGTAAAAACGTAACAGCTCTGAACACACGAAAAGGTAAGAGACGTAACAGCTCTGAACAAACAGAATAGTAAAAAAAGCAACAGCTCTGATAAAAACCCAGAAAAATAAGGGACGTAACAGTTTTTAACAGAACAAAAAGTAAGAAACGCGATAGCTCTAAACAAACGGAAAAGTAAAAACGTAACAGCTTTGAACATACGAAAAAGTAAGATACGCATTAGCTCTGAAGAAAACAGAAAGGTAAGAGACTCAACAGCCCTGGACAAACGGAAAATAAAGACAATAGCTCTAAACTAACGGAAAACTAAGAGACGCAACAGCTCTAAACAAACGGAAAAGTAAGAGTCAAAAGCTCTGAACGACGGGAAATAAAGACAACAGCTCTGAACAAACGGAAAAGTAAGAGACAAAAGCTCTGAACGACGGGAAATAAAGAAAACAGCTATGAACAAACGGAAAAGTAAGAGACGAAAGCTCTGAACGACGGGAAATAAAGACAACAGCTCTGAACAAACGAAAAAGGAAGAGACAAAAGCTCTGAACGACGGGAAATAAAGACAACAGCTCTGAACAAACCAAAAAGTAAAATACAAAATCTCAGAACGACGAGAAATAGCGCCAACATCTCTGAACATACGGAAAAGTACGAAACGAAATAGCTTTGAAAAAATAGAGAAATAAGAGAAGTAACAGCTCTGAACAAAACAGAAAGGTAACAGATACCTAAAACCTCAAAACAGAAAAGTAAGAGACGCAATAGGTCTGAACAAACAGAAAGCAACAGCTGTGAAAAACAAAAGTAAGAGACGCAATAGCTCTAGACAAACAGAAGTGAAAGAGACGCAACAACTCTGAACAAACCAGAAAAGTAAAAAAGTAACAGCTCTGAACAAACGAAAAGGTAAGAGACGCGACAAAACAGAAAAGTACGTGATAACTCTGAACAAGCGAAAAAGTAAGAGACGTAACAGTTCTGAACAAGCGGAAAAGTAAGAGACGTAACAGTTCTGAACAAGCGGAAAAGTAAGAGACGTAACAGTTCTGAACAAACGGAAAAGTAAGAGACGTAACAGTTCTGAACAAGCGGAACAGTAAGAAATGCAACAGTTCTTAACAAGCGGAAAAGTAAGAGACGTAACAGTTCTTAACAAGCGGAAAAGTAAGAGACGTAACAGTTCTTAACAAGCGGAAAAGTAAGAGACGTAACAGTTCTTAAAATGCGGAAAAGTAAGAAATGCAACAGTTCTTAACAAGCGGAAAAGTAAGAAATGCAACAGTTCTGAACAAGAGGAAAAGATAGAAATGCAACAGTTCTGAACAAGCGGAAAAGTTAAAAATGCAACAGTTCTTAACAAGCGGAAAAGTAAGAGACGTAACAGTTCTTAACAAGCGGAAAAGTAAGAGACGTAACAGTTCTTAAAATGCAGAAAAGTAAGAAATGCAACAGTTCTTAACAAGCGGAAAAGTAAGAAATGCAATAGTTCTTAACAAGCGGAAAAGTAAGAGACGTAACAGTTCTGAACAAACGGAAAACTAAGAGACACAGCAGCTCTGAACAAACGGAAAATAAAGACACAACAGATCTGAACAAACACAACAATTAGAAATACAAAACGCTAAAAAAGCAAAAAGAAACCATAGAGACACATTAGTTCTGACCTTGGACATATTTTATTGGTTGGTATCGAAAACACAAGTAATTGTTTAACAGAAAAAACGTGTGAAATGTATATTTCAATGAAAACATCTAAACAATACAAAGATATAGATTTTCAATGAATATTTGAAAAAATCAATATTATGATTTAATTTAAATACCTTCTCAATATTTCTCCACTCGAGGAAATATCAAATGGAAAAAAATATATATAACATGGTGACAGTGGGTCAATAGAAATGGTCCTGTTTGAAATTATATATTGTCTGCGATCTTGCGTAACAATATTGAATTAATTTATTTAGAGACTCTCACATGGAAACATAAAGCTTAATGGTTGAGGACGTGATTTGCTTATTTGATATGTCTGTTTCTTTTAATCAAAAGGTATTTGATCGTTTCACGTTATGTAGACAACATAGCCATGAAAGGAGTGATCATGTTTTAAATCTAAAATCTATAAATAATCCGAATCGACCTGACAAGACCTAAATATTTTCAAACGGTCTTTTTGCAAAACAGGAAGTCGGAAAGATACATGAAACCCTACCAAATTTCAGCTAAATAATATCATAATTATTCAGAAAAAAATTATTTCTTTATCAAGATGAAATCTATGGTATTTTTTCCTTGAGATCTATCATTAATTTTGTTTCAAACAAATTTTGAACCTCTGTAATAATATTACAAGATGTTTATAGGAGCAAGGCGTTTTTTATTTAACGCTAGTTGATCACAATTTGTAGGTAATACCGAGAAAGAAAACATTTTCAGTCATACAAAAATACTCTCGCTTTTTAACTCTAATTTCTGCATATTCACAGAGTTCGATTACAAAATAACAACCAAAAAGTTTCATCAAACAGTTCACGTTTGAGTCCGTGATCAATTGACCTTATTATCCCTACATATCGCAACATACCCGTCTAAACAACAGAAAATATAAAACCATTTGAATACTTAATGATGCATTTTATCTCTTTAAATACAAAGGTATAAGAATTCATTCCCTAGCTATTGTTTTTATCATAATTATTCCTGTTTGTTTTCAAGACACCTGATCCCACTCTAGATTGTCCGGATATCTGTGTTTGTCCAGTATTCACCATACATGTACACGTATTTGTAAACTGTCTCCGTGACCTTGTAATATTATTATGAAAAACTTCTAATACAAATTTATATACATGTATTTAGAAGTTTCCATATGCTTACCAACTTTATGAAGTTTGGGGTTATCATGTAGCGGTAAATGTTATCTTTATCAGCACACGTGCATGGTCAATCAGTACAATGTGTTAAGTAGGAAACTAAAGATCATTAATATTGCATTTGTTATTAAGATAATTAAAGTGTAATGTGCACTGCATATTAGTTCTAACATCCTAAGAACAAGAAGTATACATGGACTTCTCAATAGCCATATATGTATGTATGATAGTGATAGCATGACGAATGAAAGATAATTGTGTGGTCGGGAGTGATATAAAAGCAGACCAGAAACGAGAGCTTGGTGAGAGCAGAGGCGGCTACATATGTGAGGCGCCATCTTGTGTGAAATCTTGACCAAAAGCTTTGTTGGCGTCACTAGTCTACAACATCCTGGCGGTGAATGATATACATATGTTTAAAAACATGTCCCGACTTTACCGTGCAATAAAATATATTGCTTCCAAGTTACATAGCAAACTAAAGGATATATAATGTTCAGGAGTGTTCAGTAAAATTTTGTTGGTATATAACTTTTAATGCAACCACATTAAATATTATTCAAATTAGTGACATTCTTAACTATCACATTTTGGAAATTTCCCAGTTGATTGTCACTTCATTACATATCCTGATATCGACCTTTTCTCTACCACTAACTGTAACTTGTCATAGACTTGGTGTCAGAGAGGTGACTATTGTATATGAACTAGAAACCCAAGATCATTCGTCACTTAAATATCTTCTACATCCAAATCGCGAAAAAGCGCAAGTTTATAAAGAATCTTAAATCTAATACTACATTTATGACTTGTGTAAAATGGTCTCTAGATAGTATGCATTTTGACAAAAAATGTATCTTGCCTTGTTCAATATTTAAACTGTAAAATAATGTATTATATGTTTGGAAACTTACTTAATATGTCGGCATTAGATAAGTTGATAGAGTTTGTTCCGTCATTCCAATTCATTATTCAAATATTGAATTACATATTCATTTTCTATTTAGAAATTCAGACACTCGCCAATATGAATAGCTGTTTGTTTAGTATACGACATAACATGTTGAAATATGTCAAGCTGAATGACATTCAAACCATTTTCAAGATGTAAAAAAATAAAATACAAGTGTCAGTTTCATCAATTCGTTTTCAGTGGATTGCATCAAAAACAGAATCGATTGAATCATCTATCACAAGTATTGTTTTTCAGGTAATGATTATAATTATACAAAACAATAGCGTACTCATTTGAAAAACAGGACAATTGATTATATCTATCTATCTGTCTATCTATTTATCTATATGTCTGTCTGTCTGTCTGTCTATCTATCTATCTATCTATCTATCTATCTATCTATCTATCTATCCATCTATCTACTCTGTCGTTTCAGCAAAATAAAAGACACATGATAAAAATATTAGGAAAATCAAAATCATACAATTTCAGTAATTTTTACAGCATAAAACATTTATTTACATGAAAACACTCCTAACAAAGAACAAAAGTATTCGTTCATATTATTTGTAAGCTTCTAGCGACGATCAGCACGTTCTCTACAATTCATTCTATAAAATATCTACGCTATTATCTCCAATCCAGTCTACAAAACCTCGATATGACATTTATCATAACACCTAACCAAATGTCAAAATGATTCCCCAGACCCTTAACACTTGAAATATCATGATAATGAACGTGTTCATGAAAATATGCATATTAATATTGATATGTGTTGACACATGTGAAATCTCTGTTCTTACCAAATCTACGAAGTCCATCGGATGAGACAGTAGAAACCGAGGTCCCGTGTCACAGTAGGTGTTAAAGTAAAAGGACCCCCAATGCCAAATTGACGTAAGTGCCGAGCTGGCCCAAAATTCGAAGCCCTTCACCAGCATTTGGTGATATCTCCATATGAGTAAAAGATTCTTGAGTGGGACGTTAAACAACAATACAACAACAACAACAAGAACAACAACAACAACAACGAAGTACATTGTACAAATGGATGATCTTGATTGATCCGATTACATCGATAGAGACACCTCCGTCTGCTAAGAACTTAAGTACTGAATATGATAAAATAAATACCGGTATTAACGAGCATTAGGAATTACAAGATAAAAAGGTGTAGGTGATGCGTTTCATTGATAAATGAATTCTAGCACCAACAAAGAAGGTGACTTATAGCTTTGTCTCAAGGGCAATCTACCTTTTTAAAACATGATACCTTTATCGTAGAAATATCGAACGGCACCTCACAAGCAGAATACATCTCTTGATGCAGTTCCACATTCCATAAATGATTATACATATTGACATTAAATTAAAAAAATGTAAAGCTGGAATTAAATTATTGAATTACGGTGCAAATAATGGCACCAACACGTAAAAGCAAATCGAACGCCCTCTGATATGATTCAATGCAAATTAAATCTGGCGTAGCTGACCGGATGTGATGTATCGAAGAAGTATAGAACATACAGAGCTCAGATACTTGAATGTATCAACAATATAGTAGTTCATAGGAAATAAACAAACACAAATTGATGTGTGTATGTGATAAACGATTACAGAGAAGTTTTAACAGTAGCGAAATCCGTATGCAATAATCAAATACAAACGGACTTCTGTATATGAAAAACAATTACAGAGATGTTTTAACGGTAGCAAAATCTGTAGGGAATAAAAAAACACAAACTTACGTGTGTGTATGACACAATTACAGAGATGTTGTAACGGAAGCGAAATTCACAGGCAGTGCACAAATACAAACTGTCGTCTGCAGTAGCCTATATAAAGTAACATGCAGATACAGGAGTATTCAGAGTAGGGAAGTCCAAAGAACATTTTACGGGTAAAACATCTGTAAGTTGCATCTGTATATGAAGTAAAATATATGTTGACCAATGTCCGAAAAGAAGCATTGTATGCGTAAAACACAACTTTGCATCTTTATATAAAGTAAAAAGAAATATTGACCAATGTCTAAACAGAAGCAAGTCCAAAGAGCATTATAAGAATCAAAAGCAAATTTGCGTTTGTATATCGATTTAAAAACACTGACCAATATCTATACAATATCCAAAGGACAGGGTGCAAGCACCATTGTTAGTGGGCAAGTACATACAGCTAGAAAACCCAGGGATGGTATCAGGTGCTTTGGAGAGGTCTTCACACCTTCTTGAAGAGTAAAATCTTCCACAACTTCATAATCAAATTTGGGCCCTATTTTTCATGTCTGGCAAAAATTGCTGTCCAACATTTTTGACTTTTCAATTTCACCCTATTTAACATCATTAAGTATGGTTTAAAACGATTTCTGTGATGTTTTTTGTCCTACTCGGTAATGACAATTTGATCAATATGGTCGTATCGGCAATATGGACTGTAAACTTTGATGTTATTTCTAGGAGTTTTATATGTGTGCTAACAATGCGCATTGTGCTAATATAGAAACCCATTACAATAACATTTTGTCACACCAAGACCAACAAATTGTTCAAACTTTCGTTGGCTACAGCAACGAGTTATACAAAATATAGAGTGGTCGATTCAGGAAGAACGGGACGATTAAAATTTTTCTTTAGAACAATTTGGCAAATAATTAATTTCGTAGAAAATTGGCATCAAGTACATTGAAGCATCTAGTTTGATAACGGGGTCGAGTGTTTAGAACATCGCACTTTAAACCATGGAGTCTCTCAGCTCTGATTATCGTAGGTTCGAGTTCCGCTGGAACCTAAAATGATTTTGTGTGAAAGTTGGCCAATTTACTTGTGGAAGGCCGGTCGTTTCCTGGATATATAGTAACCGGGTTCCCCCACCATTAAAAATGGTCACCACCACCATATAACTGAAGAATTAATGAGTGTGACGTAAAATGGTATGGTAGGTATGTATGTAACAGTAACATAATAATAATAATAAAAATAATAATAATAATAATAATAATAATAATAATAATAATTATAATAATAACGATAATAATAATCATAATAATAATAACGATGATGATGATGACGACGACGATTATTAAATTGAAAAAGCAACAAAGAGGAAGTGTATCATTATCTATAAGTAACAAATAAAAACGTAAACCAGTTATAGAAATAATGGTGTTCCAATTGTGATAATATTAAAAAAAATACCTTCTATTTTCACATTTCCAGAATGCAAGTATTTTCATCAAAGATCCTATATATAAAAGTACACGCTTCGTTCCTGTTTTCTCTATATTTCTAGACCGCGTCTTCCTTAGAGCATGATTGAAATGAAAATAGAAATAGCGTTCCAGTTTTGCTGTTCAGGTAATCGATATCACATTTATATTCTACATAGATCCCAAAAGGTAGTGACGTCGACTTGATAAAGCGTAATGTATACCTGTGCAAGTTACATGACAAGCGGAATATACAAGCGGAATATTACGTGTGCTATGTTAAAAGGTTATTATCATTTTTTTCCATATCTCTACTGGCGAAATGCATCATTACATCATCTTTTTACACAAACATACACAAGTTTATATTACTGTTGGCAAATATACTTTTCAAAAAGGGCGTATATAACTCAAAAGAGGAGAGAGCCAGAATTAAGAATTATTTTTTCATTGTATCAATCAATTTTATCAAGTTTGAATTAGGTCTATTTCACACACACACACACACACACACACACACACACACACACACACACACACACACACATATATATATATATATATATATATACACACATATATATATATATACATGTATATATATATACATATATATATATATATATATATATATATATATATATATATATATATATATATATATATATATATATATTGCAATAAGTGTTGCAATACGGAGCATTTCAGATGATGCATGTTTAATCATTAAAATATATATTTCCATAAAAGCCGTGCAATACGAACGTTGTTTAGCATTGCAGTTGGATGCAGAAATTCTTTTCTAGATACAATAATTTTAATCCATTTATCCGATATATTAGATGACGTAGTTAAAACAGAATGGATTTTTAAAATGTGTATTTTGAGTTCCGGCGGGTATACATAAACGGTTTTGGTATGTCGGTATCAGACGATCATTTCATTTTAAAGTCATATTTGGCTCAGATGCCACCTTTTTAATTTCTAAACTTCTCAAAAGTTCAAATATTTATTTTACAGTGAGTACCTTAAGGCGGATGTAGCAACGCGTTAAGATTCATTATCTGTTCTTGTATGATATCACTTTTTCTTTAAGGTATATACATTTATATTAAATTCGAGCTCAACTGATGAAGTCGAATTGACAGAAACGATCGTCTTGAGCATTTGTTTTGACTTCTTGTAAAACTATAACTTTGGTATTATTATATATATAATGTAATAGATATAAAGGAAATGGACAATTGAAAGGGATTGAAAACATAATGATCTGACCATGACTCAATGAAAAATAAATGATTTTTTTTTAAAGCTGAAATGATTTTGTTTTCTTGATTTTTGTTCACATGACAGCAGGACAGTTGGATAGTTAAAACATATTGTATATATATATATATATATATTTACATATATATATATATATATATATATATATATATATATATATATATATATATATATATTGTTTGTTTGTTTATTTTTGTTTAACGTCCCACTCAAGAATCTTTCACTCACATGCCGCTGTCTGGACTCGAACTCACGATCAAGAGTCGAGCGCGATATATTTGGCATAGGCCAAATTTTAAGTACTCCACCGGCATTTTGTGACGTCTCCATATGAATAAAAGATTTTTCAGTGGGACGTTAAACAACAACAACAACAACAACTTATTGTTGGTATCATATCATACTGAATAATAAAACACTTTGAAATAACTATATAATACTAATCTCCCCGGGTATGTTAATTTACATTACAAACACAATACAATAAGTATAGCTTTAGAAATAAAAGCATTCCACTTATCCTATCGAATTCACATGACGTATATTTTAAAAATTTTCGATACAATTTGTATCAACAGGTAAACAGTTTATTGATTCAGTTTTGTTTTCGATTAAAGCTGAAATGTAGAAAGGGCTTGCTTGGCTTCTTGTTTTAATTTTTGCCATTTAATATTTATATAGTGGTTGTAATTTGATATTGCTCCACGTGAGCTGGCATCGCAAAACAACAAAACAGCTATACATATAATAAACATAATACTAAAGTTATAATGCTCAAGACGATCGTTTCTATCAGTTAGACTTCATTAGTTGAGTTACAATTTTAAACAGCTTTTCTAAAGGAAAAGTGGCATCAGACATGGCCAAATAATATATCTAAATATATAGCCAAAATCCGTTTAAGAAACAGATAATATCAAGAAAACAAAAACCTAAAACATATAAACACTGTCCATATTGGAATAATATGGATCTTCGGATGATTTAGGGATGAGTAAGACCATATACAGATATGGTGCACATTGGACGAATTCGGGCCCCGAATGATTCAGGGGTGCGTAAGATCATATACAAATATGGCGCACATTGGGCGAACATGGACCTCTGGATGATTCAGGGGCGCGTAAGATCATTATTAGATTTGTTGCTGACCGTCCACGGGATTATGTCTTCTTTCATGGACTTGATCACCCGAAATAATTCGGTGAACAGTCAGTAATAAATCTAATAGTTTTATTTTGTCGAGGACTATATTCTCATTTAGAAAATGTCTTTCATTGTCACTGTACATATAATAGTGTTTCGAATCATCCGCCATTGCTGTATACTTTTTGCTACTGACTGTCCAAACAACCATGGACAGCAGTCACGTGGTTCCATATATCCAATGAAATGGGTACATTTTAGTCCGAGGCAAAACGAATACAAATATGGCGCACATTGAACAAACATGAACCTCTGCGTCATTCAGGGTTCGTAAGATCATATACAAATATGGTGCACATTGCACAAACCTCTGATATAGAGGTTGGATGAGGTCACGGAGAAGTATCACTCTTTAATGAGCGGTCATATTGTCAGATTCACATAAGATGGCGGGGCGGAGTAGCCTTTTGATTATCATAAGGATGATTGTACTGACTTGTCGGTTAAGAAGCTGTACGAAAAAAAAAAACCGTTTTATTCCTCACTGGATACTCTCTTATTTATGGTGACAAGTAGGTTCGATTACTGTATCTAGCAAGTGTAATTTTATTGTTATGATTTATTTACCTAAAAGTTAAACTCGCCCAGGTAAAAAAAAGTAATCACAAGACTCCATCCCGCCAGGTTATATGGATTTTACAATACACCTTCTGCGAATTGACATAGTAAAATCCATATAACCTGGCGGGTGGATTCTTGTGAACCCTTTTTTGACCTGGACGAGTTTAACTCAGTCACTCAGTCAGTAATATCCCAAAGTCACTCGCATATGGAGTTTATATTTCACAAATGATCTGATATGCCAGGGCGTGTACAACATATGAAGATTTCATATACAGAGGTAAACTACTCACTGACAAATTATTGACACAAGGGTATCGAAAACCGCGTTTAATGTCAACGTTCCGCAAATTTTATGGTCGGTATAATAGTCTTGTTTGCGACTACTCTGTTTCACTTAGTGAAATGTTGAGTTGCCTTTTCGTTGGCAGTTGTTGAGACGTCTGTACCAATTGTGACGAGGATACACTCCTCACGTATTTCATTGGATTTGACATTGGACTCACGGCGATTGTGACCGGTCGACAGGGGATGCTTACTCCTCCATGGCACCTGAGATCACCTCTTGGTTTCCAGAGGTCCGTGTTTGTCCAATTTTGCCGGATTTGTATCTATGTGCTGGACATTCTATTGATTTATACTTTGCTATCTGAGATTTTTTATATTAGCTGAATAAAGTATAAAGTTAACTTTACACTGACTAGAGTAATCGCACCTACTCTTCACCTTACACAAGAGAGTATCATGTAATGAATAAAACGTTTTTCCTGTGCAGCTTGACATAACAGAAAAGTGAGTAGAATCTTCCGTATAAAAATCTGCAGATTACTCCGCTCCGCCATCTAATGTGAATCGGACAATAACCCATTCGAAATTAATTGTGGTCATATTTTAAAAATGTGATAAATTATTGGTTTCAGGGATTTAGTTGGTGTTACCTGATTAAATGAAATGATTTTCTTGCAATGACGTCTAGGGTAAATGAGCATCAATGTTAATTACAACTTACACGTTTTTGTTTAAATCGACGTCAAACAATACATTAATTTGATGTGTATATGATTGAATGTTGCTGAATATTAATATTTCATTTGTATATGTCTAACCAGATTTCTGTCACTCGCATGCGATAATTTTTGTCCTTCAGTTTGTTGATCTTGAGCTTTTAACTGGTATTATGTTTATAATATTTATACCCACTAGGTCGTTGCCACTGTTGGTGGACCGTTTGAGTCCCCGAGAGTATACATATACCTAGTAGGCCCTATATGGTATTTCAGTACCAGTTGATAATCTTATACTAAAGTATTATTTACCACTGATAGCACCATTTAGAATTCTATGTTCTTCTAAAGCTAAGATCCATTTTCTTTTTACAGTGGTGTGGTTACTCTTTGACGGATTTAGGCAATATATTTAGATTTTTTATTATTTGGCCTTGTCTGATACCATTTTTCTCTTAAGAAAATGTATTTAAAATTGGAGCACAATTGATGTCTAAATGACAGAAACAATTGCCTTGAGCATTATAACTTTGGTATAATGTTTATAATATTTATAACCACTAGGTCGTTGCCACTGCTGGTGGACCGTTTGAGTCCCCGAGGGTATACATAAACCTAGTACCTGGTATTTCGGTACTAGTTTAAGTAATATTTCGCACTGATAGCACCAATTCAAATTCTCTTTAAAGTGGTTACTTTTACTTTTAAATTGGTTTACTTTTATAATATTTTTAAAAATTGGGCTATTTGTGCAGTTTTAGTCCCTTTCAAAGGGTCACAGGAGTACAAGAATTACGAAATCCACAATATGAAAATCTCAGATACCAAAGAATTAATCTTCAGGATGTCCAAGATACAGATACAAATCTGGTGAACATTGGACAAACACGTATCTCCAGCGGTCGGATCAGTTGCCATGGGGGTTGGGGGAGTAAACATCTACTGTTGACCGGTCACACCCGCAGTGAGCCTACTGTCAAATTCAAATGAAATAAGTGATGAACAACTCGTTACAATTGGTACAGCCAACACAACTACCACTATCGAACAGGTAACTCAACATTTCATTCGGTGAAACAGAGTAAACGCAAACAATATCATATCGACCTTAAATTTTGCGGAACGTTGACATCAAATGCGATTTTCCATGTCCCTGTGTCAACAATTTTGAATGTTGTTTAACGCCACACGCAATTTTTGTTTCAGTTATGTGGCAGTCATTTTTTAATGGTGGAAGCGAGAACTTGGTTACATTTGTACCCAGGAAGAGACTAACGACCCCTTGCAAGTAAACAATCTCACAAAATAAGCTTAGGTTCCAGCGGGGCTAAAAGCGCTGCTGATTAGAGGTGAGACATCAGGGTTAAAAAACGCAATATGTAGTATTTTTAGACATAAGTTAAATATTATTATAAATTAATACGCTTCAGGTTTTGTTTACATGTCAAAAAGATTCTCTGAATAAATGGTGACCCACATAGTTATACGTGTTTTTATTTTGTAATCACTTACATAGGTAATTTAAGTCAGTGTCTCACTGATAAATTTTATGTTATAAAGGCTGGCAACTGCATGACGACAAAATTTATGGATAATGCATGTGATTGACTCATGATAACACGTATTTCTCTGTGTATTCCAACGTGCTACACTAAATTCAGTAGATCTAAAATGCATTGCATAATCATTGCTGTATCATTCTTCACCTCCATTCAGTACTTTCAGTACGTTTATTTCTTGTATAAATTGAATATCCATTTAAAAGCGTATTATCTCCGCCGTTTCCATTTCTTTTATATTATTCTGTTTACATTCTTGCGATTAATAAGCCATATATTTGAAATAAAACGGATTAGTTAGTAACAAAACACTCATATTGATTTTCGGATTTAATATTCTTGTCTTAATTTCCATTCATTTACGGTCGATTGATCTAAGAACAATCAAACGATATATCGACAGATAATATAAATTAGTGTTTATCAATTATCATCCTCATTACAACTGTAAACGAAGCATCCAGTTTCAAATAGTTAAATATCGGTAAAACAGTTCACCTTCCATAGTTTGAGAGCATCTAGTTAAAATGATGCACACCCAGTCACGTGATGGGAACTGACACTTGATTCGTCCTTTGACAAATGCCATTTTGCGACAATCACACAAACTAATGAAACAATTATTTTAGACCATGCTTATACAAACTTACCGAGAACCTAAGATAATCCCTATTCCATATACAGCTTTGAATTTGATCTTTACCATACGTTGACCGATCACGAAATATTTATTCAACGTGTCAGCACAATAAAAACAATTTATAAAGTCCTACTATAAAGTTCAGTATTCATACTTTTCTTTTTTATCTCTCTCATAAGTTAATGGATTATTCAGAAACATTAAATGTAAACCAATTAAGAAATACAATGAAGATGGCAGCTCTATTTCTATTTATCTATAGTATCTATCTTCGTTCTATTTCACAATATTTGCCTATAATTGGAGGACTGAGTGCTCACACATTCACAGGGGAACTCGAGAGTTCAATTTCAGGCCATGTCAAATAGGACATTTTAGATTAGTAATAAGTATTTTTGTTTTCGCCTAGCGGGGAAACATTGTGATAAAATTCATCAAAATACAATAAGATCCTGAAGAGACCTTATCGTTACCGTTATGTCCGTAGAATAATTAAAAGTGCTGTACTTTGCATACATATGGTAATGTTACCACTGGCGGCCGACATCTACAAAGGAATATATAAGTCTTATTATATATAGTGGCACATCCAAGTTCTGTCAATCACCCTCCCCGCTCAAAGGGCTTATTTTCACTAGTAGAGATGTACAGGTGAAACTTACACATATTTGTCTTCCTCCTGTTCCATGCATTACTCTAGTAAAGTCAGGAGACTCATGCAGAAAGCGAAGAATTCTTTACAATGACACTAGGGGTCGTCTTGTCCAAGTGGTTATGGCATTGCACATTGAACCATGAAGTCTCTCATTTCTGGTCATCGTAGGTCCAGCCCATAGATGATTTTTGTGAGAAAGTATGCAAGTTCACTAACGGTAGGCAGGTGTTGTCTTCTCAGGTACTCTCCACCACCATTAAAAACTGGCTGCCGCTATATAACTGAAAAATTGCTGAGTGTGGTGTTAAATAGCATTCACAAATTGAAACAAATGACTCAATATTACTGTCATTGCAGACGCTGTAAAAACCTTTATAACAATCCCAAAACGCAAAAAGTTTCCAAATGATAATTCTTAAAACTGAATGCACAATTATTCGTTTACCGGTTGCTGATATAGTTGGTAATTTGTCAGACATGATCATGTGACGTAATGTTCGTCCGAAACAATCAACTGACCAACCGGGTCTAATCTAGCCCTGAACTAATCAATGAACGTTACCAATATTACATTGTTCTTTAGTTGTTTACCTCATCAACCCCTGGGGTCACATTTAGACTCAATCAAACCAATAGAAAGCATGGTCTAATTTCATATTTCAGGAGTGAGGTAGTTAATATTGCAGGTGAAAAATTTGCAGTATTTAGATTCAAAATCAAATACCCCCAAATTCTGACAGTGGACTTTACTATTCTTTGAAATGGGTGAGTTCAAATGTGACTACAGGGACCAATGAGGTTAAGATTTTAATTTTGATGCAGATTGGTCGTCGTGACGTTCATGTTGCAAAGTAGTACACGAAAATACTTGTCAACAATAAATTTTGTTTGTTGTCTATGGCATCACACTGTCAAGAACGGCAACGTCTTTACTTCCGGAAGCCGGTGGTGTCTTCCCGGGTACATTCTAATCGGGTCATTTGCTCCTCCATCATTAAAAGTGGTCGTCATCATATGACTGAAAAAATGTTGAGTGTGGAGCGTAAAACAGGATTCAGATTATAATCCTTATGCTAATATTTCATTTTATCTCCTTTACTAATGATAAACGATAGTTTTGAACGATCTATATGATAACAATAGTGTTATCTGTCATGTAAAAGAAACCCTGGTTTAGGAATTTAAGGAAACTGTTAATGCAATTACAAAACATTTTGCCATAAATGTCAGCATCGTGGTAATTAACTCATGGATAGAATTTTAAAAAATCGATTGATATTTCATAATCTAAAGTGATGAGTTATCTGTATACTCCTATTTTCACAGGATGGCGAGGTGGAGTAACCTAAAACATACGGATGATTCTACTCACTTTTCGGTTACGCTAAGCTGCACGGGTTTGTTTGTTTTGTTTATTGTTGTTTAACGTCCCACTCAAGAATATTTCACTCATATGGAGACGTCACCAAATGCCGGTGAAGGGCTTCAAATTTTGGCCTATGATCGGCACTTACGGCCATTGAGCAGTGAGGGTTCTTTAACGTGCCGACACCTACTGTGGTACGGGACCTCCAGTTTTTACTGTCTCATCCAAAAGACAGGAAACCAACCTGTCGCCGGCGGGACTCGAACTCGCGACCTCACGATCCAGAGTCGAGCGCGCTACCGACTGAGCCAGGCCTGCTCTAAGCTGTACGGGAAACTCGCCGAGGTCAATAAAGGGTTCACTAGATTCCACCCCTCCTCGGCTATGACAGGTGTAGATTTCTTGATTATTGTTCAGATGTTGTGTTTTTCCAATGTTCAAGTTACTTCTAATCATTATGGCCCGAAGTCACCTAATACTCAAGCTTAGATTTTATCTTGTTATCTTCATTGTATAGTTTTTGGTACAACCTCTGAATTTGCATGAATAGGAAAACCGTTATTATTTTTCATCATTTTAATAAAATAACTGGGTCACATTTTCTCGTAATAATGAATAAATACCATAAGTCCGGCACTCAAAATTTGTGTATGTACTCATACAATTTCTGAAATATTCTTCAAATCAGCAATAAATTTCATTATTCATAATTGTATATCATCATTATACACGCTTGTCCTGCAGCAGCATAGATTTTGGGTGTTTTACCTCAAAATAAAGGAAAGTTAGTTGACATTTTATTGACATTGACCCCTACACTTTTAATAGTTATTCATTCAATATTTGGTTTTTCCGTATAATACACGGCGACATTAGGATGGATGTCGTCTAGCAAAATTTGATATTCATAGAGGACTGTTAAATATTTCCTCAGGTATTTGTCTACCTCCTCGATTCTCGTTTCAGGCTCCGAAATATTGGGGGTGAGGGGCGATTTTAATATATGTTTTTACTAGATCATAAAAACTTAAATTGACACATTTCTTTGAAAATACCTAATGACGTATTTTGAAACTTCAATTTGGGAATTTTTACATATTGTGGAGGGAGTAGCATAAATCGATGTAGTATGAAGCAGGTTTGAAATTTACAGTTTTGTTAACGTAAATGCGTATAGATATACTGAAAATAAGTTCTAGATATAAGTGTTGATAGTATGAGAGATGGTAACAGGTGTATAGGGGAGAAAACAGCTGGAGACTAATAGAAGCTACCCCTACCTTGAGGGTATAACAAAGGAATCTCAATCCGAGAGTAAGATTCTTAAATGACTAACCCGAGGCTTGCCATTATAGTACAGTATGGTTAACTAAAGTATAGGTCAATACGTTTGTTGATTGGTGTTAACAGTTTGGAGTTTATTTTGCACTCTATTCGGAAATACGAATCCTTATTCATTTTATCATTAGTTTTGAATACGGGTTACAATGGCTTGTATGAAATTGACATATAAGGGCACACGTCTATTTATAGGACATTGAAAACTGAAGGACAGTGTGCCAAAGGTTTGGACATTGAAATCAATGTCGGATATGTGTTGATGTGTAGAACATTCTTGTCGGTGTTTCAAAATGTAGGGTATCGTGGTCAATGTTGGGCATGATTTGGTTATAGTCAATATTGGGTATGTGATGATGGGCTGAACATTATGGCCAATTTTGGTACATGTCATGGTCAATGTTGGGTTTACGTGGATGTTTAGGACACTGTGGCCAAAGTTGGGCATTTGCTGATGTTAAGGACAGAGTGGTCAATGATGGACTTGTGCCAATATTCATGACACTAGGGTCAAAGATGGGCTTGTGCTGATGCTTGCAGCTATTGGTGATTATAATTAATATAATTATTATGATTACAATCGCTCTTTTCGAACTGAAATATATTCTCGACAGAATTATTTCTCTCCTTGTATCGGTAAATTGACAAACTAATGATTGCAAACTATCGGAAAGTTTCTTTTAAAAGGATATTGAAAAAAAGCCTGAATGAAAAAAGAAATCTAAAAGAAAAATCTAAATCAAGCATAAGACGAAGGTTTTATTCAATTAGTGTCTATCATATTTCGAAACCTTGGAAAATCAGGAACAGAAAGTAAGATTTATCGGAAATTGAAATTCTTCAGATGCATATTGTTTAGATAATTGAAGACATAGATATACATTGTAATAATCTTCAGCACATTGGGGTACACATGACTCTATAACGATTGTACTTCAATCTCATTGGTTTGCGTTAGGTATCAGAGAAACATATAATTAAATGAGCGTTCCGAAAACAAACCATAGAAGCAACTAGGACAATAGTTTACTATCACAAACACTTTCCCCAGTAATTTTACCCAATTGGACCGAGACGTATTTATTTTAAGGTTCAAGAGAGTTTGTTTATTTGTTTGTTGACCAAAGAAAGTGGTCTAGCAGTAGAAACCTCTGACTTTTTAAAACACAGTCAGTGGCAGTTCCCTCGCCAAGCGCTCGGCATAGGAAATGAAAGTCTTAATTCTTATGAGCATAATTTAAAATCCATTTCCCGTTTCAAGGTAGGCAAGGGATGTTACACGTTCTGAACCACATTAACATAACACATAAGCACAGGTGGGATTAGTGAAACGTAATCTATTTCTTATGGTGCCTTCATATCAGTAAACAGTTTTAAGTGGAAGTTGAAAAAAGATAAAACATTATCTGTCATTTTGTTGTAAATTATTTTGTTTTATTCTGTTATCCTAGACATTCAATTAAAGAACACTGATTTGTTTATTAAAATGAAATAAGAAGAATACTAATTCACGTTCCGAGCCTGTCAAAACAACCTTTATGTTGTTTATTCGTTTTTGTCGTGATTTCATAATGGAAGAATTCACATTGTCTTTAAAAAGGCCAACAACATATTACAAGTACAACTGTAAACAGGTAAACACAATCAGGTATGGGCTATGCGAGATTTACCTTGACTGACTTTTCCCAGTCACTCATCCTCAATGTCTTGTTTACACAATACCTTGTTTTATCAAACACAAATTTACACGTCAAACAGTATTCATCGCGGCCCGGTGGTGAAGACAAAATATGAAAAAAAGAAGGATTCAAGTTTTCTAAAATCATTCTTTTTAAATGAACAAACATCATGTACAACATGGTTACAAAATGTGTTTTTTTATTATTATTTTTCTCTATATATTTTATTTAAAACCACATTTTTTCAAATTATTCCTGAAGAGTAATTTTGATGAAAATTAAATCAGAAACTCGAAATATAAAATTCTTTCATTTTATATTTGCTTATAAAGTTGAATATTTTTGTTTTCAAGATTTAGCCATTTTAACGTAAAATTGAATTTGTTTTGTCGCTGTGAATTGGATATTTCCGCTGTAAATTGGATATTTCCGCCATCAAAATTAATCGCGAATTAGGGTTTTGCTGATAATTAAGACTTTGTAATAGGGGCCCCCGTGGACGAGTGGTTAGAGCGTCGCGCTTTGAACCATGAAGTATCTCGTACTTCTGTCAGCTCAGGTTAGACCTGGAATCTAAACTGACTTTTGTGGGAAAGTTTGCTAGTTCAAATGCGGATGGCTGGTAGTCTCTTCCCGGATACATTGTAATCATGTTCTCTACTCCACCATTAAAAACTGGCCACCTTGATATAACTAAAAAAATTATTCGAAATTTAAACGCGACGATTTCGGCTTTCCCATCGTACATTTTCCACATTTAAGTAGTAATATCCCTCAGTCACCCGCATATGGAGTTTATATTTCACAAATGATCCGATATGCCAGGGCGTGCACAACATATGAAGATTTCATATACAGAGGTAAACTACTCACTGACAAATTATTGACACAGGGATATCGAAAACCACGTTTAATATCAACGTTCCGCAAATTTTACGGTCGGTATAATAGTCTTGTTTGCGACTACTCTTTTTCACTAAGTGAAATGTTGAGTTGCCTTTTCGTTGGCGGTTGTTGAGACGACGTCTGTACCAATTGTGACGAGGATACACTCCTCACTTGTTTCATTGGACTTGACTGTGGACTCACGGCGGGTGTGACCGGTCGTACAAAGCAGTATTCATTGTTTCAATCAGTGATTGTGTATTTTTATGTTGTTTTCATTATCTTACCTTAATCAATATACTTGAACGTGTCATGGCGCGAAAACATATGCAGGTGACATAAATCTTGGACTAATGCATTAATAATTGTAGTCGAATCGTAAAAAGGTAAAACGATCTTTAATTACCCTTTCTTTTGTTATGAAGCCAGTAAATTATTTGCTGTAGAAATTGTATAAAAACTACAAAAATTAACATTAAGCGAATAGTACAGTAGAGTGTCGTACATTACGGTGCAGTTAAAGATCTTATCGACAGATGTAGAAGAGGACATCCATTAAACAACGTTTTTCTTTTCCTTTGAAAAATCACATGAATTAGATTTATCGAAATTATAAAAGAAAGGCTTTCACGTTATCTTAGTTAATTATTTTCATCGGATCCATAAAGACATATAAATGCAATTCCCCATCATTGGCTCTCCTCATTGGCAGTTGAAATGATCATCCGTCAACATGTATTGACACATGTAAAACTGAAAGTTTAAGCAGCTTCCGAGTAGATCACGCAACAGTAATAGTTAACACAGTTCATAAGTCTTTTTTCAGAGATTTATTATTTCGAGTTATAGGGCATAAGCTGTGGGCACCAAAACGTTATTTCGATTTTTTTCTAGTTTTAATACTTGTATTATTGATTCACAAATTAGAGTTATACAAGGCATAAATTGTTATATTCCTATATATATTGTGAAAATAAGGTCAGGTCCACGGTGGTGTACATATACAAATAGTAAGGTTTACTAATCAGCTGCAAGTGAATAATTGCAAACCTCGGTTACCCAAAACAATTGCCGCAAAATATATAGGAATTTATAGGAATTTATAGATGTTTTTTTTCCTTCGTAATATGCCAGTAAAGAAATGAAATACATATCTGTTTTTTTTTTTGGATTTTATTCGCATATCAAGCTAAGTATATATAAGAAAATGAAATGGATTACCAAAGTTTTTCAATAGAAAGAAAAAATCACAAATGGACACGTTTTGGAAACTTTTGGATTTATTGTCGACCGGTAGCCTTGTATGAAAGGACACTTTCTTGGTCTAGAAAAACCGCCATATAAGGCAACATTTTAAATTGGAGTAGCTAAACAAGATGTAGTCTTATTGACAGAAACGATCGTCTTGAGCATTATAATTTTGGTATTATGTTTACAATATTTAAATAACATTCCACAAATGAACACAGTTGGTTAAAGTTTTAGACTCAAACGCCATGACATTAAGTCTTAAATTACTCAATATTTGTACAATTATCACTTAGATATAGAGAAACTTACACAATTTCGTCGATATAAATTGTTTTCACCGGAAGGTATGATGATATACTTGTCTAATCAGGTCGGCCAATGACGAAATTTCCCATACTTTGTTAAGAGACCATGTCCTCAGTATTTGTAAGAAATTCCAGCATGTAACTGAACTTATGTTAGATATGTTTTTTGACAATAAGTATTGATAGCCATACATACCTTTTTCATGTTATTTTACTATGTCAGTGTTTCATAAAGGTTTGGAACCTGTACGATTACTAATGAGATTAACAAACATTCACCGACAACGATTACGACTGTTCCATAAGTAAAAAGGAAATACCAATGAATAATTGGAAATCAAAGTCCATTAAAATACGGCAAATCTGATATACAATTGGTTTGAAGTTTAGGTATCATATAAGTGGTACAAATTGCGTTGTAGGTATACCAAACGGGATAGGACCAGGTAAGGATCTCGTCCTTTGAGAAGGATTTTCAGCATCCTCTTCCAGCAATGCAAAATAAAAACATGTCGCACCATACTATTGGTCAGGGAAACCTCTCAAGACAGTCAAGATCGGTGAAAAGTTTAAAAGGTTAAAATATCATCAGACAGTTTTAGATATTATTGGCGAATGGGAAATCGGAATATTTTTACGACTTTCTTCACTGTCAACGATTACCACCGTATTCATAAGGCAAGTCTGAATATTTTTTGAGACTTCCAATTCAGATTATTGATTCTTTGTTTGCGTTTTGAACCTGTACAGGAATACGTGAACAGAGTTTTATCCAGCAGACCTAGACATGTCTTTATCTGAACTCCCGGGGTGATCTTGTTTCACCAATTTCTAGAAATACAAATTCAGAACACTTTCATAGTCTGTGCCAAATAATTAATGATTTCCTCAGTATTTGAGTCTTTTAGATATTAATATTTCAAAATGTTATTTTACGATGATTTATGTATTACTAGCAGCAACGATTTCGATATATGTAATTACATGTTGGAAATCAAAGTCGTTAATTTCGGCACAGAAGCGCCAAACGGGATAGAACGATGTTCAGCATCCCCTCGTTGAAACACATCGACACAAAACAAACGTATGTGTACCTGACGTATATTACTGGATATCATCCAGTATTCGTAGTATTTAAAGCTTTTGGTTTCGTATTTTTGTCACAGGTGTATATGCAGGTATTTTGCAACACCGATAAATTGGGTTCTGGACTGCTATAGAATATGATTTATATGCCAACCATGATGAAGAGTTCGATCAAAAAACAAAACGTCGTTTCATTTTTAGTTTCGTATTTTTTGTCACAGGTTAGAATTTTGCATTGTAGATATTATATGATGATTTGATTATTTTTCAATATTTTTATTATATTTTATTTCCGACCGACCCTGTAAATAAATTAAATACGATTAAACATAAATTATGACATAAATATAAGATACGAAATTGTTTACTATATAATACAATCAAAAAGTTGTTCAATGTAATTAAACAATTTGTTGCCGTTAAAAATTACACAAGTTATGTCCCTTTGATTCATTTACGACTTTCATACTCAAAAAGCTTCATAAGACAAAATTATAGATATTTGTCTGTGTCGTTTAAAGATTATTATTATTTCATTATTTACAATGACAGTCATTATTATTTTTACAAATAATAAATTATGCACACCTTTTTATGGAATAAGGTCTCCCATATTATTGCATGATGTTCATGATAATTTATGAACCCTTTATATAATTATGCAGGACCTGTAATATATATATTTTAATATTACACTTTCCATACACTTTGCTTTGGCACAATCATATCTACTATACATGTAGATATTTGAACTTAAATAATACTTGAACTTAAAATAATTAAAACAACAAAATTCATTTCTCATTCATTTCACCATTCACTCATTTAATTCACATTCAAACTTTCATTCTTGTTAACATGAAACTGATTATTATTTAGTTACATTCAGCTTGTTTTATATATTTTACATTTTATATATGTAATATTAGTTAGAAAAGAGAATACAGTCAATGTTAAAAAGATAGGTCTGTCCTGCAGGTTGTGTATGTGCAGTCTGATTTAAAAGAGGACTCAAATTTATTTTGGCGCAATTGTCTTGACCAATAGATGCTTGTTTATTTTGATTTTAACCAATGATGTATTTTAATTATAGGTTATGACCTTTTTGTGTAATTACCCAGAAGGTATACTTTTACCTTCTTATTTTAAAGCTGAAAACTAAATATTTATTTCATTTTCATTAAAGCTGAAATACAAATAATTATAAAATCAGAACAAAATAAAATTATCATCATTTTATTTACACTACCACATTTTAATAATCATTGATAAATTGAGTATGTGTCTTATTTTGCAATGATATGAAAGAAAAAGCTAAGTTTTCCTATGAACTGTAATTTTAGAAAACGTCGATAAAAGGAATCACAAATTGCCTAATTCTCTGCCCGAATTTGCAGTCTATCAGGTGCAATTCTCGTATAAAATTTTAGTGTTTTAAAGTTGTCTTTCATAGTCCGTTGAGAAACGGTTTGTAGTATTAACTATATTCACGATATAAAGGTGATCAGCCATTTTGATTTGGATACTGACTTAATAAAATAGAATTTACAACAACATCTTCCCAGTCGGTAAAATTTACGACAACATCGGTTTTCACCAACTAAATTTGATCATTAATCAGTGACGTTTACGCAACAGTACGTTATCGTTTTTTACAGGGTGTTTAAAAAACATTACTTTACTGTCTAATAGAATATGTTACAAGTTACAAACTCAGATATATTATACAATTATTGCACCATTTTTGGTTTGATGTGAGAATTTATGGAGTACAAAAACAATATCGACCGAGGCAGAAGGCCGAGGTTGATATTTTTTCTGTATTCCATAAATTCTCATATCGAACCAAAAGTAATACAATAATCGTTTTATTACATTTCAATTTAACAAATCATCGACCATTGAAAGAGATATGGCAAGTTCTATCAATCCATCTGGTTTGTCTCAGTTTTCCATACAGTCGCAGAAGTTGGCGCTAAATGGAAATCAACTAAAACAATTTCGTGACGTCATAGCCGTGCAATATGATAAATTATCCGGTGTACAGTGCGATATCATTTTAAACAGTAAAACACGTGACCGTCTCTGGAAAATGAAAATGAAGAACAAAAACAAAAATGTAATAAATCATATTAAAGATTTCTTTACGGAAGTCGATACGTGCCACATGTAGTAATAAAAATATGTCGTTATAACGGAAAGTATCTTTTTCAAACGACTTAATATGTCATTATAACGAGATATGTATTCTCTTGTTATAACAAAATATGTCATTATAACAAGATATTATGTCGTAATAACAAGATATTATGTTGTTATAACGAGATATAAATTATCTTGTTATAACAAGATATTACGTCGTTATAACAAAATAGTATTTCGTAATAACAAGATGTTATGTCGTAATAACAAAATATTATGTCGTAATTACGGAAGCGTATTTGGGCCACGAGTTGTCTTATTATTTTAAGTTATTACGGTTTAATTTGAATTGTTTTTCACATCGTTGTTCTTAATAAGGCATAACATCGCATTACTATCTGGTAATAATAGTGTTACAAGATACTAATCATGTTACATTGTATCATTCATATTCAATATTATTATTAACGCAAACTTAATTTAAAGAAGCTATATTTTATGAAAAATAATCCACTTCTAACTTTTCACGAAATATTCCTTTTTCAATGCAATGTCTTTAGAAAATTGCAACAAATTGTTGTGTAATATCACAACCTTCATTTATTTATTTCTATATGTTTTAATGGTGTCTTAATTTAAGTTGTATTATGGTTTAACCCTTTCACCCCAGAAAATCTGAGTGGTATGCTCTTTTTATTGTTAAAGACTAGTTTTTTATGGTCTGTAGGGTTGAAAGGGTT
The DNA here is from genome assembly GCA_030159075.1 of Atrina japonica. Classification (NCBI taxonomy): domain Eukaryota; kingdom Metazoa; phylum Mollusca; class Bivalvia; order Pterioida; family Pinnidae; genus Atrina; species Atrina japonica. Next base: position 1,519,331 of record BROG01000037.1, on the reverse strand, counting down.
AAATAGACCATTATATCGAGTCAGTTTATATATTTTCATACCGTCGCAGGACAGAATATTTATTTCAAAGCAGACCAGAGACAGATTGTTTATATTCTTCAATCATTCGCTTTTGTAGTCAGAAAAGTAATATATTGTAGTGGCGGATGAAACAAAATGTCATAGGGGAGTTGAGGGTGTAACATAAAAAAAATATTTATACTATTTAAAACTGATTTATATCTACAATACATACGGCACTGCATATTGGATTAGTGAGGCAAGATTTCGCCACGGAAAAGGTGAGACGCTGTCGCATCTTTCTCAAAATTTCAGAAATTTGGAATCCTGAACAGGCATTTTATCAGTGCCAGACACAAAATTACGCCTGTCTACGTGCTAATACAGTGGTGTAGGTTGCAAATCAAAAGGGGGTCGCATTTTTTTTTTCTGAAAATGTTTTCCCCGGTAAAAAAAATATTTTCATATACATTTTGATTTTGCAATAAACATATACAACAGTGATGGATCTAGAATTTTTTTCAAGAGGGGTGAGTGGTTTTGACCCTGGAGACATGAAATTACACTTGTTAAAACTATTATATAATGCGTACCTCATCAAAGGCAGACTTATGATTTAAAGTTGGTTAGGGTGCAAATGTGAATATATTCGCATTTTACTCTTGAAAGCTCCGGGAAGCATTTTCATGGATTCCAGGCGTCTATGTAATATGTCACACTGATCTTCCTTCTACACTAAAACTGTTTCAGGAAACATAATTCATCCCTCTGATAGACGGATCAAACCTCCAAAATGAAGTGAAATTCAACTCCGGCTAGGGGATTCTAGAGCATGTTCTCCAGATAAAAGTTGGAATGTTTCCAATTTGGAAGCCCAATGAAGCATTTTGTAACTGCCCCGAAACATATCAGTTTTCCATATGTTCCATTGAGTATACTAGTACTCTCTAGGAAATGATAAATTTCACAAGTCCAGAGAGTTCAAAGTTCATTATCTAGGTTCCAGAAATTAAATTAGGAACCGGTTTTATCTCATATTCATGAAACGGAGAGACTGATTATTTGTATACGTCAATTTGGGGGTGGGTGGGTGGGTGGGTGGGTATTGTCAGCGTTTTTCTCCTTCCTCGTTGTGGATTTGCATAACAACGGGATGTAGATGACCACTGATTAAGTCAGCAACGAAACTTCTTTGATCTCAATTATATATAAATGTCTTTATGTATTAATCAAGAAAGATGAGCGTAGCGTAGATATCTTGTTATTAAGACATAATATCTTGTTATAACGATTATTATTACGACATAATATCTTATTATAACTTATTATTATGACATAATATTGTTATTACGACATAATATCTTGTTATAACAAAATAATTTATATCTCGTTATAATGACATATCTTGTTATAACGACATAATATTTTGTTATTACGCCATAATATCTTGTTATAACAAGATAATTAATATGTCGTTATAACAAAATAATAAGTCGTTATAACAAGATATATGTCCTTATAACGACTTATTTTTATTACTACATGTGACACGTGTCGGCTTCCGTAGTTCTTAACAATTCTAGAATAGAATAGAATAAGATTTATTTAAAGTCGGCATGATAATAACATGTGAACATAAGCTCTCAGGAGCTTTTTACCGACATAAATAACATATAAAATTAACATAATGTTGGTATATATTTTTAATGCATACATATTAGATATCATTCGAGTAATCCACATTCTTAACTATTTTAAAACATTTAAATTTTTTTTAGTCTATTCATTACAGATTCCAAATGTCCAACGTGTTCTTTAAATACTAGTTATAACTTTTCCAGGAAGTGTCGGGTTACATCGCCACTTGCACTCAATAAAATGCTTCTGATTTTCTCCTTTCTGTCTGATTTAAATTGTCGCGATCATTTCAGCATATTGTGTATATCATTATTAGTTATTAAGTTTGTCACCGTCTGTCCATGGAAATACAGCACCGTACCAGAAGTTCTCGCGTTTTACGCAATGGCAACGTTCTCGCTGTGCACTTCGCTCAGGGAATGGATGATAACTTTTTTCCTATGCCATGTTGTCCATCTATATATCGTGACATCAGAAGTGACGTGACCGATAGGTTTTTATCGTCTGCACTCTGAAATGTAAATAAAACCATTTATTCGCAGTGATCAGTTATGGAGAATGTATTTCGAATACCCGAGTCAACCACTAGATCTATTTGGAAAAAAAATATTTGTCAATTAGTGAAATCAAAACTTTGAAAAGGAACGCAGAAGCTGTAAAAACTGGATCAAAACTGGATTATTCGTCACAGACATTTTGACAGGGAGGAGTTTTGAAAAGTGAATGGAGATATTAATGTTGGTAAATACATTTTCATTTAGATTAACTTTCGCTTGTTATTGTCCTACATTTCCTTAATTAGTTAATAAAACCTATCGTTTTCAAAATGGCAACACCTCTATCCATAGAGCTCGTTTTACTCAACAGTACAAACAACAAAATAATTTTCCCACAAATGTTTAGCTAGCTCAATCACCAGAGATTAATGTGATTGAGAATGTATGGCTCAAAATAAAAAAAATGCAATATCAAGCTCCAAGTATCAAGTCTTCCGGGGAATTATTTGACACGATTTTACAAATCTAGAATTCCTTCGATGAAAACTACATTAAATCGTCATACGAATCTATTCCTCGTCGACTATAAGTTGTCATTAAGTCCAAAGGTCATCTCACCAAGTGTTGATTAATGTAAGTCAGTTTTTAAGCGAAGCCTTGCCTTCCATGGAATTGATCAACCCGACATATATTTTTGATTATGTCGAGGACGACATTCTCTTTTAGGAAATGTCTTCAGTTGCCACTGTGCACAGAATGGTGTTTCGTATCATCCGTCATTTCCGTCTATATTTTGCTACCGACTGTACACAGAACCATGGACGGCAGTCACGTGACTCTTTATATCTAATAAAATGGCGATATTTCAGTCCGAGAAAAAAAAATCGAAATAAATGTTCTTCTTGTCATTCATTTTGGTAGTAGATCCTAATAATCCTAGTCTGTGATAATTTCATGAATAAACTCATAGGTTTTGAGTTTTTTAAATCATAAAATATCTTTCTAATGAACTTTCAATTTCTTATCATGTGTCTGCGCAAAGCTATAGGCATTTGAAGTGGGACATGTTTTTGAAACATCCTGTGTGTTCTACGACTTCTCCAATATACTACCTTTTGTGAAACTCTTGTCGAGCTGTCAACTCCTCAAAATGTCCTACTTTGAATGCTGTCGCTGAGCATTCAATAAAGAAAATGACTACTTAAAGACGCCATAGAATCAAGGAATAATGCTCCCTATTTGGACCTTTTACTTACCAAAGAAACACACGGGAAATTAGCAGTTTAGATATAGGTCAAAAGTGATGATTTTGACTTTTCTGTCGTCAACTTTTTATATTTAAGTAATAATATTCTTTTTCGCCTTCATACTTTATATGTCGTAGATATTCCGATATGATAGGGCGTGTGCAACATACGAACATGTCATTTACAGACGGCAACTACTTACTGATAAATTATTGTCACAAGGATATCAAGAATTGCATTTTGTATATTCGACGGTATAATGGCCGTGTTTACAATTATAATGTTGCATGAATGTAATGTTGGGTAACCTGCTCAATAATGGATGTTGAAACATATTTACCGATTGTGACCATGTCTTCTTCCTCACTTATTCCATTTGGATTTGATTGTGGATGTGACTAATCAACAGGGGATGCTTAATTCTCTATGGAACCTGATCCAACTTCAGAATTTCCAAGGGTCGTATGTTCGCCAGATTTGTATGTTGTATCCTGAACAAAATTTTACACAAACTTTTGTGATTTCAACTGTCTAATTAATGTTTTCTTAGCATTATAAAAATTCGAATTTATATTAAACAAGATTTTCTACAGCTATAAGATAGTTTTTTCTTTTTACAATGGTTAAGATGGATTTCGGCTATACAGTTTTTAGTTCGAAAATAAAAAGCAACACTCCATATTATTTGGCCTTGTATGATACCAATTCATCTTTAGAAAATTACTAATTAACAAACTTTTCAAATTGAAGCTCAACTGATGAAGTCTAATTGACAGAAACGATATCGTCTTGAGCATTATAACTTTGGTATTATGTTTATGATATTTATATTAAACAAGATATGGATAAAATCAGTCTATAAATTTCAATAGTTTTTTTCCTTTTTCAAATAAAATTTGATGAATAAATAATGTGACTGTATCTTTAAATGATTTCATTTTTCCTACAGTTTTTACACTGTTCGAAAATAAAAAGCAACACTCCATATTTTTTTTATATCCATTTTGCTTCTGGATTTTGGAGATACGAATATATAGCACAGGGATTATTTTTAATGATATTCTGGAGCTAATTAATTTTACCTAGTTTTAAGATATAAATGAAATGTGTGCAGTTCAGTAATCTGTAACCATTACATACAGTAACTGACTCCTGATACGAAAACAGTGCATTTTATCTTATCTTATCTAATTTTCAACTCCACTGTACATTTGATTGATTAAAGAAAATTGCGAATTGTATATCACTGAAATAAAACATAAATCAATTTCCAATTGTTGCATACAGAGATGATAATAATGCTCTGTAAAGCTGATTTCATATTTCATCCATTGTTCTTTTTCTATAACTTTTAGCAGAACTGCCGTTTATTGTTCTCAAGCACTAATTCAGTTTGCTGGTTTTTCGATGATAAAATACAATTCTACTGCGCTTTATTTGTACACGTCATTTTATTGGTCGGTGAGGATAAAAACTCGCGAGGGGATTCACATTGTTCTGCTGTTTTATATGACGTCACATACAGTTTCATTGACCTCCATCGCAGCACTTGTTGAACTATTTTGATTATATTTCGAAGCAGTTGTTTTTTATTTGTTATCAAATTACAACACTATGTATTATTATTATATATTATTATATATATATATTATATATATATATTATATATATTATTATATATATATATATTATATATATATATATATTATTATATATATTATATATATATATTATTATTATTATTATTATATTTTATATATTATATCGTTCATCCACTAACCCTTTGAAAAGCACTTGGAATTGGAATTCTGAAATTCAAATGATAGACCAATCACTACCTTTTTAAGTATATTAAAATTCTCAACACAGAGATTTGGTCTTTTATGAAAGTGGGACCGAGCATAAACGTTTGTGTTTTGTCGGTTCTCTCATTTAAATACCTCTTTAAAATATGAAGGCATTAGAATTGAATTTCCCTATAATGCTTTTACAAAAAATGCCCCGGTGAATAGATTGCTCTTCAGCGTTTCGTTTTGATCTTATTGATAACAGTTTTGCACTCATTTTTCTATCTATCTATCTATCTATCTATCTATCTATCCACTATCTATCTATCTATCTATCTATCTATCTATCTATCACAACATGTCTGTCTGTCTATCTATCTATCTATCTATCTCTAGCTATTTCTCTGTCTCTCTATCTATCTCTCTATATATCTAAAATTATCCTTCTCTATCTTTTTCTCTGTATCTCTATCTATCTCTGTATCTTTCGATCTATCGATCTATCTATCTATCTATCTATCTATCTATCTATCTATCTATCTATCTATCACAACATGGAAGCCTAATATATTAAATCTGTCTTGTTGTGTCAATGTTTATTTGAGTTTTATCGCCTCTTTTCTTCTTTAGATTTAACCTTAGTCTATGTCTGTATTCAGATTCCAAAATAGAAAACATGTGCCCTTTCATTTTATTGTCATTCATGCCTTGAACCTATTTCTCTCGTACGAATAACGGTATGTGTAATTTATACATGATGAAGTGATTATATCGATAGATCTGTATTAATACGTCATATTTGAATGATGATGAATCCTGATTACAACATTCGGTTAAGCAGATTTGTCATGTACGTGTATATCATTATCTCGGTTAATAGCAAATCGGAGTGCTTAAAGAGTTTAAGTGCCATGTGTTGAAAACATTATTGTTATTATTATTATTATTATTATTATTATTATTATTATTATCATTTTTGTTATCAATATTATTATTATTATTATTATTATTATTATTATTTTTGTTATCAATATTATTATTATTATTATTATTATTATTATTATTATTGTTATTATTATTATTATTATTATTATTATCATTTTTGTTATCAATATTATTATTATTATTATTATCATTTTTGTTATCAATATTATTATTATTATTATTATTATTATTATTGTTATTATTATTTTATTATTATTATTATTATTGTTATTATTATTATTATTGTTATCATTATTATTATTATTATTATTATTGTTATTATTATTGTTGTTATTATTATTATTATTATTATTTTTATTATTATTATTATTATTATTATTATTATTATTATTATTATTATTAATCTGGAATTAATAGTTGTATGCATTACAAAACAGAGAATATTTTGGGTCGAAGAATTCTTATGTTTTTAATTAATTACGTTCCATCATAGTACATAGAGTCGGCTATATTTTTATTTTTCCTTTATAACAGATAGGCAGTCTTGTTTGATTCGGAAAGCCTCGGACAGCTTTTATAGTTTAGATAACTAAACCCAAAAGCAACACAACTGTATCTTAATTTTGAGATTTAAAAAAAATATATATAAGATATCTCAGATACCAAAGTATAAATCTTTAATATGTCCAAGATTAAGATACAAATCTGGTAAAAATGGACAAACACAGACCTTTGGAAACCAAGAATTGGGATCAGGTACAATGGAGGAGTAAGTATCCCCTGTCGCCAAGTCTCACCCGCCGTGAGTCAACAGTCAACCCCCCCCAAAAAAAAATACGTGAGGAACGAATCCTCTTCACATTTGTTAAGACGTCGCCAACGAAAAGGCAATTCTGTCTTTTTTTTTTTTTTTTTTTTAAATCTTCCCCTTTGACGACTTAGATTGATAAACAATAACAAAAAGGAGATATACATAGGCATAGAAATTCATAAATTTCGATACGTTTTTTGAGAATTGCTTGAGAAACCCAGGTTTGACACTATTTCACTTGCAGTTTATTTCCTCAATCTTACTATTTGTATATATATTTATACCACACTGGATTTGACCTTATTTTCAAAAAATATATAGGTATATAAGACTTTTTATGTCTGTGTATAGTTCTTATTTTTTATTGTACATCAAGTACAAGTAGAAAAAGTAGATACAATCGAAATAATTCATTTTGGTAAACACAGCTAATGACCTTTTAACTATTTAAATAATCTATTCCAATTGTGACAAGCCGTTATTCCTCACTTTATCCTAATTTCGATTTGACCGCGGATTCACATGGGATGTGACCAATTGACATTGGAAGCTTATACCCCGTGGTACCTGATCCCACTTTTGAATATCCCAGGGGTTATATTCTGTCTGATATTGACATCGCTTCTGCTAACAATTATTATTCATAATTGTCATTTGCCATCAGTTTGTGTTAGAAATACATTCCTTTGTCTTTCAGGAATTATTTGATGAATTTTTACTTTAAAGGAATTCAAAATATTAATTAACCTATGATTCTTTAGGACTACAATGGTAGTTCCATTTATGTTAAAATCAAATATTCACTTTTGATCAAATATTATCAGACGCAGGATCTCTTTTCTCTTTAACGTACAGTAGGAAACAGTTTTATCTGTAATTTCCGTTCGGAGCATTTTCAATTATGGATGGATAGACCTATCTATAGGTTTTGATATTACTTCAAGTTTAGTGACATACATTTGTATAGTCTACTAAATAATAATTTCCTTTAGTTTCATATTTTCCTTTCAATTTGATAAATAGCAAGCTGTCCTTTGAAATACCCAGTCTACGTTCCATTAAACTTCACCTGTATTAACTATGTCAGCTTTTGAATAATTTCATGATGGTTGATTATACTGAAAATATTGTTCACATACAGTTTAAGTAATACAGTCTGCTTTCTATAAACATAGGTTAGACTTTGCAGGTTACTTTACAACAAACATAAAAATACATTTATTGTACAAGTGATGTCCCGTGTCACTACAACTGCCGCCATTACATTACGGAAATGAAGTGATACGGGACATATTTCACTAATACTTTCCAATATAAATCAAATCTTGTATTTAAGAAGTAAATATAGGTCATTGTGTTGGACTGAGATTGCTGATAGAACAAATGGCCAATTTTTAAGTTACGGGAAGACTTAAATTCTTATGAAACTTTTTTTCTGCAAATAACTTCGAAACGAAGATCCTATGCACCGTTAAACGTGCTCGATAATGTATTTTAACACACATTTTATCATATTTTCATCTGTTTGTCATGGCACAAAAATCACCATTGTGACAGCTTATATCACATTAAGTATCTTAGCGCTTCGATGTTTATTAATGAAAATAGCTCAGTTTTTCTTTTGGCGAATTTCAGATTGAAAAGAGACAATTTCTAAAAACTTGTCTGTTAGAGAAAATGGTAAATTTGATAAACAATGAAAACCATGATATAAATTATGTATAGGATATAAATAGTAAAAGATTTTAATAACTTTGATTGCTTCAATCTGTTCAGAACAGAGTGGTTTGTTTTATTAATTTGATTTCTGTTTTTGTTTGTTTGGCGATCACGCCATGTTACAAAATGCATATTAAAAATTCCAACCAAGCTAATGTAATCTTATATGGGTACGTTGATAAGGAAATAATCTGTTTGTCAAGTCCGATGTTCTCCCGAGGAATGGCCATGGACTTATAGGTTCTTGCCACGATGGTAGAAATTTATCGATATATGATATATGAGGTATAATGATATAGTTTGCAATTACAACGTTTCACTGAATGAAATTTTGAGTTGGATAGCGGTAGCTGAATTGTTTTTACTTTTTATGACGAGGATTCATTCCTCTCAGCGAGTGTGACCGGTCAACAGGTGATGTTTACTCCTCCGCAATACCTGATCCCTGCTCTTGATATTCAGTGGTCCGTGTTTGTATATCGTTTCCTGAATCTCCTTGCGATTAACACCTTGGTATCTGTAATTTTTATATCGTTTTATGACAAAGAATAAAAAACGGTTTAACTTTGAATGACATATTTTACAAAGCTTATGTATTAAAAGAATATACAGTGAAACTTCTATATAAAGACCCTCTTACAACAAAACCAGTCTTTATAGAGAGATGGTCTATATATATTGGTTGATTTGTATACAAATGTTACTATTGTGGACAGCAAAAAAACTTCAATGGCTGGGTGGTCTTTATACACTGGTTGTCTCTAAAGCAGGTTTTACTGTACATGATTCTAAATTTCACGGAAAGGAAAGTTGTTTGTGAACGGATGCAATTTTCAAGTGATCATTCAGCCGGTATTTATTTAATGCCAATTTGATATATCTATTCTGATGTTGGCATCGTAGTTCTTAGAGTTCAATGCGGTGGGTCCAAGAGATAAAGGTGATTTTGCCATGTATGTATCCATCGATTTAATGTGCAAAGACATAAGTGTCAAAACCAATGACGTTCTTTCCTAACATCAGCTTTGTTTAAATTGAAACTTGGTTAGATATTACATGCTACATAAAACGGCTGTAAGCTTAGGTCATTAGCTATGTAAACAAAGGTATATTTAGAAATGCCATACATTTCCGATTTGCTGTTTGGAGTTACACCAAGAATTCTATCATGTTTCAAAGTTGTGACCGATATAATCGAATCTTTGAAATGTGTCACGATTTATTTAAAAAGAATCAAATATTCCGCGAGGTTAAAGAAGTAATTATAGTTCGAAACTATTTTGGTTACAAAACAGAGAGAGAGAGAGAGAGAGAGAGAGAGAGAGAGAGAGAGAGAGAGAGAGAGAGAGAATTTCAAGTAATTTAGTAAATAAACGGTTAACTCTTGTTTAAATAAAATTGTGTTTCTATAGCAAATGTATAACATTTTGCTATATATATACTTACTCAGATACTTTGGTATCTGAGATTATATATATATATATATATATATATATATGTATATATATATATATATATATATATATATATATATATATATATATATATATATATATATATATATATATTTATATATATATACAGTCGATTCCACTTTTTTGCATACCTGATAATTGCATATTCCTGTTAATTTCATATCTCTTCCATGTTAGATATTCCTTTTAATTGCATAGGTTAAACCAAGGTTTCTTGTTTATTGCATAAAATATTATAAAATGGGGAAAATGTTCTGATTACGATAAAAAAGTTAGGTGTGGAGATACATTATTCATAAAAATGAGAACATACCAAACAAAGTTTTATGAAGACTTTGCTTTTATGATATTACTTTACCCTAATGCTCAATGAAATTCCATTACTAACGTGCCTAGAATGTTTATAATAGTATTATACACATAACTGAAAGGACTAATTGAACATAAATCATCATTGTTCACTAAAATACACTATTCCTGTTAGCTGCATATTCCTGTTATTTGCATAATTTTCTCTGACATTTTGACTATACAATTGGTATATACGTGTGTGTGTGTGTGTGTGTGTGTGTGTGTGTGTGTTCCACCCATACCAATTCGTTTGTATGGGTACGTCATCCTCTTTTGGTACGTCATCCTCTTTTGTATGGGTACGTCATCTTCTTTTGGATGGGCACGGCATCCTCTTTTGTATGGGTACGCCACCCTATTTTGTATGGGTACGTCATCCTATTTTGTATGGGTACGTCATCCTCTTTTGTATGGGTACGCCATCCTATTTTGTATGGGAACGTCATCCTCTTTTGTATGTATACTTCATTCTCTTTTGTATGGGTACGTCATCCTCTTTTGTATGGGTACGTCTTCCTCTTTTGTATGGGTACATCTTCATCTTTTGGAGAAGTGCTACTTGTATTGATCTATTCTGCGGATTTGAGACATGTGAAAAATTCAGTTCTTTATGATAGAACAAACAAAATCTGTGTTACAAAGCCTTATTCTGACCAACATTTGAATCCCCAATACGCTTGTGATTTAAACGTTCTACGACTGATTACGTGACAATACACTGGTTATAATGTAATGAACATCACCCAAAAAAGCAAAAAAAAAAAAAAAAAAAAAAAAAAAAAAAAAAAACTGCTCCCACAATGAAAACTGTCGGCTGTATAAATCGCATGGTTATGACATTTAAATTATCGTTATGTAACGGAGTTGTTAAAAAGAAGTTTACTTTTTGTTTAGGCATCTGCTATATATCAGTTTTATCTGAACTGACAATGGTACGTAAATGATCTAAGGTGAGCTGAAAAGAATGTTAAAGTAACTGTAGCCAATTTAAAAAAATCATTGCATTTTAATGTGGGTCACTCAAAGAACCAAAAATATAACTTATGAGGAAATAAGATGAAAAACCCTCGCTTTCAATAACAATTATGTTTCACCATCTAAAATGGTGAATAACTTTTTCAAAAAAGGTTGTTAAACCGTCTTTACCAATTGTGTATGAGGGCACTAACTCCTTATTTGACAATTATTTGACGCATAAGGTGTAAAGCCTGCCGGACACCTCTGGAAATTTTTTTTGGTATACTATATCGATTAGATTACGCCGATTTTGAAGTTTTGGTATCTATATTTGATTATTTCAGTAGAAGATACACAGACAAACAGACAGATAGACAGATAGATAGATGGATAGAGAGGGAAGGAAAGAGAGATGCAATATCACATTTGAGCAAAAACTACAGTGTGTTTTCAGATGAAATAAAACAGAGGAAAATGTATGTGGCGTTTAATTTTAAGTGGCAACATGTTATCATATAAAGTGTTTAGCAAACAATAAACAGAGACATAAATGTCTAAAAAGGCGAATTGAAATAAATAGATTGCAATAATAAGAAACACTGTCATAAGTTGCTACAGAAACTTAATTTAATTCATTCATTCATTTCGATTTGATGCCTACTAACAATTGGTCACCTTTACGGACACATCGCCAGGTTTTAGTAAGTAAACAAAGATTTAGACGTGTTTTATCGTGTCATGTGACAAGTGGCAAACTTGGGACCCTTGTGTTGAAGAAAAATCATCACGTGACACTAAACTTCAGCCAATTATAGATCATCACAAATTCTGTAAGTGTGCAGACAGTTTAGAAATAGAACTCTGTTGTAGACGTTTATGTTATGGACCACTTTGTGTTAGATATTAGTACCATGTATTCAATCTTATTTCGTTTCAATTATAAAAACCAATGAAACAAACAGATATAAACGTTTCACTAAGTGAAATGTTGAGTTACCTGTTCGATAGCGGTTGTTGAGACGTCTGTACCAATTATGACGAGGATTCGTTCCTCACATATTTCATCTTAATTTATATGCAACATGAACGTTTTTATCATCAGGTTCAGTTCCTAAGTAGTCAAACTTTTTATCAAGTACCTATTTCAACCTATTTGTAATAAAATGCACATTGCACAACTGTAAATATGTTTTTACTTATGGCAGACTTTCATTCCTTCTGAGGAAAAGGGAAGATGTATATTCTCCTTTCTACGGAGGTGTTCCAATATTGGAGGGAGTTAATCTTACAAGACAAGACAATACAGAACATGACAGATACGGCAAGGTACACGAGTTATAAGATACCATCTGCAAGACACCTCTTTCCATCTCAACAGTCATAACCCACCTTTCTCCACTGATGTATCACAATTGTTTAATCGTCTAAAAAATAGGTGGCGCCTGAATCATTTCCAAGGCTAATATTCTATTCATTATATGAGCCAAACAAAACGTAGAAATTTTAAGTAACTGATCTTCTCATTCCTGTAAGGTGGCCCATGAAATTATTCAACCATTGGAAGCTTCTACCTGGCACCATTGTTTTGGCGCCTGTCACCCAGACGAAATCAATTTTGACGATAAATACACTCTGTCAAGCGTTGAATGATTATATTTTACCATCATAGTATCTAGCAGAGTATATCTTTTAAAGATTAATGAGCTTCCGCATCATAAGTCATCAATGTCATATTGGTGGAATAGCCAAGCTCAGGAAGGAGGGAAACGTTATTGATGACGGTGACGCACTGAGAATCAGTTTGTGCTTTTAGCAAAAGCGGTTTAACTATGTGACTAAGAAAGGGATATGAGGTATGCAAACTTATGAACTTTATGTACGTAGTACACCACGCCAAGTCACAAGGTAAACTTGTAAAATCCCCGATATAAACGGAGTCCAAATTAAAACAGAGTCAAATGAACTTTCACGAAACCCGACCTTCCTGTAGACTTTATCTTTGACGTAACAATAAATTATTCCGTCAATTATTTGTGTGCTCACGATGTCACAATCGAATTACGTCAAAATACACATTAAAAGACACGTATCAAACGTTTGACGATAGGTCAATTGGAAAATTTACTGAAAATATGATATATGTGCAACTGACAAAATGGACCCAAATGAAGGAAACTGAATTGTTAATATTTTAGCATTTTTAAAAACGTTTATGTATGTAGAAGGTTTATATGAAATATACATAAAACAGCAATTAAATCTTCGCACATGATGAAATCCACGGAAATAAATTGGGATTTTCGCTCTTCTTTGATAAGTACAACGTATATATATTGATGTAGGACAGAAATTCGAGTCAAAGAGAGAAAAGGAATGGCTAAATTGCGCATGTTACGGTTTCTTTTTTTCTAACCTTTAACCACGTGCAATCCTTTCTACTGATCATATTGTTTTAGCGGCAGATGGAATGATGATTATGATAAAACATCGAAATGAATTCCAAGTGTAGAACATTGGTTCAGTTCCTTATCCAGTTCATGCATAGTACCTTTTTATAGACGTCACCGCTTCTTGGGGGTCTATTCGCAAAGCGTTCGACTCACAAGCGAAAGGATCTGGATCCGATTCCCGGCATGGGGTCATACTAAAAATGTTAGTTTCTGTTCATTTACCAAGCACGCGGTACACGAAGTGACATTCCAGGTTATTTAGGATGAAACTAAAAACAAAACAAGGTCATGTGTCACGACAGACATGACATCTCAAAGAATCCTCACTGCAAAGACGCCAGTTCATAGCAAAGATAAAAGTTTGAGGTAAATCACCAAAAACTGGTGACATCTCCATAACAACAAACAAAACCCTTAGTCATCCATAGTACCTATTTCCACCTTTCGATTTTTCAGAGATATGCATCTATCCTATATTCGCAGACCTCCCGTTACCATTTTAGTATGCGTTCTTTTTATATGACTATAAAAATTATCCAGTTTGATGGTCTATCAAGAAAAGTGGCACATCCGGTGTCTGTCGAAAAAAACCCCCCAACGCAATCTATTTTCCAAAAAAAAGGAATCACAGATAGAATATGACTCCATGTATTACTGCAGATGTAGTATTTATGCTGTCACTCATGTTATGATGCAATTTAGACTCTTGTTTGTTATGTGACATTTACCTTGGCACACCTATACGCGCACTAACACACAAAACATGTCAATTACAGTTCTGTTTTGTCGGGCTTTGAAAATATTGATAAAATTGTGACAGTCAGCACTTATACACTGTCGTCGATCACGTCATTACATCCAGTTGGGATTGAAAAACTCGTAAAATTATAATACTTGTTATAAACTCAAATGTTAAAGGCAGCAAAAGAAAATGTCAGGATGCAGAAAAGTAGAAAGAAAGATTATTGTTTGGATTTTGTTTGAGAAATAAGTATTTAAAAATCTAGACCTAGAGTGTTCCGATTGTACAGGTTCGTTTGCCTAAAATCGGAAGATCAAAATATCGTATTATCAACTGCTTTGTTCATTCATACCTAATGGTTTCAGTGATGCAAGTGCCAAAATTCACTGAGACATACGAAAAAAAAAATATAGTTTGCACTGCGAAACATTAAATTGTACACAATATACGTTAGTTGTTTGACCGATTGTGCATTTACACTAATTTTCCCACAAAGCTTTAGTCTAAATCAATTGCCTCTTCAATCTCCCGGTCGAGTCATTTCAAAGTGCTGTATAAATATTTAACGGGAACATAATTATTTTAAACATGATCTATCACAAGGATGGGAAAATATTGTAACATATATTAAATCGCATTTCGGAAATTTGTTTCAGCTGTTAAATAATATAAGTTCAAGTGAAACATCGTGAATACTTTACCTCCATATCACGTTTTCTGGATACATTGCTTTGATTTCTGATAATAGGTTTTATTTTTTCTCTTTTTTATTTGAATATTTATCTGAGGCCCATTCCGTCGGTATTATTATTAACCCTTTCAACCCTACAGGCCATAATAGACTGTCTTAAGCAATGGAACAGAATATACCATTCAGATACTCAGGGATGAAAGGCTTAAATACGATTTTAATATGATTTTGCAGAAAGTAACCCAACTAACACGAATCGTATATTCTTGTTTTTGTTTGGTATTTTTTGCTTGGTATAATTGTATTACATCCCGCCAAGACTTTTTCACTTATACTTAGATATCATCAGCTTTAGGTGACACGCTAAATATTTCGGCCACGTTTTTTGTTTGTTTGGTTTTTTACGTGTCACGCCTGCAAGTTTCACCCGAAAGACCACTGACTTTCGCTTCGTATGCCGAGCGCTTTGTGACGAATAATTCACTTTCATTTTAAAAGTCTTTGGTGTTGAGCACGGGACCTCCCGCTTGGAAGTCAAATAGACTACCATTAGACCAACACAAGCGGTATTATAGTATATAAATTGTTTGCTGTTTCAAATGTTGGTACACCTGAGAAAATGGGAGTGCCTCATCAATTTAACTCCCTTGTTTTATCAATGATTTAAATGAAAAAGGAGTGTTTTATTCATCTCACCATTTGGGATTAAAATGTCAACTAATGATACATTTACACAAAATGTCACAACGATTTATCTTTTTAACGTAGAAAACATAGAATATTTGTAGATTCTTGAATCAGGAAAAAGTCTTAAACGGTACGTCATATTTGCAATGAGAAATTTGTTTTAGTATGATAAATAATAGCACAGTCGTTCATTTTAAAATATTGGTGTTAATTTTCATAATTCATATAAAACTCACAGATACCAAAGTATTAATCACCAGGAAGTGTAGGAGACAACAATACGGATTGTTATTCTACAAGCACTGTGAAATTCCAGGTGCAATTGATGATGATGTATTTCAAAACACTGAATATTATTTTCTTACTACGTGTATTGAGTTTGAACTTTCGAACCTTTCTTAGTCTCAAGCACACTCGTTTCATACTTAGCCATTTTACTTACTGTAGAGACGGACGGGAACTTGGCAACTAAGCTATACGACAAACGCGACGATTTCAGTACCAATATCCCACAGTCATCCGCATATGGAGTTTATATTTCCAAATGATCCGATATGCCAGGGCATGTTCAACATTTGATGTAAACTACTCATTGACAAATAATTGACACAGGGATATCGAAAACCGCGTTTGATGTCAACGTTCCGCAAATTTTACGGTCGGGTAATAGTCTTATTTGCGATTACTTTGTTTCACTAAGTGAAATGTTGAGTTGCCTTTTCCTTGGCGGTTGTTGAAACGTCTGTACCAATTGTGACGAGGATTTGTTCCTCACGTACTTTATTTGAATTTGACTGTAGACCGGTCGACAGGGAATTCTTACTCCTCCATGGCAGCTGATCCGGCCTATTGGTTTTTAGAGGTCTGTGTCTGTCCATTTTTACCAGATTTGTATTTATATCCTGGACATCCTAAAGATGTATACTTTGGCATCTGACATTTTTTATATTTGATTTTAACATAACACAATTACTTAGTCAGAGTAAAAGCACAATCGATAATTCCCATTTCTGATAATATGGACGTTTTATTCAGGTAATTAAAGCAAGGTAAAAAACGATAAATGGTTTTAAAAGCATAAAAATCTTACCATTCAAAATATGAAAATATTTATAAAACATTTGAAGATTTACATTTCGATAAATTATATAGTGCATTCCAACAACATCACATATAATCAATCTTTAAACATCTCTGTGAAATGTGAGTAGCAGCCTCTTGCCATGGACAAAACTGTTTTTCAAAACTAAAAAGAAAGTGCCTTTCATATACACGTTCGTTCATGATTGTAAATCCTTAATCTATAAAAAGCACAGATGAAAACACACAGCTATCAAAGAATGTAGCATTAGCATCGTTACTGAAGAAGCACTATTCCTTCCTTCATCCTGACTTTGTTGTTCTCCTGGTTTTGGCTCTGATTCAACGATAGGATTTGGATTTGCGGGTTTGGGCATATACTTGACCGGACAACCGTCGGAAGTAGATATTTTGGGTGTCATCCATGTAGATGGTGATATGACCTTACTTACAGTTTTCCAGTTATCTTCTGTGGGGTCAAATGCAGATGATTCCATTTCATTGATTTCATGCCATTCATAGTTACCGGAAGACAACCGTTTAAGACCCACAATCATTTCAAGCCCGGGGTCCATCTTTGTGCTAGTTTTCCTCATCATGTACATATAGGTTCCGGAACATTCAGTTCGAGGACTTATAGCATCTATAGTAATATTTTCGGGCAATGTTTTGTCACCTTTCAGAATGCAATAAATTTGAAAAGTACTATCGGTGAAATCCATTAAATCGCCTTTTCTAACAACATGGTTGATGTCCTTTCCAAATACAACGATATCCATCAGATTAAATCTCTGTTCTACAGTAGTATTTTTAATATCATCTTTACTAACATAGCATCCATGAACTGTAGACAGCACGTGTACTATTATTACACA
The DNA here is from genome assembly GCA_030159075.1 of Atrina japonica. NCBI lineage: Eukaryota > Metazoa > Mollusca > Bivalvia > Pterioida > Pinnidae > Atrina > Atrina japonica. The sequence goes on along the minus strand of BROG01000037.1, from coordinate 1,501,379 downwards.
TAAAAAGAACATTTTACAAGAGCAAATCCCAACGTGTTGTACGTGCTCAGCAGTTAGTTTATATATATCTATGTACCGGACATCGCTTTTGAATATATTGTACTGTTTACGGAAATAGATACCGCTAGTTATGAAAGCCAAGAAGGGCCTCTCGCAATCACAGCTTTACTTTCCAAACAAAATGATTCATTTCACGGACTTTGATTAATATGACGACGACGACGATGATGATGATTTTATCCTTATAAGGGTCATTCTATTTTAGGTCGGATGACCCTTTTGTTAGTGAATATCATTATTATCTTTAGATATTAATATTCTTTTTCATTTCTTCTAATTATTATACTCAATATATATGTACCTCCTATGCGAAATATGTGTTATGGAATTACGCAAACAACTGTCTTAGTGATTCAGGTTTTGTAATCCTCGATTTAATTGATCTATTAATTTATTTTAATTATCGCTTTGTGAATGGTCATTAGTTTGTAAAATAAGTCGAAAAGCTATCGTAGACGGCGTCACCACATCTTTTCCGTTATATCGCTATATAATATACTTCTAAAGTGCAATAGATCCCTTTTCTATAACTGCGGTCATATCACATTGACAGGTAAAATAATGCCTATTCATAATCGAAAAAGACTTCCAGCGAGAATCAGTCACTGTGGACCAAAATGGACCAAATGTCTCATTTACATTTTCGCATGTAAAGATATCTATTTATTTAATGAATATAATATCAGTGTGTAATTTACCGAGACTATGCTTATCCAATATGTCTTTCTGTGTTTAATTTATTGATAGTACAATAGCATGTAAATATATTTATGGAGATTATGCGTAAATGTGTGTGTGTATTTTAGATATTTTTATAAATCAATAGACTATTTTACAGTGGTTCCATTCCGGTCAGTTATGTCGGAATTATTTAAAATCAGATCACGTTACTTCAACAGAAAGTCAGGCAAAATCACTTCACAATTTTGATAGTAATATTTACACTGACAACAGGAATATCTTGTTTCTGTTCATAAAGTTTAGATAAATATTCTGTCTTGTTCAGATGGAAAGTAACATCACGTTTCTGTAAGATGTTTTTTTTAACACGATAAACTGCTTAACCGAAAAGATACTGTTTTACTTTTTCTTTGAAAGTACTGTTTTGACGAACCAAAACGGAAAGGAACGACTCGAAATAGGTCCATTGACTTCCCACACCAAAATGTATATAATTTATATATCTATCTCTGTATATATGTTCGACACGTTTATCCCCGGTTTATCGTAACATTTTCACCAATAAACAGTAGGCTCTTTTCTATTACCTTAGACCAGTCTATTATGGTCTGTAGTAATGAAAGGCAAACGGTTTTCAATTCTGTATACAAATTACTTTATATCTATTTTTTCGCTGTTCTAAAAACATATTTTTTTACAACTGGTAGACACTGTGCTATTTTATTGGGGGTAAGCAAATTTGTCTGTAATTTTTCAATACTTTATATCTATTTTTGCTGTTCTTAAGACATAATATTTTTTTTATAACTGGCAGACACTGTGTTATTTTATAAGGGGTGAGCCAATTTGTCCGCAATTTTTCAATTTGGTTCATATATATCAGTACAGAAAGGTATTTCATAATTTTGTCCCTGTCATGAAATGTTTCATAAAATTTAACATGTGTCAAATGTTAAATGTTTGTTGATTGTAATGTGTCAAATAACCATACCTACAGCTGAGGACATGTGTACTAAATGCACTTGTTCGTTCACGATGAACCAGAGATCACAGCCAAGGAACACCAAGTACAAATGATGGAATATCAATGGCTAATTGAATCTCAAAGTCCATTAAAATACGACAAATTAGATATACAAATGGTTTCAACATGAAGAACAATTGCAAATCCCAAACACGATTGGGCTAGCTGTCCGGAACGAGTCACAAATGATAGTTCAGTGAAAATGTCATTAGTTATTAACAATATATTTTGAGGAAAGCATCCCATGACAGAACGCATGTGGTAGAAACACGCTTTGTGAGTTCTTTTTATCAATAAATCAAAAATATCACAGAAATCAAAGTACCGATCTAAGGTAATGAATTTGTAAAGCTTTGATTATGTAATTGTCGACTATTCGCAGCACCCTCTGGTATACAGACACATTTCTCACAGCGGATAATGGTCCTTGACATTACACACCACTGCTTTCACCCCTTCGGAAACTATTGGTTATTCAGTGCGTTACAGTAATTTTCGGAATGGTTTCTCTGTACTACTTTCGTCGTTACTAAGTAACTAAAGAAGCTATGCTTCAAAATGGCAGAGACGGGAAAGCCGTTGAAATATGTGTGTTCTGCAGTTAGGGAGAAACAGCACGGCATTATGTTCAGTTTTAGTAAAAACCCAATTGATGTTTCACAATCATGATTTATTATTTCTTTGTCGTCTATGGTAATCGATCTAGTATTATCGAAACCATGTCATTAGTTTTCATTCGGAATATACCGAGGTACTGATCGGGATGTTTCCTGAGTGTTCCTTTAATCGGGATATATTTACACAGTGTCTTTGCGGCAATAAAATTAAGTTCTTCAATATACTGTTACTTTTTAAACGAACATATGATTACATATAAAATCATCATTTTTACTGCGCTTATTTGTTACAATCATTCACAGTATAACACGTTTTATTTTACAATTATATAAAAGATAAAAAATTTCGACCATAAGTCATGCGGTGGTGGCAGTGGTGTAAGCAAGTCGAAGATCTAGCGTAGACGGCGTGTGTCAGTCACATGCGTTATTTTCTTACTCACAAAACTGTAATTAAATATTGTTGGTACATATTATATAAACATGAAATTAACTGATTGCACATTGATCTGACGGTCACGTGGGTCAGGACGACAATAATTACAGATTTGGCGGTAGGTAGTAAAATGAAGACGTACCATTGGATAATCGAATTTCATTGTCCATTAGAAAACGACAAATTAGACATAAAAATGGTCTCGACAGGACGAACAAGGAATGGGACCAGGTGTCCGGAAAGAGTCAGAATTCCCTGCCAGTATGCCACACCCGTCGAAAATGCCCATGGAAACTTCTCGAGTTTGTTGTAAATGTCATGTTCGATGAAGAGGTTAAAGTCGATGAAAAGGTAGATGTAACAACGGTATCAACGCAAAGAAGAGCTGCAAATTTCAAGCGTCAAATAAAACGCAATAGCATGGCGCATAGGGAGAAAAGGTAGAACGATGTTTTACTAATTTCTTTTAATACTATCTCTGGAAATATTATGTTCTTTATGTTTAACTATATGAATTCCATAGTACGCGCCATTACCTAAGTTTCAGTCTTTGTTTAGAGATAAACTATATATTCTTTAGAATTTAAACTTTTAGGCAATTATCCATTTTGACTTGGACGTTAACTAAACCAATTAACCTACGTTTCTCGTAAAAATGACGAATAACAGGTTTTTCAGTAATTTAGTGTTTAAGCTGATGTAATTATGTTCAATGCATCAAGTAATTACCAAATATATATATATATATATATATATATATATATATATATATATATATATATATATATATATATATATATATATATATATATATATATATATGTGTGTGTGTGTGTGTGTGTGTGTGTGTGTGTGTGTGTGTGTTAACCGGAAGTAAAATATTATGTAAAGAAGCACCTTCAACATGGACCTATTCATCAATTAGTTAACTTAACTGTGGACTCATGGCAGAGTTGACCGGTCGACAGGAGATATGTACTTCATTGTCCGTGAGTGTCCAATTTTCACCTCATTTGTATATTGTCTTACGGACCTTCTTACAATTCATTCCGGATAGCTGG